>NW_019167860.1:12768850-13240563 GCF_002303985.1 Durio zibethinus | reverse complement strand
GACTTAAGCACTATCATGCTAGATTACCTAGTATTTATCAAATATAATGATCGGATCACTATGTATAGATCATCTTAGTTTTTAGAGTGATCAACCCCTACTAAACACTATCTAAAAGTATCAAAGAACATAATGTTTGACAAACAATATGTAAATATATTCGATTTTTATTTATTTATGTTTATTTATTAATTTTAACAAACAATCAAAAATAATATTTTAAAACTCGTTAATTAAACAAACAGATTAATTTATTTGCACTCATACTTCTGATTTTTAAACAAAATATCCTAAGTAAAAAATAATCTGATTGTCTCATTTTTATTCATTTTCAAAATTTTTAATTTTTGAACACTTTATATTTAATTTTTTTTATATTTTTTAATAATAAAAATGATACATTAAAATTAAAATTAAAATTTGAATTTGTAATGTTAATTTGTTTATGTTAATTTATTATTTTTAACAAAAAATTAAAAATAATATTTTGAAATTCGTTAACTAAATAAATAATTCACAAATATAATAAAGTTTATTCTTATTCAGTTCATTTGTAATGTGAAAATGTAAATAAAGAGAATATTTAACAAAAAATTTGTGAATAATGTCAATTTTTGTTCATTGATATTTGTTTATTAAACTTATTAAACGATCACAAATAATATTTTAAAATTTATTAATTAAATGAATAGGTTACGAATAAAATAAATTTTGCTCATGTTCTATTTATTTGCACTCTAATTTTTGAACAAAATATCCTAAATAAAAAATAATCTGATTGTCTCATTTTTATCCATTTTCAAAAGTTTTTAATTTTTAAACACTTTATATTTAAATTTTTTATTTTTTTAATAATAAAAATGATACATTAAAATTAAAATTAAAATTTGAATTTGTAATATTAAATATATAAAAATTAAAAAAATTTTAAGAAACGTAAAAAAATCAAACAAGACAAGGAAAATAAAACTAAAGGAATATAAAAACAAAAACAAAAAACCTAATCTAATAATCAGCAAAACAAAGGTGTAGCTTCTTGTCTTTTTTCTTTTCTTTTTTTTTTGTGTTCATATTTTTATGAAAAGTTGATACTAAAAGAGCAAAAATAAGTTTAGTTTCTTCCGTTTCTTTTGATAAAAATTAAAAAATATTTATTTTTCCTTTCTTTGCCACAAAAGTTTAGAGCTAGCAAAGCTGGCCCAAACTAAAAAATTTGACGAACCTATCCGTGATCAAATCTGGATCAATTCAAATTGATCAAGAAAACTAAACAATTGAAACCCGAAAAAAACTAAATCAAGAAAAACCCAAAATCAATACAACCTGAACCTATCATAACCCAAATTTATAATGATCTGAATCTGAGATTGATCTGATCTGAAACTAAAAAAAAAATTAAATTATAACTTCAAAAATCTGAACTACAATTATATGATTTTATTTTTTAAAAAATAAAAATAAATAAATGATAAACATTTTTCTTAAATAAAAATTTTAAAAATATTATATTTATAATTATTAAATAATTAAGTTAATAATTTATTATAAAAAAATAATATTGAATCTTTAAATTTAATTATCAAAAAAATTAATTTTGAAACACACTAAATATGAAATATCAAATGATTTTTAATACTATCCTTATTATATTTACAGCAATTATCAATAAAAAAACAAAAACAATATCATTAATTTAATTTTTGATTTCAGTATAAAAATAATCATTTACAATATATTATGAATTCATTTTAATATTAGATAAAAAATTTTATGTTTAATTGATTTATTAATATATATTAAAAATAAAATTAAGTTTTGGATCATGAAACTAATAATTACTAATAGTAAATTAAAGTATAATTTAGAAAAATACTATACTAATAATAATTTTAATGCAATTAAGTAACCACATTTGTTGAGTTTAAAGTTATAAGCATTATATTAATTAATTTAATAATGTCTACTATTCAACACTCTAATTGAATATTTGATCAATTGGTGCATATCCAATGTTATTATATTTATGTTAATGTCAAAATGATCAAATTAGTACTTTTTTAATAATGTTACTTCTCAACTTTATGAAATTTTGGTCAATTGATGTAATGCTTATTCCCGATGTTATCATGTTAATGTCAATAGGTGTATATGACTTTTTCTAATTCAACATTCTAATAAAACATTTGATAAATTATTATATATGATTATATTTATTGTAGTAATGTTAGGCTAAGTGGCTAAGGCTAAGTGCCCAATGATCCAATGGGTTATTAAGGTAAGACTTAAAGGTGAAAAATAATTTATATAAATATTTAATGGGTTTATTTATAATTTGTTGAATTCTTAATATGATTTTTTTATGTAGCTCACTGATTTTGGACCTTTACTTTTTATATTTTAAATTTATATATTTATTTAGCTATTTGAAATTATAAAATTTACTAAAAAAATAATGGATATTATTAAAATAAAAAAGTATTCTATAATAAATATTTATATAAATATTTATTAATTTTTAACTTTAGTATGTCTATTCTATTTTTATTTAATTATACAAAAAGTAAAATTAATTATAATATTCGAAATTATAAAAAAATTTATAACTTATAAATTTTTTAAATAATTCACTTTGTCTAGGTCGGACCAATTTGAATTGAAACGAATTTAAAATAATTTGTGTATGAGATTATTCAAACCTGAAAAAGTCATAATCCAACATCATCCGATTCTGAAAATATTTGAACTTCGTATGATCTAAATCCAAAACAAATCGTAATTCGAATGAATCAAATACGAAGATAGCCCGATCCGAACTTATCCAAACCTGCCCGTTAAAAGGCAATCTCTAAGGCTTTTCTCTGTTCCTGATAAAGCTTAGATTGTCAACAGTAGAATAGAGAGAAAAAAGTAAAGGAGTCACAGAGAAGAGAGAGAAAATGTTTTCACCAAATTCTCATTCCATGATCGTTATGATTAGAGATATAAATGATACATTAATATTCATAAATTATTTAGATTAGATTCGAAAAAAATTTAAATTCGATTTAATTATTATCGAGTCGAGTTTGAGTTCAAAATGCTCGATTTATCGATCGAATCGAATTTGAATATTCTTATATCTGACTCGAGTAGCTCACCAGTCTAATTGAATTTTTATATTTAAATATATTTTTATTATTTTAATTAATAAAATATTTCGAGTTCGAGTTCGAGCATGAATAATCGAACTTTTATCGAGTATACAAATTGAGCTTATTTTTACATATTAATCGAACTTAATCGAGCGAGCTCGAATAATTCGAATTCGATTACGAATCGAGCTCGAACTTAAAAAATAAAATTCGATCGAACTCGAATCAAGTATCAAACTTTAAATTATGAGTCGAACTCGAACTTTATATTATTCGACTCGACTCGACTCGACATCTAGTTACAATAAGTAATCTTCCTTATAGCTACTTTCTAAGTAAGAATCTCGGTAGTTTGCACCAAATTCTAGAACAGGCTTTTAGCAGACAAAAGTAACAAAAAATAGATGCTACTAGAACAACAGTATTGGACTAGACTTACAAATTTACTGGACTCCAATGCCTATGGCCCAATTTATTTAATTTTCTTTGGGTCATAACTTTAGCCTCCATGAATCATTTTCCCATTGAAAGTAATTCTTGGCCTCAAGGATTAAAGCCAAGATGCCTTTGTTGTAGATTATAAAGTATCTCCCGTGTAGCATCTCCAGGAAATGCATCAGTCCAATTCACTAATACTTCGGTTATAGCTTGATTCTCTCTGTTTTTTTTTACCATTCTTTTAGCAAGTATCTGAATTGGTTCTTTAGCAATGGTGCCATCTACTCCTATGACAGGAAGTTAAGATTGGACTGGATGAGTGCTAATATTTTGCTTGAGGTGGGACACATGAAAAAATGAACTTTGGATCTTAAGGGGCAGTTTCAGCATGTATACCGCTTTACCAATCTTTTCTAACACAAAGAAAGGTCCACGATATTTTGTAGCTAGTTTGAGACAACTCATGTTACTTACAGATTGTTATCCATAAGGCTGGAACTTAAGATAAACCTAATCACCAATCTCGAATTCTCTTTCAGACCTTCATTTTTCAGCCATTGCCTTTATTTTGTCTTGAAATCTCTGTAAATAAAGCTTAAGCATTTTCATAGCCGATTCCTTAGCGCGTAAGCTCTTGTCAATTGTAGCTACCAAAGATTCACCTGCCAAATAAAGAAGATGGACAAAAGGGGTTGTCCATAGACTGTTTCATAAGGAGAAGTATGAATGGCTGAATGGTACGTAGTATTGTACCACCATTCAACTAAGGTTAGTCATTGACTCCATGTTTTAGGTTTTTCACCTGTCACGCATTTAGGGTAGGTTTCCAGACATCTGTTCACCACCTCAGTTTGCCCATCAACCTGTGGATGGTATGCTGTTGAAAACTTCAAAGTAGTTCCAAATTTCTTAAAAAACTCCTGCCAAAAAGAGCTCATAAAAATCTTGTCTCTATCAGAGACTATGCTATTAAGTATTCCATGTAGCTTGAAAACATTATCCATAAAGATTTGAGCGACTGTCAATGTTGTATAGGGATGAGCCAAGGCAAGGAAATGGGCGTATTTACTGGTTCTATTCACCACTACAAGGATAACATCCTTTCCTTCAAACTTGAGAAGCCGTTCTATAAAATCTAATTGGTATCAGTCTAGGTTCTATCAGGAATGGGCAAGGGTTGTAACAATCTAGGGCTTGCACTATTAGAACACTTGTTTTGCTAACACACCATGCATTCTCTCACCCTTTTCCTGACTTCTTTTCTTATTCCCTTCAATACAACACACTTGAGAGCCTGTTAATTGTGGCTTGAGTTCCAGAGTGACCTCCAGATGAACTATTGTGAAAGTATGCCATCAATCCCAGTTTTAATTCAGGCCAATAACCAACCACCAGTTTTTCCTTCCTCCTTAATTGGCTATACCAGGTATATTTAGAATCATGTATGGAAGTGTTTTACAAATCAGTGATGAGCCTTTGTAATCTGTCATCCATCTTCTAAGAATCTGAGATCCTTTGCAGTAAGCTTGCGTTTATCATTGAAATGGTCATCAATTGAGCATTCTGTAATGCTGAGTTTCTAGACAAGGCATCAGTTACTGTGTTTGAAGATCCTTCTTGTAAGTAACTTCATAATTGTACCCCATCATCTTTGTTATGCACATTTGCTAAGCAGGTGTAGTAGTTTGCTAGTCTAAAAGAAACTTTAAGCTTTGATGGTTTGTCTTGATCTTAAAATGTTTGCCAACCAAATAAGCATTCCATTTCTTGACTGCTATGAGTACAACCATGATCTCTTTGTCAGAGTGATAGTCTTTGATGTTTAGATGCCAAAGCCTTACTAAAATAAGCCAATGGTCTTCCATTTTGAATTAACATAGCCCCTGTTCCAAAGCCAAAAACATTAGTCTTCACCACAAACTCTGTTGAGAAATTAGGTAAGGCTAAGACTAGTGCGGTTTTTATTGCGTACTTTAACTGTTTCCGTGCATAAGTAGTAGCTTCTGTCCACTTGCAAGCATCCTTTCCGAGCAATTCAGTCAAAGGCTTCGTAATGATTCTATATCCTTTGATGAACCGTTGGTAAAACTCAGCAAGCCCCAAAAATCCTCTGAGCTTTTTTATTGATTTCAGTAAAGGCCAGTTAAGAATACACTGAACCTTACTTTTATCCATAGTAATGCCTTCTCCATTAATTACATGTCCCAAGTAGTCTAGCTCTTTAACTCCTAACCGACATTTGCTATTTTTAATAAAGAGCTGATTTTCCTTGAATACCTTAAAAACTTGCCTAAAGTGAGTTAAATGAATGTCCCAATAAAGGAAATACACTAAAATATCATCAAACACAAATACGAATTTCCTCAAGTAAGCTTTAAAAGGAAAATTCATTAAACCTTGAAAAATGAAAGGAGTATTAGTGAGTCCAAAGGGCATCACTAAAAATTAATAATGCCCTTCATGTATATGAAAAGTTGTTTTGTGAACATCTCTTTCATACATCTTGATCTGGTGATATCCAGATCTCAAGTTCAGCTTAAACAAACATGTTGCATGCACCAATTCGTCCAACAATTTATCTATCAGAGTAGTGGGAAATCTGTCCTTGATAGTCAACTGCTTTTAACTATTTATAATCCACACAAAGTTGCTAAAACCCATCCCATTTTTTACCATTACAATAGGGGATGCAAATGAGCTGTTAGTGCTTCTAATTATCCATTATCCAACATTTCTTTCACTATTCATTCAATTTCATTCTTTTGTATAGCAGGGTATCTATAAGGTTTTACCTTAACATATTGTGATTCATTCTTCAAGGGAATCCGATGGTCTTATAGCCTACTAGGAGGTAAGCCCTTTGGTAATTCAAACAACACCTGATATTCCTATAGTAGTTTGTCTAATGACAGCATGAAAGAAGAATTGTCATCATCCTCAAACAATGAGGTGGACAACTAAGTTTGTAAACTGCTTGTCAACAAATAAGCACGAAGATGATGTCCCTTTGCAACCATCAGATAAGGCAATATCTTAGAGATATATTTTTCATCTATGATTTGAATTGAATTAGGTTGTAACCCTTATAATAGTTACTGTCTAGAATTATGCAAGAATTGCATAGTTAGTGCATTGAAATCCTATACTATTGACTTTAGTATTATAAGCTATGAAAAATATGGAGTCGATTCTTGAAGATATTTTTGGCCGAACTCACATTCTATAATCCAATCAGTAAATTTTTTATTTTTATTTTTAAAGGTGACTTTGTAAGAAACGCCTTCAATATTTCATAGACAAAACTTGGATGGGATGGTTGAAGGCGTTTTTCGCTCAAAACGCCTTTAATATTCCCAACGATAAATTTTAATGGTCGGATTATTGAAGGCAGTTATATCAAAAAATACCTTCATAAACATTTTGTTACGGATTATTGAAGGCGTTACCCATAGGAAAACGCCCTTCATAATCCATTCGATTAATTTTTAGCTGGTATTATTGAAGGCATTTTTTGCCCAAAATGCCTTTAATATTTTAGAAAATAATTTCCTAGGGGGATTATTGAAGGCGTTTTCTTGCTAAAAATGCCTTCATTAATTGCATCAAAAAAACATAATTGATACTTTATATGTGAAGTCAGTTGTAGGTTTATGCCCAGAAAAACGTTTGCTATCAGTTGTATATTTATGACCAGAAAACATTTGGTTTATATATCTTATACTATGAATTATATTTTGGAATTTGCATAATGAACATTGTTGTATTTCAAAAAATAGACCATACATCCGAAATTAAAACTGATAATGTTGCCATATTAATATACTTTTCTGAAATAATTGTACTTAGTAATTTATTAAGCACACATAGTGTATTCATATTAAGTATAACAATAATATTAAACCAATACCCCTAATGTACAAACTTAAAGTTTTCATTCAACATGGCATGTTAAAAACATTATAACAATTTGTTCCATATATATTTACATTCAACCAATAATGTCTAACCTGAAGGTTTTATCAACATTGATAAGTGATAATACATAATCACACCATTCTTTATAGACTTGATCCAGCTTTTCTTCCGTGAAGCTTTCTTTACCCTCCCATTAAAAAAAAATATCGGAAGTAAATGTTAAGAAATGAGAACATAATGTACCATTTTATTTTTTTGAATATATAATGAGTTTATGAAATTTAACTAACTTTGAATGGTGTGGTCATAAAATCATGTAACATTATCTCCCGTATAAAACGAAGGACATAATATCCACATTCAGTATTACCGGGTTGACAAGGTACCTGAAAATTAAATTGAGTCGATTTAGAAAATATTTATCTAAACAAACTTAGCATTAAAAGAATAAATTTGACATTTATCGGTAATGATACCCATTTCGATTTTTTTATTTTCTTATTAAATGCAGATATTACCCTAACTTGAAAAAAAAAATTAGTGGGAACATAAATAAAATTTCTTATGAAGAAACATAACATATATAATATAATAAAGTATTGTAATACCTCTTTATAAAAGTTTGAATATTGGGTTAGGCATCGCCGTTGGATTAACTAAATTAAGAAAGTATGGCGTTAAGGATTTGGTGTCAATCACAATAAGCACCCAATGATGGCTACAAAATAATAACAATGATATACTCAGAATACACATCAGATCATAAAATGGAGTAGGTTGGAGTAATTAAGGTTGGAATATAGCTTACTATGCATTATACGAGAGCAAATAATAATCAATCGATCTTTTCATGCATAGGATCATATGATTAGCACGATACACGACTGTGTCACTCTACTCACTAATGAAGTTAGGGTCAATGAATCTAAATCTGTTCATCAACTATCTTCCCTTTAGCTCTCTATATAGGAAGCTACACGATAACAATCAATACTGCTAGTTAATATTAGACCATAATACTAACTTACTACATATTGAATGTGCATATTTGTATTTATAAGCTAACATCATATAAGCAACGATTTCAGCAGCTGATAATTCATCCATTTCACAAAATTTTTTCACCTCATCCACACTAATGAAAGAAAATGATTGTTTATCAAATAAGTCTTTTTTAGACTCAATGGATATGAAGTTTTTGTCGGTACAATGCTTCGGTGAATATTTTGTTAACTCATCCATGGAAGCCTGGGCAAGGGTCAAACTTTGAGTCTGAACATCCTCCTATAATATTTAATGAAATATAAGTATTAAAACCAAACTAATCAATATAATAAACAAATTAATATTCAAATTATAAACAATATCATACTTCTTGGGTGGTAGCATATGATAGGATGGCTTTTTTACTTGCAACGAAAGCTTCTCGTATGGGGATGATGCTATCAGGTCGGGGTACTGGCATAACCTGTTGCATTACTGCCAACATGGACTCCAAAGTGATGAGTTTTTGCTATTGGTCATTGAGACGTTGCTCTTGGTCATTAATTTGTTACTGTTGTTGCTCAATTATTGCTTCATATTGTGCATTTCTTAATCGTGGGATTTTTGGTTGTTTATCAAAATACATTGATGGCAAGACAAATTTACCAACCCCATGAACCCGATCGAACTTTTTCTTTAGTGCCTAATGCTAAGACAAAGGATCTTCACCATATTGGGTTGCTAGTTCACCAGATTTTACTTTGATAGCATAATCATCCTGAAAGACAATAATAAGTTGGGTTGTTAGAATAAATCTACACAAGATAGTATACACTCATGCATACAACCACAATGCTAATCATACATTATATAAAAAAAAACAGTTATACATATAATCTTTTTTACCATTTCTTTGGTTACTTCATCTGTGAAAGATCCATCATTCCGTAGATGTCCTTATTTTCAGGCATCTCATCTGAAAACTTCTGTGTTTGAGCTCACTAATTCCTATTAAATTACCATAATAAAAGAATCAGAATGTATGAAATGAATGTTCATAAATATTCATTAATGAGTATAAATTAAGTGTGCGAATACATACAAGCTCATACTTCACATTTGCATATCATTTTCTTGCTGTCCGATGGGATATTACTGTTTGGCCTGAATGTCTCGTTGTTGTTCTTTGATTTTTTACAAAATCAAGAAATTACGTCAACCACATATAAAGATGAAAGGCTATATTGCATAAAAACTTATAAACTTGGACTAATTTGGTAATGGGTTTGCATACCGAAAAATCTTTTAAAAGTCGATATTAAACAAAATTTATCCAATCTTAACACTTATGACATCTGCATATGTCGTAGGTGAAACCGCCTAAACATCACCTTCACCAGCCAGCGATAAAATATATTAGATTGTTAATTTACTTTTAAAGTCTCTAACAGCTTTTCCAACATATTGCAACACATCTTTTGACATTCAATTGAGATGTCGAACCGTTCCTAAATAAGTTAACACAAATAGTATCAACAAATTGAATTTCAATTAAATGATCATATAACAAATTTTACGAAATAGTTGAATAAACATACCACAGCAGATTACCATATCTCATTCTTTAGATTATCAAGAACTCATCGTCAATTGGTGTACGTAATTGAAATCTTCTAACGGATGATGGCTCCAATATGAGTAGTCATCTTAACAGCTCCTTCCGACACAAACTGCCCACTTTAATTGAAGTCAACATGAATTTTTGTGTCAGTCACTTTGATTTATTTATTTGGACCCCTTCTTTTTCTTTTTTGGCCTACACTTCTTTCTTTTGCATGTTTATTAGAAGGAGAATGATGTTATTTGGAGTCCATATTACCTATAATATTGATCATAATTATACGAATTACATAATATGACCCTCTAAATTGATCATTGTACTTAATTTAATATAACCAATACCATACTATGTATAGAAATAGCATTTAGTACACCATTCAGCAATGTGCTCATACACACCCTTCAGCAAATCACTCAAAAATACCATTCAGCCCCCTAATTTCATTCAAACCCATTTAGCAAAATAATATCAGACAACAAGGTTCAGCAAACCATTCAACATGAAATATTATTCAGATCCCTACTATCATACAATACCATTCGGTAATACAATATCAGTCAACAAGGTTCAACAAACCATAATATTTAATGCGTACTATATAGAAACAACATACTTGCAATATGAATAGAATCTTGGATGACTATGCTAACGGTGATGTTAATGAAAATATATAAACGCATATGTCAATATTAAGGAACTGAAAAAAACAAAAATTCTCTATTGAATATTGTAAATAATACAGTAAACTAAAAAAAAAAAAGACTTACTGGTTAAAACAGAGGTTCATAGTGGTGATTTGTTGAAGGTCAGTGATGACGAATGAGAGAAAGAAAGTAATGGTTTGCTAGAAATGTGTTTAAGGGTTTGGTTAGTTTGGTTGAATAACGCAACTTTTAATCATTTTGCGTACTAGCCCTTTGTAAATTCCTATGTTCAAGGTAGGGAAATGAATATAAAATTAATTATTAAAGGCATTTCCATGGAACAATGCCTTCAATAATCACTTGAAAATTTTATTGGAGATTATTGAAGGCGTTTTTTACAAAAAAAATGCCTTTAATTATAAGCCTTTAAAATTGTCCAACCAACTTATTAAAGGCATATTTTATAAAAAAACGCATTTTCTAATTCTTAAAATTTATAAAAGGCATTTTTAATAAATAATCACCTTAAATAATTATGGATTTCCAAAGTTTATAACAAATTATTAAAGGTATTTTATAATAAAAGACACCTTTAATAATTTGAGAAAATTTTTTTTAGAAAATTATTGAAGGTGTTGTTATCTACAATCACCTTCAGTAATTATCTACAAACTATGATAGGAATTATTAAATAAGTCTTTCTTGGATATGCGCCTTCAATAATAGTGTTAGAATTTGTGTGGAGGTATATAGAAGGTATTTTACAGTAGAAGACACTTTTTAATAATTTCTAAAATATTTAGTGAAAAATTTTTGAAGGTGTCTGTTATTAACAAACGCCTTTAGTAATGGATTACTTAGTTTAAAGGTATATTGAAGGTGTCTTTTTTAATAAATGCCTTCCATTACCGTCATGGTATATTGAAGGCGTGTCATAATAAAAGACGCTTTTAATAATCTGAAAAAATTTTTTTAGAAAAATTATTGAAGGCGTTGTTATTTACAACTGCCTTCAGTAATTATCTACAAACTGTGATATGAATTATTAAAGGCATCTTTCTTGGATATACGCCTTTAATAACAGTGTTAGAATTTTTATAGTAGTATATAGAAGGCATTTTACAATAGAAGATGCTTTTAATAATTATTAAAATATTTAGTGAAAAAATTTTGAAGGCGTCTATTATTAATAAATACCTTTAGTAACGGATTACTAAGTTTAAAGGTATATCGAATTATGCCTTTTTTAATAAATGCCTTCCATTACTATCATGATATATTGAAGGCGTGTCATAATAAAAGACGTCATTAATAATTCAAAATTTTTTTTTAAAGAAAATTATTAAAGGCATTGTTATCTGCAATCGCCTTCAGTAATTATCAACAAACTGTGATAGGAATTTTTAAAGGCATCTTTCTTAGATATACACATTCAATAATAGTGTTAGAATTTGTGTGATGGTATATAGAAGGCATTTTACAGTAGAAAATGCCTTTAACAATTCTTAAAATATTTAGTGAAAAAAATTTGAAGGTGTCTGTTATTAACAAATGCCTTCAATAATGGATTACTAAGTTTAAAGGTATATTGAATGTGCTTTTTTTAATAAACGCCTTTCATCATCATCATGGTATATTGAAGAAGTGTCATAATAAAAGACATCTTTAATAATTCAAAAAATTTTTTTAGAAAAATTATTAAAGGCGTTGTTCTTTGCAACAACTTTCAGTAATTATCTATAAACTGTGATAGAAATTATTAAAGGGTTTTTCTTTGATATATGCCTTCAATAACAATGTTAAAATTTTTGTGACGGTATATATAAGGCATTTTACAATAGAAGACGCCATTAATAATTTTCAAAATTTTTAGTGAAAAAATTTTGAAAGCGTTTGTTATTAACAAACGCCTTTAGTAATGGATTACTAAGTTTAAAGGTATATTAAAGGTACCTTTTCAAATAAATACATTTCATAAGCATCATGGTATATCGAATGTGTGTCATAATAAAAGATGCCTTTACTAATCCGAGAAAATTTTTTTAGGAACATTATTAAAGGCATTATTTTTTGCAACCATCTTCACTAATTATATACAAGCTGTGATAAGAATTATTAAACGCGTCTTTCTTAGATATATGCCTTCAATAACCGTGTTAAAATTTGTGTGACGATATGTTCAAGGTGCCTATATTATATTCAAAAAATATTTAGGAGGAAATTATTGTTGGTATTTTTTTTTAGTAAACGCCTTTCATAATCCTATCCAATAAAAATCTTCTCAAACTTAGCGCATCCAATCACCAACTTTAAGCTTTATATTCATTATTATACTATTTCTCTTTTCAGACCAAGTAAATTTACTTTCCCTTTTCTTTCGCTTTTAGTATTCGAGCATTGTCTTTTATAACCTTATTTTGACTATTCATAACTTCTTGACTTTAGCTTTTACTTCATTCGACTATTCCTTCAGCTTTTGCAATTCGTAATTTTCTTTTTAGTGAAAAAAATTTTCTACAAAACTCACCTTATTTCTCCTTATGTAACTCCAGCTACAAATAATCTTTTGACATTCATAACCAAAATTTTCATAATCTTTCTCTCTAAAATGAATGATTTAATTAGTCCAATATTGAAATGCATGAATTTGGTGAACTTGGGATATGTGTACATGACCAACAACCTAGAGGAAAAGCATCAAAGTTTTATAAATTGCTTGAAGAGATGAATGAAAAACTTTTTGTGGGATAGAAGCATTCAAGGTTATCTTTCTGTGTTCGTCTTTTTCACTTGAAATGCTTATGTGGATGGACGAGAAACTCTCTAACTTTATTATTACAGTTTATGAAAGAAATATTTTTTTTTGTAAAAATTCTTGAATCTTGTAAGGAAGTAAAGAAGATGATCAAAAAATTAGGTCTCAAATATGAGAAAATTCATAGTTGTCCCAATGATTGCATGTTATATTGGGGGATAGAAAAAATAAAAAATATTGTCATTTGTGTGGTATTTCTCATTGGATCGATAAAAACCTCGATGAAAGGTTGAATGATGATGGTGATGAGGTATGTATTAAAAAAAAAAGCCTATTAAGGTTTTGTGCTAATTTTCATCAATACCAAGACTTCAACGACTCTACATGTCTTCCAAAACTACAGATTCAATAAGGTGACATCATGAGAAACGGACGGATGATGGATCATTGAGGCATCCTGTAGATTTTTTGGCATGAAAGTCATTTCATTTTAGGTTTTCAGACTTTGCATCTGGTCTTCAAAATATTATGCTTGGACTGGCATCTGATGGATTCAAACCATTTCAAATGATGAGTACTTCTTATAGTACTTGGTCAGTTATGTTGATTCCTTAAAATTTACCACCATGGATTGATATGAAGCAATAATCATTTATATTGTCTATGATAATTTTTGGGAAAAAAGGTTCGGGTAATGATATAAACATCTACTTACAACCTCTTATTAGAGAGTTAAAGTAATTATGGGAAGGAGTTGAGACCTATGAGGCATCAAAAGCAGAAAACTTCAATATGTGTGTTATTTTATTATAGACTATCAACGATTTTCTTACTTATGCAAATTTATCTGATTAGAGTACAAAAGGTCATTATACTTGTCCATGTTATGTTGCGCAAATATGTTCTACGTGGTTACGTAATGGTAGAAAGTTTTGTTATATGGGATATCATCGATGGTTAGTTGATAATCATCGATTTAGATTCTAAAAATATCTCTTTGATGAAATTGAAGAGTTGAGGAGATTATCTTTACCCATTAGTGGGTCTAATATCTTGTCAAAGTTAAAAGATATCAATTTCACATATGAAAAAATGACTCCATCAAGGAAAAAAGTGAGAGACATCTTTGAAGGTATCTGGCCTCATATTACGCAAGTTAGTGATAGTCATACAAAAGTTGGTGATCTTAATGTTCAAAGTGATGAAGCGCACGATGAAGTAGATGATCCCAATGAGTATGAGTTATGAAAAAAAAGTATATTTTTTGAGTTACCTTATTGAGAATATAATTTATTACGCTATAACCTTGATTTGATGCACATAGAGAAGAATGTTTGTGAAAATTTTATCCGAACAATTTTCAATGTGAATAGAAGATCCAACGATGACTTAAAGAGTCGGTTTGACCTAGTTAATATAGGGATTCACCCAGACCTTCATCCGATGTTGCTTCTTAATGGTAAATATCGATTGTTTGTTGTTTGTTTTGAGATTTTTAAAGCTGAAAAAGATATGTTTTACAAGGTTTTAAAAAATGTCAAAGTTTTGGATGGCCATGCCTCAAATATATCAAAATGTGTGAATATGAAAGAGCAAAAACTTTATTTATTGAAGTCACATGATTATCACATTTTGATGCAAGCCTTACTTTCAATTGTTTTACGTTCATCAATATCAAAGCAAGTGACTTCTATGATAATTGAATTGAGTAACATATTTAAATTTTTATGTCAGATATGTATGAATGTGGAAGAGCTTGACAAAGTTCAAAATCGAGCCGCAATTACTTTATGCCATTTAAAGAAGACCTTCCCTCCAAACTTTTTCACTATTATGATGCATTTGGTTATCCACCTTTCATATGAACCAAAGGTCGGTGGGCGCGTTTATTATCGATGGATGTATATATTGAAAGGTATTATTTGTTAATAGATTGATTACATTTTTATTGATTATCAAGCCAATCTACTTAAAATAACATATGACTAATGTTTTATGCTATAGGTTTTTAGGGAGGTTAAAATCTTATTGTCGCAACAAATGCTATCCAAAAAATTCTATTACTGAAGGATATTTAGCAAAAAAATGTATGACATTTTATTTTTGTTATTTGAAAGATGTTGAAACGAGATTTAATAGACCTTCGAGAAATGTTAGTATGCAGAATACAGACTCTGCTTACAATTATCTTTTTCAAAGTTTTAGACAACCCATAGGCAAAGTTGAATTGGTAGAGTTAGATGATAAATCTTGGGCGCAAGCACATCGATATATTCTTTTTCATCATGCTCAATTGAATCATTTCGTACGTAAGTTGTTTAGCAAGGAAATTATTCATTACCTTAGGCATAATTTATTGTGTTTTTTTTTATTGTTAATACGTTATCATGATGTTTTATAGTGAGAATAAAAATAATTTGAGAGATCCTACGCATTATCGACGATCAAACCCTTGAGAGGTTGATAAGTTGTTCGCTAAAAACTTTCATGAATGGTTAGGAGCAACTGTAAGTAATGTCATACTTCTCATTATTTTTTATCTGCATAGAATGCTTATAGTAAAAATTACATTAATAATATATATATTTATTCCACTTTTATAGGTTTAGAGTGGAAGGCTTGTTAGTAAAGAGGTGTTCGAAAAATTTTTTTAAAGAAAATTATTAAAGGCATTGTTATCTACAACCGCCTTCAGTAATTATTTATAAACTATGATAGGAATTATTAAAGGCATATTTCTTAGATATATGTCTTCAATAACAGTGTTAAAATTTTTGTGGTGGTATATAGAAGGCATTTTACAATAGAAGACGCCTTTAATAATTCTCAAAATTTTTAGTGAAAAAATTTTAAAGGCATCTGTTATTAACAAATACCTTCAGTAATGGATTACTAAGTTTAAAGGTATATTGAAGGTGCTTTTTTGAATAAATACCTTCTATAACCATCGTGGTATATTAAAGGCGTGTCATAATAAAAGACGTCTTTACTATTCTAAAAAAATTTTTTTAAAGAAATTATTGAAGGCATTGTTTTCTGAAATTGTCTCACTAATTATATACAAAACTATGATAAGAATTATTAAAGGCATCTTTCTTGGATATACACCTTCAATAACCATGTTAAAATTTATGTGACAATATGTTTAAGGTGCCTATATTATATTCAAAAAATATTTAGGAGGGAATTATTGTTGGCATTTTTTTTTAGTAAAGCCTTCCATAATCTTGTCCAATAAAAATCTTCCCAAACCTAGTGCATCCAATCACCAATTTCAAGCTTTATATTCATTATTATACTATTTCTCTTTTTAGACCAAGTACAATTTACTTTCCCTTTCTTTTCACTTTTAGTATTCGAGCATTGTCTTTTAGAACCCTATTTTGACTATTCATAACTTATTGACTTTAGCTTTTACTTCATTCAACTATTCCTTCAACTTTTGCAATTCTGATTTTTTTTTTGTGAAAAAAGTTTTCTACAAAACCCACCTTATTTCACCTTATGTCAACCCCAACTACAAATACTCTTAGGTACTGTCTACGTTAGTAGCAGAGTTTTAACAATCATAATATCCGGTAGCTGATAAATTACTTCATAATAAGGAGTTCTCATTTTGTGTAAGTACTGATCTTGTTATTATCTTTTGTTTAAAACATAGCAAACTATGCAATTATACATGTTCGTTTTCATATTAATTATTTATATACATTTGGTCTGATAATGTAGCAACTAATAAATGGATAAGAGTTAGATGTAAAAGTTAAGATTAAGTCAAGAGTATAGAGATAGGGTGAAAAATTTTCTTAATTTTGCATTTGAGAATACAAGTGAAAATAATATGATATTATGCCCATGTGTGAAATGTGCTAATATCGAGTGACAAATGCATCAAGTTGTTTATGAGCATTTAATTTATATTGGATTTCTCTCGAGATATGTTAATTCATATTTTCATGGAGAGTCTGTACAGTCAAGGTCTTCCACTATAGTTTTTTCAACATCAAAGGCTTCCCATCACCAACATGATGCCTTTATAGCAGATGACATTGAAGGTATGTTACGAGATGCTTTTAACATTCATAACCAAAATTTTTATAATCTTTCTCCCCAAAATGAAAGATTTAATCCATCCAATGTTGAAATGCATGAATTTGGTGAACATGAGATAGGTGTACATGACCAATAACCTAGAGAAGAAGCAGAAAAGTTTTATAAGTTGCTTGAGGAGATGAATGGAGATCTTTTTGAGGGATCGAAGCATTCAAGGTTATCTTTCTGTGTTTGTTTTTTCACTTGAAATGCTTATATGGATGGACGAGAAGCTCTTTGACTTTATCATTACAGTTTATGAAAGAAATGTTTCTTTTTGTAAAAATCTTTAAATCTTATAAGAAAGCAAAGAAGGTGATCAAGGATTTAGGTTTCGAATATGAAAAATTCATAGTTATCTTAATGATTGCATTTTGTATTAGAGGGATAGAAAAAATCAAGAATCTTATCATTTATGTGGTATTTCTCGTTGGGTCGATAAAAACTTTGATGAAAAGTTGAATGATGATGGTGATGAGGTATGTATCAAAAAAAAGTTTGTTAAGATTTTATGCTATTTTTCATTAATACCAAGCTTTCAATGACTCTATATGTCTTTCAAAATTGTAGATTCAATGAGGTGGCATCATGAGAAACGGACGGACGATGGATCATTAAGGCATCCTATAGATTTTTTGGCATGAAAGTTATTTTATTCTAGGTTTTTAGACTTTGCATCTGATCCTGAAAATGTTATGCTTGGACTGACATATGATGGATTCAACTCGTTTCGAATAATGAGTACTTCTTATAGTACTTGGCCAATTGTATTGATTCTTTGCAATTTGTCACCATGGATTGCTATAAAGTAATAATCATTTATATTGTCTATGATAATTCTCAGGAAAAAAAGTTCGGGTAATGATATAGAAATCTACTTATAACCTCTTATTAAAGAGTTAAAGCAATTATGAGAAGGAGTTGAAACCTATGATGCATCAAAAGCAGAAAACTTCAATATGCGTGCTATTTTATTATGGACTATCAATGATTTTTTTGCTTATGCGAATTTATCTGGTTAGAGTACAAAAAGTCATTATGTTTATCCATATTGTGTTACGCAGACATGTTTGACTTGGTTACGTAACAGTAGGAAGTTTTGTTATATGGGACATCATCGATGGTTAGATGATAATCATCAATTTAGATTCTAAAAACATCTCTTTAATGGAACTGAAGAGTTGAGGAGATCGCCTTTACCCATTAGTGGGTCTAATATCTGGTCAAAGTTAAAAGATATTAATTTCACATATGAAAAAATGATTCCATTAAGAAAAAGAGTGAGGGACATCTTTGAAGGTGTCTGACCTCATATTACGCAAGTTGGTGATAGTCATACAAAAGTTGGTGATCTTGATGTTCAAAGTGATGAAGAGAACGATGAAGTAGATGACCCCAATGAGTATGAGTTGTGAAAAAAAGTATATTTTTTGAGTTACCTTATTGGGAATATAATTTATTACGCCATAACCTTACTTTTGATGCACATAGAGAAGAATGTTTGTGAAAATTTTATCCAGATAATTTTTAATGTGAATAAAAGATCCAATGATGACTTAAAGAGTCAGTTTGACCTAATTGATATGGGAATTCACCCAAACCTTCATCCGATGTTGCTTTCTAATGACAAATATCGATTGCTTGTTGCTTGTTTTAGGATTTCTAAAGCTGAAAAAGATGTGTTTTGCAAGGTTTTAAAAAATGTCAAAATTTCGAATGGCTATGCGTCAAATATCAAGATGTGTGAATATGAAGGAGCGAAAATTTTCTTCATTGAAGCCACATGATTATCATATTTTGATGCAGGACTTACTTCCAATTGCTTTACGTTCATCAATGTTAAAGTAAGTGACTTCTATGGTAATTGAATTGAGTAACATATTTAAATCTCTATGTCAGAAATGTATGAATATAAAAGAGCTTGATAAAGTTCAAAATCGTACCGTGATTACTTTATGCTATTTAGAGAATACCTTCCCTCCAAACTTCTTCACTATTATGATGTGTTTGGTTATCCACATTCCATATAAAGCAAAGGTCGGTGGACTGGTTTATTGTCGATGGATGTATCCTATTGAAAGGTATTATTTGTTAATAAATTGATTACATTTTTATTGATTATCAAGCCAATCTACTTAAAATAACATATGACTAATGTTTTATGCTATAGGTTTTTGGGGAGGTTAAAATCTTATTATTGCAACAAATGCTATCTGGAAGGTTCTATTGCTTAAAGATATTTAGCAGAAAAGTGTATGATATTTTATTCTCGTTATATGAAAGATGTTGAAACGAGATTTAATAGAACTTCGAGAAATATTGGTATACAAAATACAGACTTTGCCTATAATTATCTTTTTTAAAGTTTTGGACAACCCATAGGCAAAGCTGAATTGATGGAGTTAGATGATAAATCTTAGGCACAAGCACATCGATATGTTCTTTTTCATCATGACTCAATTGAATCTTTCACACGTATGTTGTTTAGCAATGAAATTATTCATTACATTAGGCATAATTTATTGTGTTTTTTTTTATTGTTAATACTTTATCATGATACTTTATAGTGAGTTTAAAAATAATTTGAGAGATCTTGCATATTATCGACGATCAAACCCTCGAGAGGTTAATAAGTTGTTCGCTGAAAACTTTCATAAATGGTTAGGAGCAACTGTAAGTAATGCCATACTTCACATTATTTTTTATCTACATAGAATACTTATAGTGAAAATTACATTAATAACATATATATATATATATATATTTATTTCACTTTTATAGGTTTGGAGTGGAAGGCTTGTTAGTGAAGAGGTGTCCGAGAAAAGTTTTTTAGAGAAATTATTGAAGGCGTTGTTATCTGCAATCGCCTTCAGTAATTATCTACAAACTATGATAGAAATTATTAAAGGCGTCTTTCTTGGATATACACCTTCAATAACAGTGTTAAAATTTTTGTGATGGTATATAGAAGGTATTTTACAGTAGAAGACGCCTTTAATAATTTCTAAAATTTTTAGTGAAAAAATTTTAAAGGCGTCTGTTATTAACAAATGCCTTCAGTAATGGATTATTAAGTTTAAAGGTATATTGAAGGCGCCTTTTCAAATAAACGCCTTTCATAACCATCGTAGTATATTGAAGGTGTGTCATAATAAAAAAGGCCTTTACTAATCCAGAAAAATTTTTTTAGGAAAATTATTGAAGGCATTGTTTTTTGAAACCACATTCACTAATTATATACAAACTGTGATAGAAATTATTAAAGGCGTCTTTCTTGGATATACGCCTTCAATAACCATGTTAAAATTTGTGTGACGATATGTTCAAGACACCTATATTATATTCAAAAAATATTTTATTAAAGGCATTGTTTTTTGAAACCGCATTCACTAATTATATACAAACTGTGATAGAAATTATTAAAGGCATCTTTCTTGGATATACGCCTTCAATAACCATGTTAAAATTTGTGTGGCGATATGTTCAAGATGCCTATATTATATTCAAAAAATATTTATGAGGGAATTATTGTTGGTATTTTTTTAGTAAACGCCTTCCATAATCCTATCCAATAAAAATCTTTCCAAACTGGGCGCATCCAATCACCAACTTCAAGCTTCATCTTTATTATTATACTATTTCTCTTTCCAAACCAAATATAATTTACTTTCCCTTTTTTTTTGTTTATAGTATTCGAGCATTGTCTTTTAGAACCCTATTTTGACTATTCATAACTTATTGACTTTAGCTTTTACTTCATTCGACTATTCCTTCAGCTTTGGCAATTTATGATTTTTTTTTGGTGAAAAAAATTTTCTATAAAACCCACCTTATTTCTCTTTACGTCAACTCCAACTACAAATACTCTTGGATACTGTCTACGTTAGCAGCAGAGTTTTAACAATCATAATATCTGGTAGCTGATAAATTACTTCACAACAAAGAGTTCTCGTTTTGTTATTATCTTTTGTTTAAAACATAGTAAACTATGCAATTGTACATGTTCGTTTTCATATTAATTATTTATATACATTTAGTCTGATAATGTAGCAACTAATAAATGGATAAGAGTTGGATGCAAAAGTTAAGATTAAGTCAAAAGTACAGAGATGGAGTGAAAATTCTTTTTAATTTTGCATTTGAGAATACAAATGAAGATAATATGATATTATGCCCATGTGTGAAATGTGCTAATATCGAGTGGCAAATGCATCAAGTTGTTTATGAGCATTTAATTTGTATTAGATTTCTATTGGGATATGTTAATTGGTATTTTCATGGAGAGTCTATATAGTCAAGGTCTTTCACTTCAGTTTCTTTAACATTAAAGGCTCTTCATCACCAATATGGTCCCTTTATAGCAGATGACATTGAAGGTATGTTGTGAGATGCTTTTAACATTTATAACCAAAATATTCGTAATCTTTTTCCCTAAAATGAAGGATTTAATCATTCCAATGTTGAAATGCATGAATTTGATGAACCTGAGATAGGTGTACGTGACCAACAACATAGAGGAGAAGCATTAAAGTTTTATAAGTTGCTTGAGGAGATGAATGAAAAATATTTTGACGGATCGAAGCATTCAAGGTTGTCTTTTTGTGTTCATCTTTTTCACTAGAAATGCTTATGTGGATGGATGAAAAATTCTCTGACTTTATTATTATAGTTTATGAAAAAAATATTTCTTTTTGTAAAATTCCCTGAATCTTGTAAGGAAGCAAAGAAAATGATCAAAGATTTAGGTCCCAGATATGAGAAAATTTATAGTTGTCCCAATGATTGCATGTTGTATTGGGGGGATAGAAAAAATCAAGAATCTTATCATTTGTGTGGTATTTCTCATTGGGTCGACAAAAACCTTGATGAAAGGTTGAATGATGGTGGTGATGAGGTATGTGTCCAAAAGAAGCTTGTTAAGGTTTTACGCTATTTTTCATTAATATCAATACTTTGACGACTTTACATGTCTTCCAAAACTGCAGATTCAATGAGGTGGCATCATAAGAAGCGGGCGGATTATTGATTATTGAGGCATCCTACAAATTCTATGGCATAGAAGTCATTTCATT
Source organism: Durio zibethinus (assembly GCF_002303985.1). The sequence goes on along the minus strand of NW_019167860.1, from coordinate 13,217,911 downwards.
CTAGGTTTCTAGACTTTGCATCTGATCTTGAAAATGTTATGTTTGGACTAGCATATGATGGATTCAACTTGTTTCGAATGATGAGTACTTCTTGTAGTACTATCATGGATTGCTATGAAGCAACAATCATTTATATTGTCTATGATAATTTTTGAGGAAAAAAGTCCGAGTAATGATATAGAAATCTATTTACAACCTCTTATTAAAGAGTTAAAGCAATTATAGAAAGAAGTTGAGATTTATAATGCATCAAAAGTAGAGAACTTCAATATGTGTGCTACTTTATTATAGACTATCAATGGTTTTTCTGCTTATGCGAATTTATCTAATAGGAGTACAAAATGTCGTTATGCTTGTCCATGTTATACTACACAGACATGTTCAACGTGGTTACGTAATGGTGGAAAGTTCTGTTATATAGGACATCATCGATGATTAGATGATAATCATTGATTTAGATTACAAAAATATCTCTTTGATGGAACTGAAGAGTTGAAGATATCGCTTTTACCCATTAGTGGGTCTAATATCTTGTCAAAGTTAAAAGATATCAATTTCACATATGAAAAAATGACTCCATTAAGAAAAAGAATGAGGGACATCTTTGAAAGTATCTGGCCTCGTATTATGCAAGTTGGTGATAGTCATACAGAAGTTGGTGATCATGGTGTTCAAAGTGATAAATAGGACATGAAGTAGATGACCCCAATGAGTATCAATTGTGAAAAAATATATTTTTTGAGTTAACTTATTAGGAATGTAATTTATTACATCATAACCTTGATTTGATGCACATAAAGAAAAATGTTTGCGAAAATTTTATCGAGACAATTCTCAATGTAAATAGAATATCCAAGGATAACTTAAAGAGTCGGCTTGACCTAGTTAATATGGGGATTCGCCCTAACCTTCATCCGATGTTGCTTTCTAATGGAAAATATCGATTGCTTACTACTTGTTTTGGGATTTCTAAAGTTGAAAAATATGTATTTTGCAAGGTTTTAAAAAATGTGAAAGTTTCGGATGGCTATGCGTCAAATATATCAAGATGTGTGAATATGAAAGAGTGAAAACTTTCTTCATTGAAGTTATATGATTATCACATTTTGATGCAAGACTTACTTCCAATTGCTTTATGTTCATCAATGTCAAAGCACGTGACTTCTGTGATAATTAAATTGAGTAACATATTTAAATCTCTATGTCAAAAATGTATAAATGTGGAAGAGCTTGACAAAGTTTAAGATCGAGCTGCGATTACTTTATGTAATTTAAAGAAGATCTTCCCTCCAAACTTCTTCATTATTATGATGCATTTGACCTTTTCATATAAAGTAAAGGTCGATAGGTCAATTTATTATCAGTGAATGTATCCTATTGAAAGGTATTATTTGTTAATAGATTGATTACATTTGTATTGATTATCAAGCCAATCTACATAAAATAACATATGACTAATGTTTTATGCTATAAGTTTTTGGAGAGGTTAAAGTCTTATTGTCGCAACAAACGCAATCCGAAAGGTTCTATTGTTGAAGGATATTTACCAGAAGAGTGTATGATATTTTGTTCTCGTTATTTGGAAGATGTCGAAATGAGATTTAATAGACCTTTAAGAAATGTTGGTATGCAGCATACAGATTGAGCCTACAATTATTTTTTTCAAAGTTTTGGACAACCCATAGGCAAAGCTGAATTGATGGAGTTAGATAATAAATCGTAGGCATAAGCACATCGATATGTTCCTTTTTATCATGACTCGATTGAATCATTTCGTACGTTAGTTGTTTAGCAAGAAAATTATTCATTACATTAGGCATAATTTATTGTATTTTTTTGTTGTTAATACTTTATCATGATGCTTTATAGTGAGTATATAAATAATTTGAGAGATCTTGTACATTATCGACCATCAAACCCTCGAGAGGTTGATAAGTTATTCGTTGAAAACTTTCATAAATAGTTAAGAGCAATTGTAAGTAATGCCACACTTTTCATTATTTTTTATATACATAGAATGCTTACGGTAAAAATTATATTAATAACATATATATATATTTATTCCACTTGTATAGGTTTAGAGTGGAAGGCTTGTTAGTGAAGAGGTGAAGTGTCTTTCACACTGTCCGAACCGAATTGTGAAACCATATAAAGGTTCATCATCAATGGATTTAGATTTCACATAAAATCTCGTGAGAGATTTAAAAATACATAAAATTTAGGAGTTGTTGTGACTTCATCAACTACTAGCTATGCTAGTGTTAGGGACATAAACCTTTTAGAGGAAAATATTGACTATTATGTCATGATTAATGACATCATTGAGTTGAATTATTATGGCAAGTAGAAAGTTATCTTATTTTGATGTGATTGGGCTAATGTGAATAGAGCGAAGGGTCTTAAGAAAGATTAGTACGGATTTACACTTGTGAATTTTTTTCGATTAATTCACACTAGACAACAACTCATCAATGAACCTTATGTATTTTCATCTCAAGTCAAACAAGTATTTTACTTTGAAGATCCGAAAGAATTGGGTTGGTTTGTTGTTCTTCTAAACACACCTAAAGACTTATTTGATATGGGATTAAATACCAAAAACGATGTTAAACATAGAACTGAATGTTATCCTTTTGCTGAACAAAACTTGGATGAGAATATATCCAATACCTACGCTTAGTGGATCCACAAAAATATTACTGAAGACATTTACAAACCATGATTTCGTGCACCTATAATTTGTAATTTGAGTGTTTAAGACATAATGTAGTAAATAATAGTATGTAAATAATGTCACATTCGTTATTGTATAATTATTGTCTTCTAAATCATACATTATATTTTGATTTTATTAAATCGATATGTTCTTTATATATCATAGGTTTTGATTTCTTAAATTGAAAATATCTTTATATATCTTCTGAACTAACATTTTTTCTATATTCGCTTTTATGATGTAGGTAAGCTATAATGCGAAGAAGTTGGTTGAAAGGAAAATATACCATAGATATTAGTTCAGAATCATTTGCAGCACCTGTAGATATTGACTATGGACTGAATCCTTTGGAGGTAAATGAACGTATTGTCAGATCTAACTCCGTCACTTCTAACCCTTCAACTGATATTGGATCTGACAATACAGGAGGTCCAGGTTTAAATAGTACCTCATCAATTGATTATGCTTTAAATTTAAATGCAGGTATGATATACTCCAGTTTAAGAATTCGAGTATAATGATAAAAGTATTACGATTTTACAAATATATTTTATATTTGTTACAGTTGATAATAATGGTCAACAGAGGACTAGATGCCAGATAACTTTGAAGAAATTGTTTACACCACCTCCTAATGAGTGTATTGTAGTGTTTGCAAGCTCTGATAGGCAACCAATTGGTGAAGAGGCTCAACTATTGGCTAGATTTCTAGGCATGCTAGATCGTAATGGAATAAAATTACCTATTCATTATGAAACATGGCATAATGTTCCAAAAGAAGTTAAGGCCGATGCGTTAAACTTTATTGAGGTATTAGTATAATTAATTAGATATATTCAAAATTTTTATTTTACATTTTGTTTACTTATTCAAACTTTTCTTATTGTATTATTACAGTCAAGATTTGTACTTGAAATACCAACTTCATTTGTGCTTAAGTCATTGGGAAAGAAGTGGAAAGATTATAAGCATAGTTTGAAGAATAAATATTTCAATTGAAATACTACTGTAGAGGCAATGATGGAAAATCTACCCCGTAATGTGATTAGGTGGCAACATGAACAATTGGTTAGATTTTGGTTCTTAAGAAAATGTGAGGTACTAGTTTATAACTTTGTATATATAATGAAATGATGAAAGTGTTTGATGGTTTCAGTTGGTAATATTTGTATTTCTATCATATACTAATTATTTTTTATGACAGGAAAGAGAATAGATTGGGATTGGTAGCAAAAAATAACAAAAATATAGCCACACAAGTGGATTAAAAAGTTTTGCAAGAAAGCAAAAAGAAATCGCAAGTTTATGATAATTAACTTATTCCAATGAATGAACTTTTTCTGTCGTAAAAAGGTAAATATGGAAATTAACATTTGTTGTTCTGTTTTAATAGATTTGATTGTTTCAATACATGATATTAAATTTATCGAAAGTTTTGAACTTAGTTACATAGATGATATGTATAAAAAGTTACTGTTTACATATATTTATGCCTTTATTATCTGGTTTTGTTATTGTTGTATTTTAACAATTTTGATAGCTTTAATACTTGATATTAAGCTTATTTAATTGATTGAACTTGGTTTCTATGGTTGATATAGGAGAAAAAGTTGTCAGTTATGTCTGTTTAAGAATATTTTTGTATATAAAAAGCAAATATACAAATAAATTTTGGATGCCTTTCAACATATTGAATGGCTTCAATCCTTCATATTAAACTAAGAGAAAATAATTGAATTTGATTTCCATGATCGATATGTGTGAAAGCCTAAAATGCTTTTATTTTTTGTGTATGTTTAAAACTATTGTGTTGTTATAGGGCCAAAATATAAATAAAAGAGATTAAAATGATTCAAAATTTTAATACTTGATTGACATGATTGATATGCATAAATAAGTTACGGTTGATATATATCCTATCAAATAACATATGTTTTTATATAAGAGAATGAGATGGGCGGTACAATTAGACGTGTGAAACTTTTTCGCATAACACACATAAAAAAGACGGATCTTACATGAATGTCGAAACATAAGAAATTGTGATCATTTGTATCATCTATTTTAACATAAAATAAATATTAACTCTTTTTAACATATAATCAATTAATCATTAAACTTAATAGTTGTATGACAAATTCACAGGAGAAAGCGAGAGAGAAAATGGTTGCTAAAATTGAAGTAGCATCTGAATGTTTTCTCAACATGCAAGAAATGAAAAATCGGATATTCATAGAAGTTGTTGAAAAAGAAAGGTATGGACGGATCCGAGGCCTTGGATTGGGTCCAACATCATCTACCTACCATGGACATAACTCTTTATAATTTACACTCTTAGCAAGTCAGTCTTTGCGAGATATTTCAATATTGAAATGGGAGTTACAAACTATGCAACGACATTTTCGGTAAATGAAAGTAGAAAGAGAACATGAGCGTGCCAAAATTGAAGAAGAATATGCTAGAATAGAGCTAGAGCGTGCAAAATTTCAGTAGTTGCATGATCGATATGATCATCTTATGAATTTGGTGCAACAACAATTTTCAGGAAATGATCTTGGTGCTCCATCAACTCAGGTATTATATTTAGTAAATATTAAAATTTTTAAATAAAAAATAAACATACAATGAAGTGTTAAAATTTTTATGGTATTATTCAGTAGGTTGTTGAACACGCTAGTGATCAAGGTGAAAAATTTTTTTCATTAATTGGCAGCCAGCAAAATGTATGTAGTCATCTATTTCATACATTTTAATTTTTTATTTGGTTAATGTATTTACAATATTTGAATGTTATTATACTAATTATTAAACTTTGTATTAATTAGATGTATATTTAAACGTGAATGAAGTTAATATTAATTTCAGTTTCTGAATTTAGGCTCTTTACTGAAAATAAAATTTATTATAAGAAATTAAAAAAATATATTTTTACATAATGGCGGTGTTTGCATTGGCCAATGTCGCTAAATGAATAATTTAGTGGCGTTTGTAGCATAAAATGCCACTATAAGTAGTGGCGCTCTTTTAAGCAAATGCCTTTAGGTAGGTGGCATTTTTTATAGAAATGCGTTCACAACAACATTTTTCTCATAACAATGCCACTGAATTAACGGCGCCTAAAAGATACAAACATCGTAAATATTGAGGCATTTTCATATTCAAATGTCTTTAAAGTAACGGTGTTTTCTGTTACAAACATCGTCAATACAACAATGTTTTTCTCATAAAAATACCACTGAAATAGCAGCGATTAAAAAATACAAACGCCATTAATATTGAGCTATTTTCAGATTCAAATGCCTCTAAAGTAGCAGCATTTCAAATATATAAACGTCGTTAAAATGGTGACATTTCAAATATAAACGCCATTAATGTTGAGGTATTTTTTTGCAAACGTCGTAACCTTATAATGGCATTAATAAACGTCGCTAAACGATAAAAAAATATATCACTAAAAACTAAAACCCCTGTAGTGACTACCCAAATCAATAAAGCTACATAATAATGCTTATTAATTAAAAATTCACTCTCATAGTCTGATAACCATTTGTACCCCACATGGCATGTAATGATATTACTGGTGATAAGTTCTTAACTTTATTTATATGTAATGTCTCAATATGAACATTATACTGATTATTAGCAGAAACCTATACTTTAGGTTAATCCTCTTCACAACTTTCTATTAGTATTTGATACAATTGGGATTTAGTGTATTTATGCTTAGAAAAGTACTTGTCGTCACAATAATAACTTAAACCTTTCTTTCTCCTATCTTTCATTTTAGCAGTTAAAAGTTTTCTAATAGTAGGTCTACTTGTTTTGACTTGATTTGGATTAATATTGGGTTTAACGGTGGGATAAAAATGTTTAGTGTTTAGAATAGGTAATAGGTTAAGGATGTGAGTTACTTTTGGTGTCAGGAGTAAGGGCAGAGGTTGCTAGTATTTAACATAGTGTTGCTTATCTATGAGTAAGTTGTTTAGTTTAAAGGTTGATATAGGTTGTTTATGTTAGGATTTACCTTAAATCTCATAATCCTACATCGAAAGTTATAAGAGTTTTGAGTTTATCTTGTATTCCATATCGGGGGTTTAGTAAAGGTATAAGGGGTTTCACCCTTATAAATAAGATGTTTTGATTTTGGTTTGGTAGTTTCAAGTAGTTAGACACTAAGAGAATAGCTAGGTGAGTAGGCTATTAAAAAGGTGTAATTGGGTTTTGGATTAAGTTTTGAGTAAAGAGTTTTTTGAGACTTTCTCATTCTAAAAGTCTCACAGTTGTAAAGATTTATTTGTTAGTGGATTGGGTTAGGAGTAGGCTATTTTGAGTTAGATCGAAACAAATATATTTGTGTGTTCTTATTCTTGATTTGAGCTTGCTATTTTTATGTTTAGGTATTACGTGTGCATGTTAATTTTCTAATCAGTGGTATTAGAGCTGTGGTGATTTCCAACAAGTGGCATCAAAGCTGTGGTGATTTGTAACAAGTGGTATCAGAGCGAGGTTCAAGGTTTAAGGTTCGTGAGCCTAAGAGATCGTGAAGCAGTATTCAAGATGTCTGAAAAAGGTATGTCTAGTATGCCTATGCCTAAGTTTGAAATTTCATTATTTGATGAAAAGAGTAATTTTATGTTATGATAAAGTACGATTCAAGATCTGTTAGTACAACAAAAGTTGGATTAAGCATTAGAGAGTAGTAAGTCTAAGGGAATGTTTGACAATAATTAGAATAGAATTAAACAGAAAGCTGTTAGTACTATTGATTGGCCCTAGCCCTAGCCCTAGAGATAAAGTATAATGTGTTGACTGAAAATATTTTGAAGAGTTTATGAGATAAGCTTGAAGGTATTTATGCTTCGAAGTTGTTGACTAATAGATTATGTTTGAAGATAAATCTGTATTCTCTGAAGATGAAAGAAAGTATGAGTCTTCATAATCACTTGAATAAGTTTAATAGATTGGTTTGTCAATTGCTGATGATTTTTATTAATGAGTTAAAAAATGAAGAGAAGGTTTAATTTTACTGTCATTTTTGCCCAAATCTTATAAGCCTTTAGTTCAGACTTTATTGGTAGGTAGGTTTACTTTGAAGTTGGATGATGTGACTGTCTTGTTACATAAGAATGAAAGGTTTATAGGAGCATATAACTTATCAGCTAGGGAAAGTACACTAGCTGTAGAGGGTTGTGATCGAGAGATGACTCAAAAGAAGATTGATGAATCAAGAGAGAGATTCAAATTAAGAGACAGAGATTACAGTGACATAAAATGTTATTATTATGATGAAAATGGACATATTCAAGTGCGCTGTAAAAAGTTGAGAAGGGATACAACTGCTTTTAAAAAGATAAATAATGAGAAAAAATCAGATGAAAAAAAAAGTGATACTGTTGTTGTTGTATTTGGTGATATAATGTCATTTTGACGATTTGTATAGATGAGACTCAGATTTTGAGAGGTGATAAAGGTTGAGTTTTAGATTTTACTGCTACAGTTCATGTTTGCAATGTAGGAGTTGTTTTGTGAAGTTGGATGAGAATGAGAAGTGTTGGGATATTGTGGTTGCCAACAATGAAAAGGTACAAATTTAAGGCATTATGAGTATTCGCCTTAGATCTCACAATAGTATTGTTAGAACGTTTCATCATGTAAGGTATGTTCTGAGTTATAGCTACAATTTAATTACTTTAGGTGAGTTAGTTTTTAAGGGGTACACATATTATGGTAGTAATGATTGGTTGAAAGTGTACAAGAATGATAATGTGATTCCACAAGGGAATGGGGTCAAAAATCATTTGTACATGCTTGATGAAGGCTTAGTTGCTAGGATCCCTATGATGAAAGAAAAGAAAAAAAGTAAGCATGTTAGCTTTACAGATATTGTTGAAGTGTTTAGAGATTCAAGTCAAGGGAGGATTTGTTGGGACTTGCCTTAAATTTCATAATCTCACATTGAAAGTTATAAGAGTTTTGAGTTTGTCTTGTATCCCATATCAAGAGTTTAGTAAAGGTATAAGGGGTTTCACCTTTATAAATAAGATGTTTTGGTTTTGGTTTGGTAGTTCTAAATAGTTAGACACCAAGAGAATAGTTAGATAAGTAGGCTATTAAAATGTGCAATTAGGTTTTGAGTTAAGTTTTGAGTAAGGACTTTTTGGAGACTTTTCTTATTCTAAAAGTCTCATAATTGTAAAGATTTATTTATTAGTGGATTGGGTTTGGAGTAAGTCATTTTGAGTTGATCGAAACAAATATATTTGTGTGTTCTTATTCTTGATTTGAGATTATTATTTTGTGTGTGAGTGTTGCGTATGCGTGTTAATTTCTCAATAGTTTGGTCATAAGGTGAATAATGGACTCGATTTACTGAGCTAAATGAAGGGTTTGGTAAAGGGTTTTTGGTTTAAATAGTCTAAGGGATTGAGCAATTTCAAGTTTGAGATTACTAACAAAAATGTTTAAAGCATGACTATTGTATAGTTGTAACAAATTAAAGATCCCAACGAACTCACCATGATACTGTGCAACACTACTTGTTTATTTTAGCTCAACCAACTCAGCCATATGGTCCTTAGATTCTTCAAACAAAAACCTATCTTGCATTTCATCAATGTAGGCACCCTAACTCAACTTATCCAAACCTCTTTGCATGCAAGCATAGTGTTGATGCCATTGTAATGCTTTCCCTTTTATTTTTCTTTTAGACTCAGCATGGTTACTTTGACTCTAAAACTTTTTGGAACTTTTTCCCCCTTTACAATACTATTCCAACTTCATAAACCACCATTTGAAAGTCCTTGCCATTGAATTTAAGACATTCGAGCTTAAGGGATTATTGAATTTAGGGTAGGAAGCTATTACAGACACTAAGGATTCTACAGGTGATGACTTCGTAGCCATTGAAGAAGATAAAACTTGTTTGCCAATAGATTGGTTCTCCTCTTGAATATTTAATCAATTGAGAAGCTTTTGAAATTCTGCCCTCATCCTAGCTATTTCTTATTGAAAGTGCTCAAACTTTATTTCCATGGTTTTGTTCATCTGCTACATATCTGTTTACATCTGGTTAACCTCCCTCTGAAGCTTGGTAGTGATTCCTTTTGCCATTCTTACCAAAAGCGAGGCTTTGATATGAAAATGATAAAGCTTTCAATGATGGAATAAAGAGAAAAAAAAGTAAACAATCAGAATGAAGAAGAAAAAAGAGAGAAGAGGTTTTCACTAAATTCTCATTGCATGATTGTTACAATCAGCATTTTTCTTCTTATATAGCTTCATCCAAGAATCTTGATATTTTGCATCAAATTCTAGAAACATGTTTCATGAAATCAGTATAGAATTTAACATCTCCTACTGTCCACCGATGAGGTATTTGTTCGAGGGGAAAGTAATTTTTCCTCTCGAAATCTTACATTTTGTAATTAATTCCTTGATTAGGTTTACGAAAATGTGATTACTGGATTTTTAAGATTGCCAATGATGTTAAAAAGTGGGAAAGTAAAGGGAATAAAAAAAATTTTTATCCCTAAGATTTTTTAAGATTTTGGAGGGAAAGTTGAAATTTTTTTCTATTTGCTCTTACTTAATTGCATTTTCAGATTATATAAACAATATTATTTACCTTAGACAAGTAATAATTTTTTATAAAATATTATAAAAATAAATTTTTTCTTAATATATTTTAAACAAAAATCATGTTTTTAACATAATACTATTGAAATCCTCAAAAAAACTATGATTAAAAACACGATTTTGTTGAAAAGATAAAAGAATTATTTTTCATAATTCAACAAAGACGACGTTTTAAAAATAAAAACGTGGTATTTGTTAAAAATATGAAAAAAGTTATTTTGTAGAATTTAACAAAAATGATTATTTTAAAATAAAAATAATCATTTTCATTTAAAAGATGATATTTATAAGATAAAAACACAATATTTGTTATAAACATGAAAAAATATTTTTTAAAATTAATAAAGACAAGTTTCTAAGATATAAATGCAATTTTTATTGGAAAAACGATATTTCTAAGATAAAACAAAGTCTTTGCTAAACTTGTAAAAAAATATATTTTCCAAAATTTAATAAAAACAGTATTTTTAAGATAGAAAATACAATGTTCGCTAAAAACATGAAAAAAATATAATTTTCAAAATTCAATAAAGATAATGTTTCTAAGGTAAAAACGTAATCTTTGTTGAAAAAAAATGACATTTTAAAGATAAAAACGTAATTTCTGTTGAAAAAACTTTTCTAAGATAAAAAACATAATATTTTTTGAAAATATAAAAAAATAAAAAATAAAAATATTTATTTAACATTATTACTTATAAAATATAAAATATATTGACTTAATATTATTACACATAAAATTTACTTTGGGAGCTTTACCTTGAAAACCTCCAAAAAGGGGGTTTGTTACTCCTTTCCTATCCAAGGAGGTCAAATTTATGTGTTTTATCTGCTTAGGGATAATAACGTTAGGATAATAATTAAAATTATAAAATTATATTTGTTAAAAATATAAAAAAATTATTTTTTAAAATTATTTAATTTCAACGAAAATAATGTGTTATTCATGTGTCACGTGATATTCATATATCAATATGATGAATGTCACTTGTTATTTACGTGTTATAAAAAATAATATAACAAAAGACTTTATTTGATAACTTACATTCTTTTGAACCAAATACAAAAATTTTACATCTCTTAAATTAACAAAATTCAAAAATTACATATTCTCCTTCAAAATTACTTTTTACTTAAGGCACTTTTTATTTTGAAAGATTCGGTGATTCAAACGCCCACTAAATGTTTTTATAGAATCTAGTTGTAAACAAACTAGCCCCACCAGCTATAGCAATTGTTGACACTTTATTCCCTTGTCATACAAAGAGACCCACTACATCAACAAAGTTATGTCTACTACCCGAATCAATCATGGCTACATAATAATGATTACTGGTGATAGGTTCTCAGCTTCATCTGTAGGTAATATCTCAGTATGAACATTATACTGATTATCAACGGACACCTCTGCTTCAGGTTCATCCTCTTTACAGCCTTCTATTAGCATTTGATACAATTGGAATTTGGTGCATATATGCTCAGGAGAGTACTTGTCGCCACACCAATAACACAAGCCTTTTTTTTTTCTTATCTTCCATTCTGCAGGTGAAAGTTTTCTGCTAGTAGGTCTTTTTTTTTTTTTCACTTGATTTGTACTAATATTGGATTTAATGGTGGGATAAATAGGTTTAGTGTTTAAAGCAGGTAATAGGTTAGGGTTGGGAGGTGCTTTTGGTGATAGGAGTAGAAATGGGAGGTTGCTGGTCTTTAACATAAAGTTGGTTATTTGTAAGTTGTTGGTTTGAAGGTTGATATAGGTCGTTTGGTCATAAGGTGAATAACGGACTCGATTTACTAAGTCAAGTGAAGGGCCTGGTTAAGGGTTTTTGGTTTTAATAGTCTAAGGGATTGGGCAATTTCAAGTTTGAGATTACTAACAAAAATGCTTAAAGCATAACAATAAGATAATTGTAGCAAATTAAGGACCCCAATGGCTTGTCATCGTACTATTCAACATTACCGATCTGTTTTAGCTCAACCAATTCAGCCACAGGGTCTTCAAATTCTCAACACAAACCTGTGCTACATTTTAGCAATGTAGGCACCCCAGCTCAACTTATCTAGACCTCTTTGCACACAAGCATAGTGTTGATGCCATATTAATGTTTTCCCTTTAAGACTTGGCATCGCTACTCTGACTCTGGAACTTTCTGGAACCTTTCCTCCTTCAAAATACTGTTCCAACTTCATAAACCACCTCTCCATTGAACTTAGGACATTCAAGCTTAAGAGATTTATAAGATTCAGGGTAGGGAGCTGTTACAAACACCGAGGATTTTGCCGGTGAAGACTTTGGAGCCATTGAAGAAGACGAGACTTGTTTGCCAGTAGATCAATTCTCCTCTTGGATATTCGATTGATTGAGAAGCTTCTGAAAATTTTCCTTCATTCCAGCTATTTCTGACTGAACATGGTCAAACTTTGTTTCCATGATTTTTTTCATCTGTTGCATATCAGTCTGCATTTGTTTAACTTTCCTTTGAAGCCTGGTATTGATTCCTTCTACCATTCTTGCCACGAGCGAGGCTCTAATATCAAAATAATGAAGCTTAAATCGTCAACGATGGAATTGAGAGAAAAAAAAATTGAAAATCACAAAGAAGAAGAAAAGAGAGCAAAAAAGGTTTTCACTAAATTCTCAGAGCATGATCGTAACAATTAGAAGTTTTTCTCCTTGTAAAGCTTCCTTCCAAGAATCTCGATATTTTGCATCCAATTCTAAAGCAGACTGCCAGCAAACAAAAAAAAAAAAAAAAAGGGAAAATAACAAAAAATGGACGCTGCTGGAATAACACTATTGGACTGGACTTACAGACTCTACTGGACTCCAAGGCCTATGGCCCAATCTATTTAACTTTTTGTAAATCATGACTTTATCCAGCATCAGTTCCTAAGTCCTAACTTTTTTTCTCTCTGGCTTTCTTGGTGGCCAAACTGAGATTCAAGGAAATGGCGGATTTGACGATCATCAATGGTGAATTGGAGAATCAGACGGCGGAGAACTTCTACGACGCTGATGAAGCCAAATTAACCGAATTGTCTAGCAAAATAGAAGCGCTTGAGCGCGAGAATCTGGAACTGAGCAACGAGAATAAAGAAGTGAAGGAAAAGATCAAGAAACTAACCCTACAAATCGATCAACTGCGAAACAAGGAAGAAGAAATGAGACTAGAAATGGATCAGTGGGAGGAGGATGAGAGGTTTCTAGAATCGATCGCCGCGAGATCGGCTGAGCTTGAAACCGAGGTTTCGAGGCTTCAACATGATCTGATAAGTTCGATGAGTGAAGTAGATGAAGCGAATAAGGAGGTGGTTCAATTGAAGAGTGGATTGGAAGAGAAAGGGTCGGTGATTGAGAGACTGGACAAGGAAATCGATGACTTGAAGAAAGAGAAAGTCGAGAGTGAGAAAAAAGAGAGGGAACTGGAGAGGAAATTGGGGGTTTTAGAAGTGAGGGAAACGGAGGAAAGGAGTAAGAAAGTTAGAATCGAAGAGGAAATGAGGGAAAAGATCGATGAGTACAGTAAGAAAGTTGAGGAGTTGGAAGCAGAGGTGGCTAGAACGACGGCTGAATTACAGCGAAATAAGGAAGAAAAAAGAGAATTCGAGGAGAAGGCGATGGAGTTGGAGTTGAACATACTGGAATTGAAGGAGGCGGTGGAGGAGTGGAAAAGTCAAGCTATTAATGGAAAGGCCAGGGAGATTGTTGAGAATTTCGGTTGTGAAGAGAAAGCGTTGAAGGGGTTGAATTTGCCGGTTGTGGTAGCAGGAACGGCTGGGACTATTGTTGTTGCGGCTGCAGTGATGTATCTTTGCCGTAGGAAGCCGTCGTGAGTGATGATTTCTGGTGGAAGATTAATGCGGAGAGGGATAGTCAGAGGTTAGGACTTTCTTACCGTTATCAATATGGGTTCAATTTTGATAGCCGGAATAATTTTGCTTGGGTTTTCAATTTTGTGCCTATGAATCTCAGTTCTACTAGTATAATTTTGGCCCTGGTATGATGCATGTTGGTTTGCTAACAATTTTAATTGCCAACACAATTGTTCCATCTAATTTTTTAAGGAATTTCCATAGTTTAGTTTGATGCAATTAATTTCTATTGTTATTCTTTTTCTTTTATCATTGTCGTTTTGATTTTGTGGTAACTCAAATTTCCATCCTTGAAAGGTTTACTTTTGCTTATTGAAGATTATAATCTTTGTTGATTTTTGGTTTGTTCAGTTGTGATTGTTGCAATGTGAAATTGTGCTTATTTATCTAAATAGTGATTTGTAGACCATGGCTCTATTATTTTGATCATGCTTTTTTGCCAAGGGCCATCTGCCTTAGATATGATAATAGTCCATACCTTCAATTTCTTAATATTCTGTCAGCTGATTTGCTTAATTTGCAAATTACTGCAGTTTTTTTACTCTCCAGCTACATTGTCGTGCTTTCTGATTGATCATATTTTTGAAGTCTGTTGAATAGTAGACATTGGCGATATTTGTTTGAAACACACACTTCATGGTTTGGTCAATAAACATCCCCTTTATTTAGATACTGCAAGTAGTGGTGATCCGAATTCAAACCAAATTTCAAGTAACTCAAAATCACAAACTTGAACTTTAATCCAAAGACACCTTGAAAAAAAAATGCAATTTGAAACATTCTAAATTATCTAATTTCAAAAGGATTCAAACTCAAAATGAACTCAAATTCAAAATAATCTGAAGTCAAAAGCAATTTAAACCACTTGAACTAGTTCAATTGTCACCTCTAACTGCAAAGTAAGTCCTTTTCCCGTTGCAAGAAAAAGCGACAAGCATTGTCTCGCTTGGATTTTAGCTTTTGCATTGCACTGAAAAATGGTCTAAAAGGAAATCTGCCTCGCTCACTTGTTAATGGAGCTGTTAGTCTCACGAGCTCCATGAGTGACCTACGTTTTTTTACCAAGTACGTGGGTTACTTAGAGTTGAGTCTAGTTTTTCTTTTCTTTTTTTCACGATGGGCAAAATGATGTTATTCTGCGTTTCCAACGATTTTTTTGCCACTTTTTTGTTCTCCTCTTTCATAATGTACTTCGCTGCTGATACAATGGCTCAGTTGCTTCCCTCCCTGGAGCTGTTTGTGGGGTGCTGAACTCGCTAATGAAACAGAGTTCTGTATAAGGAAAATAAACAAATTGACGTAACTATGAAAATGGATACATGACAATTATATATAATTGCTTTTTACGTTGCACTTCTTTGTCTCATTTCCTAGTAGAAGACTGATTTTGTACAATGGGCCTTGCATGTATTTTTAGGTGCTTATACAGTTTTTTCTCAAAGTATCAACTGAAGCTGTTGCATGAAGTAACCGATTTAAGTTATGGTTCAACCATACTTTAGGCATCTCCAAGTTTAACCATACTATTTTTTTCTCAAAGTACTAACTGAAACTGCTGCTGCTATTCATGTAATCTAACATCATTCTTGCCATTAAACTTTCGTGAGTTGAGGAGGAAACCCAACTTACCAATAGGAAATGAAATCATGTCATCACATAAATTAGTATGTAAGTATCGTAGACAATACAAACAGTGTAACTATAAGGCCAACTGATGAAACACTCCACAAACGGCAGATCCAACATCCAAGTTCTAATACATTCTCAACAAGCTTCACTTGGGGACCTAGACATTTCTTCTTAATGATTATTTTGCAGAAAAATGCTGAAAAAACATCATAACAGCCTCTAAACTCCACCAAGAACTTGTAATTCCGCATAACTTTTTTCCAGTAATACTGTCTCTGCAACCAAAAAAAAACATGAGTTGATGCAGAGTGCTTGGATTATTATAAATGATTTTGAGTTTATTCGGCTCCTAGAAAAGTGAAAGTTGGAAAGTTGCATAGACTCAAACAATGCATGGATTTTTACACTCAAGTTACTATGTTGCCCGAACATAGAGATCCAACCTGTTACTTGCAGGTTAGACCACTAGTGTGATTAATGAAACACCAGAATACTGTTCCATCAATAGGAAAGACACTGCAAATTTATAGATATTTTATGGCCTTTACTCCAGTTATTGGAAGAATTTATCTAGCAAAAGAGCTTGATAAGACTTCCCTAATTGAAATTAAAAATATTCCCATGTCTATCAAGAGCATCAAGCCTTCTCTCTGTTAGCAAGGGTCAGTTGCTTTCTTTCTCACAAAAACCAAAACTACAATTTACTCAAAACAGTTTCCTAAATAAAAAACATGTAGCCTCCATCAGCATTCACACCAATCTGCAGATTTGGTTGATCATTGAAGCTTACAGTCACATCTAGACTCCATAAGAAGCCTTGATTGCTAAATTTGTGTCAAATCGCCTCTTCTTCTCCAAATATGAAAGTACAGTCAGCAGTTATTGGAGTACGAGGAAGCAAGCAAGTGCTGCTAAAGGACTAATATATGCAGTTTCATGCCAAGTACCTAAAAGGTAGTAGTGGCAGTGGCACAGTTTTGAGAACTTACCCCTCACACAGCATCAATAAAACTACAAAAAAAATTAATCATAACTCCATTAGTAGTTTTCATTCCGTAATCGGCTGAAGGGAACCATAAACTTCTTCCAGTCATAGACACCTTCATTTGTAGTATATCTTGCATGGTGAGTTGTAATCTTGTTGCTAGTTTGTTCCCAGCAATAGTGAGTTCCAAGAGATGACCTTTTGGACCTTTGTGGTAGATCAGATGAGAACCCGTTGACCATAGTTCCAAGTCTCAGTATCACTCCACTTAGTTTTAGAACTGGGAGGGGAAAGGGGTTGTTCGCAACTGCAAATCATCCTCACATAACTACCTTATCTTCCTATACTCAGGGTTGAGCAAGTCAACAAATTCTAAGGAAACGGAAATTTTCATGGATGCTAAAAAATAAAGCTTTATAATAGCTTTCCTCACCTTGAGTTTTATCTGTCTGAGCGCCACAGAACTTCAAAAAGTCCACAGCAACTCTTCCAAGAAGTTGGTTGCTGGGAACGATGACTCAGGGATATGATAGGCTGTCAAAAAAATTCACGAGAGAAGCAAATTTCAGTTAAAACAAATTTAAGGCTGGAAACCTGGAAAATCAAACTTATGTCTTGAACTATTTAGGAAAAAAAAAAAAAGAAACATAAAGAGTAATATTGTTTTCCTTCATACAAATGATCAGGAGATATTGGGTTAAAGTTATTGACCTCATTTCCCGTGCTTTCACGGATCTCAGGCTTGTTTACTAGTTCACCAGTATCTCTGGTCTCAACGATAGGAACATTTGCTGCCTGCAATGAATCTTCAACATTTTTCTTAGATGCAAAATCAGGGAAACTTGATGAAACCCCAGCATTATTGTCTGAAGCTGCAATTTTGGTTTCCGTGATTCCTTGGGCTACTGCAGCTTCAGGAACTCCACCATTCTCAGCCAAACAAGAAATAGTTGTTTCTTCAATTCCCCTGGACACGACATCTGCTGCAACCATGGAGCCATTAGTCTCATCCAAACCTGGCGGAGTTGTTTCCTCATCAAGTCGCTTTGATTCCACTTCTGTTAAGATTGCAGAATCCCCAGTGGTCTCAGAAGAGAACAGCTGCTCAGTTTCTTCCTTCAAACCATTTACTAACAAATCTGTTAATATTGAAGAATCCGCAAAAGTCTCGTCCAAAGATGGTGAAATGTTCTCTTCTTTTTCTTTGCCATCTATTTCAGCAACATCAGAATCTGATGATTTCTTAACTGATGGTTTGATATCTTGACTTAACTCTTCAGTTAACGAAACCTCAGGTTCAAGTTCAACTGCCTCAACAACTGAATCAGAAATTACTTTCTCCTCTTCAATATTCTCTGAATTCTCCACCTGAGAACTCCTTTTCACAGTTTCTGCCTCTTCGTCGAACCTGCTTCTGCTTGAACTGGAATCCTCTACATCAGGAGTTTCATTAACGGACACTGAGTTCCCATTAGCAGTAATGTCTCTGACAAATTCAACGTCTGGTTTTGATGCTGTAGAATTTTCCAAGACAACTTCCTTCTCTTCATCATGTGCTTGTACTTTCAGGATCTCCATTAGTCTTCCATTTGAAGATTCTTCCATTTGGTAATGATTTGTAGAAGCTACTGATTCAACAGACGAAGAATCTCTCCCTATGCATTTCGTGGTTATTAGATGTCAAAGAAGCACTTCAACCACCACCACTTTCTTTCTAATCCCTCAGGTTTCAGGACATGAAGTCTTGTACGATTCGTTAAAGAAAAATAATTAAAAAAAAAGAATAAGAAAGAAAGAAATCAAACAATGAGAACATACAGATAGATTAAGAAACAAAGTATGGCAGATAATGATAATGGAACATGAGAAAGAGTAAGAAATGAGACAGAAATAATTAATACCTTGAAATTGAAAGGCAGGCGGAGAAGACGGGGAAATGAGTGTTTGCGTAGAGTTTGGACATAAACGCAAAACTCAGCCATGACTGGTTGCTGTAGGTGCGCCAAACAAAGAAGGATGCATAGAATGGTTGGTATAAATAAAGGAAATGGATCCATTTCATTTTCTATGAGTTCTTGCGTGAATGTTATTGTTAAATTTTTATTATCCGACGAATTTTAAATATTTAATTTTTTATAATTTTATATTTATGTTGAGTCTGTTTATCTGTTGTAGATTAGATACTTAACATAATATTAAAACTTAAGTTTTGTTTTGATGTTACGTTCTCTTACTCCTACTTGTTATCTCTTTCAAGTTTATCATGTAATGAATTTCTGTTTTTTATTATATCTATATGTAATGAGAGTATTAAAATGATGTTATTTTATATTAATTAAATATATGATTTTTTATAATTTTATATTCAAATTAAATATCTTAATTTATGTCGATTGATTTTAAATTAAATATTTAATAATTATAAAAAAATAATATTTTATGTAATTTTATATTTAAATTTAATTTATTTATTTATTATTAATTAATTTTAAATTAAATACTTGTTGTCAGAGTAAACAATGACATATTCATGAAATTTTTTTGGGAGATGTTTACTTGTACCATCTGATAGATATATGTTGTAAATTTGCGATAAAAGGGGTCACGTGTCGGACTTTTAGTTTGCAGCATGAGAATCATTAATTTTTTAATTTTTTGGTGGGCCTCACATTTTTTTTAATTTATTTTAGGCCTACGTTCTTTTTTTCAAGGTGTGGGATCCTTTTTTTAACAGATTTTTTTATAATTTTTTAAACAAATATGGGACCAAGATTTTTTTTTTTTTTTTATGTTTTTTAAGGGGTGAGACCCAATTTTTTTAACCGATTTCGTTTTTCTTTTTTTAATTGATAGGGCCCACTTTTTTAAAAATTTTTGAAATTTTAATTAAATTTTTTTAATTTTATTTTTTTACCCATTTTTAATTTCTTTTTTTATTATAATCAATATTTTAAAAAATATATATATTTAAAAAAATTTGCGTCCAAAATAGTCTTTGTTTCCAGACAGGACGGGGTTTTAGAACAGGGAAGCTCAAAATATGACATGAAACGATTCAAAAATAATAAAAAAATGTGAAAATTATATGATTTTAAATTTTAATAAAAATTATATATAAATTTAATAAAAATAAAAAATATATATTTTATATTTTTTTATAGATATAAATTAAAATATATAATTTTTATACAAAATATAATAAAATATTTAAATTATTAATATTTTATATGATGTAAATACAAATTGAATGAAGCAGGAACATATATATCCAGAAAATGATTCAGGGGGATAACAGGGAATTGAGATTGCTACTTTCGACTTTTATGTGTGGCGATTCATGCTCTATCCGAGTTGACCTTGGCAGTTACAACTTAAGAGGTAAAACCAATTAAAAAATGTGACAGATGGGAAGTGGGAACGCCAAAGCAAGCAGGTCAGAAAAGCTGACAACTTTGAGCTACGTGAAAAACTGCAGACAGAGGACATGCATGTTGGGGGCAAGCTTACACTTTGAGATTATTTAATACATACACGCGATGAATTTCTGTCCAACCAAACTCTCATTCCGTGCAGCTTCCTTAGTAATGCATATGCGTCGAAATTAATTAAGAGGTAAGTCAGTACGTTTGTGGTAGAAAAATGAAGAAATCAAAGATGACCAAGCATCTAATTTTTCATATCTTTAAAACCATATTTCAGTTGCTAGAATTATCTTTTTATGGAACTCGAAAATTTATTTAATTAATTTATATAATTATTTTTAAAATATGATATGTAATAAATACAAGTTAAAATTTACTAAATCAAATTCTTATATGAACATATCGCAAATGATCTCATGAAATATTCTCATAATTCAAGAGGTCTTAAAAGGAGCTTATAATGAGCAAGTTAATCGTGCATCTTTGGTTGGAAAGCATATAATTTATTATCGTCAAGTCACCAAGTGCACGCAGTCCCAATCATAACGCGTCTCTCCTGTCTTCAGCAATTTTTCATTGGCTTAAAGTTGGCATAGGCAGCTTGTCCTTGTGATCTCCTCGGCCTAGTAACCTGGATCCCAAAGGCAAAGGCAGAAACTGGGTACAGGGAAGCCAAATAATAATTTCAAAAGGGCGAGAAAGCCAAAAAAAATATTTGGGTGGATCCAGATTCTGTAGCATAAGCGAGGTGAAAATTTTTTGGGGTCATGGCCCTTGTCTGCCTCATGCTTGGCCCTTGTTGGATCCTCTCATGTACTTTTGTAATTATTATTTTTGATCGGATATGGTCCTGATATCTGCTACAGTCAACACGCTAAGTTCTAGCATAAAAGACCTGGAAGGCCAGAACTATACGAGGAACCATCCCCGCAACGCCCTTTTTCTAGCTTCATATGCTTCTTCCCCATCTTAAATTCAGACCCTCTGGTTATGAAAATGAATTTGCCAGCTTTATTCTACTGTTAAAAAACAACAAAAATTGCCAGCTATATAGGACTATATATCTCTTCACAAATTAGTTTATTATCAATCCCAGCACTCTTAATTATTATTATGAGCCTATAAAAAAAATGATATCAATAGCTCAAGCTATAACACACACATTTGTTCTCACTTTAAGCCCTCTTTATTACTAAAGCTCCCTGTCTTTGTTTAGGAAAAGGAAGATGTCATCCTCTTCTACCTTATTTTTATAATGAAGTTTGTAAAATTTCTCATTAAAAATAATTAAATCAAAATTTAAATAAAAAATTCAAATCTATAAATTAAAAAGTATTATTACAAAGATTAAATGCAAAAAAATTTTTAAAAAATATGATATATTTCTTAGAGATAAAAATTTTACTATTGAATAAATATTAATCAAATTTAAATCATAAATAATATTTTTAATATTTTTTTACATATTATTGATTTTCTTATTAAATTCTATAAATCCATTGATTTAAATTATTTATTAACATTTTTATTAGATTATTTTTAATAAAAAATTTCATAAATTTTCCTAAAATATTTCTTCTAAGTCTTGTCCTTTTCGCTACATAGATTACACCCACAAAATGTTATTACAAGCTCTCATGTGAAACATATAAATGTCTTTATAAAAAGAAAACCATATAAATGTTGATGAAATTCTTTATTCTTTAATTAATTTTGCGAGTTTGTACAAACAATTAAAACTATCCCTTACTTATAATTTAAATTTATATAGCCACATCAATCTTATCTTAAAAAATGATTTGAAGAATACTTTTTGTCTTTGATTTAGAGTTAATGCTTATATTTAAGGATAGAATCGCTTTTGTCATATATTAAAAGTCGCCAACTCTTTTTTTCTTTATCTTTTTGTCTTTGATTTTTCATTTACTTTTTAGTTTTATTTTTTTGTTATTTATTGATTTTCTTATTTCTTTGTTTATTTTTTTATTTATATAAATAATTTAAATTTTATATTAAGAGTTTATTTTAATTATTTGAAAATATGAAAAAACTAAAAATATAGGTTAGAAAAATAAATTTATAATTTTTCATAATTATTTTTATTTATATGTATCATGTAAATTTTATAAATTTTTTTAAATAATGAAAATTATTCCAATGATGAAATTAAAACAAAATTGTTACCAAAAGAGTTGGAAAGATTTTTGAAATATTTCAATAAAAATTTTACTTTTTTAATAAATTACTTAGTAAAAAATAAATGTCGGTAAAATAACGATAAAAATAAAAATAAATAAAATTTTTTCATAAAATATTAAATTAATCTAATAATGAAGTCTCTTTAAAACATAAAATATTAAATTAGCATGACAATTGAATCTTTTTAAAAGAACAAATAGATTTTTAAATATTTCGATACCAGAGAATTTTTTAAAAATTTGTCATAATATTGGAGAAAATTTAAATTTTTTAAATATTTTAACTAATGAAATTTAATTAAAAATAAAATATCATTTAGTTAAAATATTTTTAAAATAATATAAAATTAATTGATATTGCTTTTGGATAGACATTAGGAAACTGTTAATATTTTTTAGCATGCAAATTAATTAATAATGTACAATAAAAGTTATACTTAAGTGGCGTGAGTTGCTAAATTGCTTTACATTTGTCAAATAATCATCGGTTGATAAAGAAGTAAAATAAGATATTGGATTTGATAGGTAATAATGTATTGGTTATGATTGGATTGAGACATAGTGAGTTGTTGTTTAATTGGATTTAGAAAAAAAAAAAAAGTGAGTGTTTGCTTGACGTAAGTTTGTAATTGGGTCAAATTTTATGAGTTTTGAATTTTTATAAATTTTTTGTTTATAATAAAATAAAAATTAAAAAAATATAAAAAATAAAATTAAAATTAAGTTATTTTTCTTTTTTTTATTTTAAATATTTTTATGAAAACTTTATATTTTACAATAAATTAAAAAATCATACACATGATTATATGATTAATAAAAAATACAATACTCGTAATGTAACAAAAAATATAATTACAATATATAAACTACTATTTATATATATTAATTTTAAAAATTTTTATCAAAATATACAAAATATTATGCATAACATAGCATTAAAAATTGATAATTTTTTTTCTTTTTCATTGTTTAATATTTAAACGTTCATATATGTTTAATACATTTCTATTATACTTTTATTACGAAGCGCGAGTTTTTATCTAATATGACAATTAAAAAAATCAGTTGTGGTTCCCATTTACTTTTCATCATTGGATGCATATCAGTGGTATGTAATGGCTATTGCCTATTGGCCACCATGCACCCTTGCCAATTTCAAGTTCCAAATATATGATTTACAAATACATAAGCCCGAAACCTGATGTGGATTTTCATGTTAGAGAAACAAATTTAATTCTAGAGCTACACTATAGTATATCATAGACATCAAAAGAAAACACCTTATTGCCAAACAAGATATGAAATTTTGATTAAATTCTTATGGCCGTAAATTTGTTCTTAATTGTAAAAGTGGATAGGATCTTGCAATTGCAATCCCAATCGAAATGCCAAATTGGGCACTAAAAGGCTTTGTACCTTCTGCTCCAATGCAATTTATGAGAATATGAGAAAAAAAAATATAGACAATAAAAAAAAGTAAAGAAAAACGAATTGAAAAATAATATAATGAGATAAGGTCCAAATTTATAATTTTAATTGGAATGGTGAATTAAATTTATTACATAAACTTTGATTAGGATTGGTGATTTCAATACTCTACAATTAATTTGATTGAAAAACAGACAAATAATTAATGTTAAAAGATATATTTTTTAAGGAAAATAAATAAATATTCTACGAATTATTTACAAAAAGATTCCATTAATACCAACTTCTAACCATTTTTTAATCGAGTTAAAAGTACAATATTAAAATTGAATCCATTCAAACATGAATTGTAAAGTTGACATTTCAACTAGAATAGTAAATTTGGACCCCACCTCTAAGTTTCACATGATCAATTTACTTCAATAAGTACCATTTTTGAGATATTATTGATGCAAATTTATGTTGTAATTAAATTCAACTATCTGTTTAGCCAAATGAACTATTAAAAAAATATAAATAAGGTGCAAATTTATCATTCTATTTATGTGATTAGTTTAAATTTACTGCTACTATTTCAATTGATACAATTTTATCATCATACTTTCAATTTTGAAACAAATTTATTACCGTACTTCTAATTTTGAAACAAATTTGGTCTATATGTAATTGTTTGTGTCAAGCTCTGATCTCTAAGTACTCTTTGAAAGACAAAAAAAAAAAGACAATTAGAGGCAAAGGCAAAAAGTGTTCATTACGTTTACATTTCGATGTGCAAGTCAAAATAGGTGAGGTTGAAAGGAGAGCAATAAGAAAAATTAGAAGTAGAATAAACTTACCTTAATGATGCCTAAACCTTCATATTTATAGATAAGTAATGAAAGACTATTAAAGGACAATAAAAATAGTGTCGAGCTAATGTAGCACTGAGTATGTCAAACTGACCAACATGTCAAGTCAGCACAAATGTTGAAATTACCTCTAGTTCGTTGCTAAAGGCTTTTAACATGAAAAAAGATCACTATACCCTTTTAACCACTAAATATTCCCAATATTCTGTCCCCCCATCAAGTAGTATGAGTACTAAACTACTGGGTATACAATCGACACATCCTATGTAGGGAAAATAGGTAAAAAGAGATGGCGTGAAATTTGATTTTTTGAAGCCGACATCCTAAAGGAGGTTGGCATTGGGAGACAATTAACCTTAAGTCATGGTCTAACCTTGTGGGGGTTTGATCTCACACATATGTTTTAGGTTGAGTGCATAACTGACTTGAAGGTCGCCAATGTGTTAATTATTCGGGATGATCTGAGATTAGTATTGGAGTTTGTTTGGTCAACATGGGACTTGTGTTTGTTTTAAGAGTTTGTATTCGAGTTTCTAGTTTAAAATCTGATGACCAATTCTGATGATGAACTAGGCATCTAGTCTAGCCTATTTGACTTGGGATTCATCTAGTTTGGTTGGTCTAACGACATTAAATGATGAGAGAGATAATTTGAGTGGAAAAATTTAAAGAAGGTAGGCGAAAAGATGTCTTCCTATCTTTGCTCTAACATTTATCATGGTCTTTGTCATTCATCTAATATGTGACGCGGCTATATAAAGGGCTATTAGAGCTTTCATTTTTCACCTTTATGCTTTCTTTACTTTTAGTCCGATTTAAATTTTTTTATTTTAAAGCTTTTTGACCTTAAAGTTGTTTTTTTTATCGCCCATTGTTCTCTGCTTCCTTCAATACGTACTTTCAACTATATCTTCAAGTTTAAGTTTTGGGGAGGCCAAGACTTTCAAGGTAGAACTTAAAGGAGGTCAGCTTGGGCAAGATGATGACAACTTGATTCCGCCAATCATTGGAGGTCATGATTGTCAGAGGATGGCCTTCTGGTTCAACTTGATATCTAAAAAAAGGTAACAGCAAAACAAGGACAATGCTTGGGTAAAAGAAAAACGGGTCCTGAGTACAAAGAAACTGTGTACTCAGATAGATTTTGACCTACAAAATCCATTTCTTTTTCTTATCTTTTATGTCGATCCATCTTCTATGACTAACCTTTTTCAATCTTTGGTTGTTCTCCTTTTTAGGGTTCAATCTCATCAATTTTTTTCTACTTATACTCTTCCACTTATTGATGCTTTTGGTGTCATTTATATTCCATCTTGGTTAGTTCTTATTAAGATTATTACTTCTCCTGAAGGGTCTCCACCTTGTCATTTTTTCTTTGGAGTCATGCTATTTTCAGCCATGGTTTAACCTTGGAATCTTACTCCTGCTCAGGAGTCAATGTCTTTTAGCAGTGAAGATTTTGATCATGAAGAGGGTTCCGAGGAAGAATAAAGGGAATGGATCAAGCACCATAGCTAGGGAAAGTGATAGTGAAAAGGGAGATCCTATCGAATAGGATAAATTGGCTGAGGTTTCTGTATATACTCTTTATGACCTAGGTATGATCCCCAAGGATGTGATGAGGAAACTAAATGGTAGGGCTAATCGAGAAGACTGTCCTAATATATGTTCAGTTTATCACATCCATGCACCAGAGATGACCTTTTTTTTTTTTCCAAAAGAGAGGTATAACATATTAATGTTAAACTTTTCAGATTGAGTCACTGATAGATTACAGCCACATCAACTATATGTATATTGGGATTCATTAGTGGGCTGGTCTGAGGTTTCCACTTTATTCTTTATTTGTTTCAATTTTTAATTCTTAAAATTTGACTATCACTCAACTTACTTATAAGTTTATATGGTACATAGTAGGTTTTATCATTCTTTATCAACATCTGAACATTCTTCTCATTTTCACTATATTCAGGGAATTTTTTTCGATCAAAAAACATCTTAGTGATAAGAGGTGGTATTATATAATAGCTTGGCCCAATAAAAAATTATTCGTCGATTGTCTGACCTCAATAAAAAATTGGAAGTTGCTCTTTTTTTGCCTTCAAAACAAAAAATAAATAAAGATAGTAAGATCACGATGGAGGCCACTATTGTGGTTAAGGCACGGGAGATAATAAATGGGCCTATCATTTTTGTGGATGCACCAATAACCCTTTATGTCTTAGATCTAACAGATTGAGGATAAAATAATGGAGTACAATCAAAAGGAAGAGATTGTTATTGATACCTATAGGTTGGCTTTCTCTAAAGTAATAAATGAGATGAAGTACTGGGATAGAGTTGAGGTAATCTCAAAAAATTTTATTTTAACCTGGTTTTTATCTAATTGTTAGCTCTATTTTACATAGATGACTACTAACGAAAGCTTCGACATCTCTTTGTACCAGCACAACCCTAGGCCTAAAAAGGCCTAAAAAAAGATTCAACTTGGGGTTCCATCTCATAAGGGCGATAAGGTTATCAACCCATCAGCCCAATGCTTTCCAACAGTTTAAAAGATGAAGTGCTTAGCTCATCAAAAGCTCACCATAATGCCTCTCACCAAAAAACCAAGGGTTATGGTCTCCTTTTCACCTTGAAGAATCCTAAAATGAGGGTGTTAAGGCTCAACTTGAAGAGGATTTCCATAAGGTTGGATTATACTTCCACCAACGACCCCACCGAAAACCTTAATTTGGTAAGAAGATTTTGCAAGGTCTTGGTCCCCCTTGGTAATTACTATCTGACTTCAGCTTAATTTTTTATTGTTTTTCATTTTACTTAAGTCTAAGTTTATCCCATGCAATCTAACAAAAGCTCTCACCTCAGCCCTTAAACAATACTAGTTAGGCCTTTCACCACGTCTACCTCACTATGGCTATCTGTTTAAGGCCAAAAAGGATGTGGTTGCCCTAAGTGAGGAGCATAACAAAAGCTTGGATACTTTGGGCAATGTCAGGTCCAGCTTCAATGTGTCCCATAAGAAGAAGGCTAAGCAAAGTAGAAAAATGACGAGCTAACAATGAAGTTGGATGTCATCTTGGTTGAGAAAGCCTTGATCAATTTTATGAAAAAGCAGGCTGCCCTCAAGCTTAATGATGCTCAATTCGAGATAATAAGCTTGAGGTTTGAGTTGAAAGCTAAGGAGAAAGAACAAAATATTTGAAAAAGAAAGCTATTCAAGACCTTAAGGCTTTCAATAAATTTTCAAGCTAAAAGTGGAGTTCTTTTGGGTCAACGTGTTTGATACCTTTGATCTGGCCAAGGATAAGGTGTAGTTTAAATTTTTAACCTCAACCTCGATCTCTCTTATATTAATATCAACAATATCAAATCGATGCCTCATCTAAGTCAACTCAAGAAGAAAGAGGAAAAAGACAATGATGAGGCCATGGATGCCGAGCTTGAGGTAGCTTTGGGGTTTGAGCATAAGGTGGACAAGGCTAGAGAGGCTAACATCATTGTTGCTTCCCCTACTGATAAAGATGCTACTACTATCGTTACTACCACTGATGTTACTGATACATAATTCTTTTTTTTTAACTTTTGTAAATTTTTTGTTTTAATGATGCTAATGTATGAAGTTAGTTTTTGTGATAACCTCATATAGGAATGATTTGCTGATAAATCATTTGTTGACAACTTTTGTACCAATAAAAATTTGGATATAAATTTTTATTCAGTTTAGTTTAAGCTTCAATTTAATTCTTCTATTATAATTTTTTTCCTTTTCGCACAAGTTTAAGCTCGGTTAATCATGATAATTTTTTTCTTATTTGCATAAGTCTAAGCTTGATGTTTGATTGAGTTGAGGTTAATTCGATAAAGCCTAGTTAAACGGGCCAAAGGTTTACCTAATCACTCGAATTAAATTAAATTTAGAATCCATCTAAGTTTCAAGTTAAATTTTGTTAGATCGGTTAGGGTATGAGTTTAGTGTAAGCATAAGCATTATCGACTAAGCATAATTTGATTTATATATTCAAGTACAAAGTATAAGTGTAAGCTCAATTTAGTCCAAGCTATTGATAATAAACCTTTAAGTTATTTGCATTTCACGTCCTTAAGATGATGTTGCCATTCATATTCTGTCATTTGTAAGTCACGTCATGGACGATTTCTTTAACTATATATGGTCATTTCTAGGTTGGAGCTAATTTGCCACCTTAGTAATCTACTCTTGAGGCTTTAACTTTTTAAAGTACCAAATTGCATTTCTCGATATGCTTACATCGAACCCTTTTGTTATAATAGCTATACATTTTTTGTTGATAAATTGCTATCCGTGTTAGGACTATGTCTCTCTATTCTTTTATGAAGTTTAGATCAACCCTAAGTTTTTTTATTTCTTTCTTCTAACCTTAATTCGACCTTTAAGCTTGGAAGTCCAATCTTGATAGGTACCACAACCTCTATTCTAAATGCCAAGTAGAACGAGGTTTCACTCATTGGTACCTTAGTAATTATCCTCAGGGCCTATAACACCCATGGTAGTTCATAGCTTTAGCCTATCTATTGGATTAAGAGTGGGTGATCGACATAAATTTTAAGTTGATATAAAGGTTCAAACACCATTCTTTGAACTTTAAAATTTTAAATTATTTGCCATTATCCGTTATTATCTGAAGTAGACCAAATCTGTAAACTATATTCTTTGACTCAAATTTATCCACTTGGACCTCTGTTGTAGTGGCATTATTTCATGAAATAGTCTATCTCTACTAAGATAAATTTTTTTGACCCATGATCGCGGTGAATGGTTCGAAGACATCTATTTCCCACTACATAAAGAGTCATAGGCTGATGATAAGAATGTGCTCAATCGAGGGAAGATATCGCACATGAGCAAACTTTTGACACTTATTGCATCTTTTAACCAATTCAGTCGTATCTTTTTTATAGTGGGCAAATAATAGTCCTTGCCTAAGCATTTTGTAGGCTAATGATCAAGGTTGAAGGTGGTTTCTACATATTCTTTCATAGATTTCTTGTAGGACATAATCTGTTTCTTCCTCATTAATGTATTTTAGTTAAGACAGGCTAAAAGATCTTTTGTATAATTTATCTTTAATCACTATATACCAATGAGCCTTTTTCATCAATAGTTTAGCTTGAATCCTATCTTCGGGTAGCATTCCTATGGTCAAATATGTTTTGATTGGTGTCATCCAAGTTTTTTTTTTTATGATCTGTCATACAAATGTTTCCTCAATAATTTTGTGTGCCAGTTCTTTTACCAAGACTTGGTTCAGACTTTCTGTTGTTATTCACAAAGCCAGCTTAGATAAGAAATCTATTAGTGAGCTTTTTGACCCTTGTATTTTCTTTACCTCAGCTTTTTTTAAATTGGCCAATAGGGCCAGTGCTTTATCTAGATATTTTTGAATTCTTTCTTCTTAGGTTTAGAACTCCCCCATTAATTTAGTTGACCACTAATTGAGAGTCACTATACATGGTTATGTATTAAACATTCAACTTGGTTGCCAATCTTAAACTAGCTATTAATACCTCATATTTCACCTCATTGTTAGATGCCTTAATCTTAAATCTCAAGGTATATGGATACCGTAGTCCTACTGGGTTGATTAGAATGAGGTTTGCTACTCTACTATGGTTTGTGGTCGATCCAATGTTGAGCTTTATTGCCCATATTAACCTCTCTGACATTTCTAGGTTTTGTAAGACTTATCTTAGTGGTTGATTAGTCAATACGTGGATTACATGAGCTTAAAAATAGGGCCTGAGTTTTCTAGTTGAAGTGACAATTGCATAAGCTAATTTTTCTATATGTTGTAGTTAATTTTTGGCCTTGTCAATACTTTACTCACAAAATAGATCGATCTTTACTTTCTCTATTCTTTTTGGACCAAAAATGAGTTGATGGCTTAGTTTATGGTGGTTATGTATAAGTATAAGATTTCACTAGATCTTGGTTTAGACAGGATAAATGGAGAAAATAAGATTTGGTTTAGATAGGATAGGTGAAAAAGATAAGAACTTTTTAAACTCTTCAAAAACTTTTTAACATTAAAGGTTCCATCTGAAGCCAAAAATTTTATGAAAATTTTAAAGAATGGCAAACATTATTATATCGACCTAGACATGAATCGACTTAGGATAGCTATTCTTCTAATTAATCTCTTTGCTTCTTTTACTGAGGTCAATGCCTTCATGCTTAGAAGTGCATAAACTTTTTTTGGGTTTGCCTTTATCCTCTTTTTGTTAATCATGTAACTGAAAAACTTACCTAACGTGACCCCTAAAGGCATATTTGCTCGGGTTAAGCCTTATAATTTACTTTTTCAAGGTGTTAAAGGTCTCTCTGAGGTCTTTTAGATGCTTAGTCAAGCTCTTACTTTTGATTATCATGTCGTCCACATATACTTTCAGATTATGGCTATTTTGGTTTTTAAATACCTTGTTTACTAGCCTTTGGTAGGTCATCCTTACGTTTTTCAATTCGAAAGGTATCACTTCGTAACAGTAAAAGCCTTTCTTGGTAATAAAAGCCATATTTTTCTCATCATCCTTTAGTATTTTGATTTAATTGTAATCAGAACAGACATTCATAAAGTTAAAGAAGTCATATTTGACACTATCATCCATCAGTCGATCTATGTTAAGGAAAAAAATTATCTTTTAGGCATGCTTGGTTCAGATTGGTAAAGTCAATGCACATTTCTATTTTCATTATGCTTTTTAACTATGACCACATTGGCTATACATTCAGGGAAATAGACTTTCTTGATAAAGCTTGCTCAGAGTAATCTATCAACTTCTTCCTCAATAGCCCTTTGTCTTTTTAGGGTAAATGTTCTCTTATTTTGT
This sequence comes from Durio zibethinus, assembly GCF_002303985.1. Next base: position 13,186,310 of record NW_019167860.1, on the reverse strand, counting down.
TGGACTAGTTTTACTTAAGATTAGTGTGTAGCCTATCAACCATCACCTCGGTATCAATTTCAGGCATATCAGGTGGTGTTTAGGTGAACAGGTTGGCATTTATTTCTTAATAGTTGAATCAACTGATCCTTGTGTTGAAGTTTAGCTCCAATTTGCATGTATTTTTCAAGGACGCCATCTTAAAATGGTATAGCTATGAGATCCCCAATCGGCTCAAGTTGATTTTCATCTAAGTTCAATCTTTGGTCAATTATCTCTTTTTATTCAATTAGGTCGAGATCATTTCCTACAAAAATAGATTTTGACGTGATGATCAGTATGTTATTGATAACTTGTTGAATATGTATATAGTGAAATTGGTATATAATTTTTATTTATGTTATATTTTGGCCGACATATTATCCCAGTCCAAATGACATCTAATTGTTTATGTCGACTTAAAAGCTCGATCATGTTTAGAGTTACTTCAAAAATTAAAAAATAAAACAAAATATTTTTTTTGTTAGAGTTTAAGAGCTCGAAGCAGCTTAAGAGTATGCTTTTGTCAAGTTGGTCTTACATTGTATGTTTTTGCCCATGGTTTTTTACTTTTTTTTTATTTTTGAGGTTTGACCTTTTTTAGTGCTTTCTATTCGATCGAACTACCAATCTGCTTCTTAATCTTTTTTTCATTATTACGACATAATACTATCGTGCCATGGACTGGTCTTCTCTAACCTCTTTAACCCATTTAGGGGTTAGAAATTTTACTTTTAGATGAGGAGCTTAGCCTCTGAGCCACATAATAGATTGGCTAGATTGGTTCCAATATCATGTTTTATGCTGATGGGACATCCACAACCATAAATTCTATAACAGATGTGATAGTCTTTGGTTCTATCCCTAGAGAGATCAATAGTTAGATTGTTCATTTCATTGGTACCTATTCATTCCCAAATCTCACTAGTGTTGTGGTGATCAATTGTAACTGATCTTCGTCAATTCTCATTTTTTTCATGGTGATGTAGTACATGACATCAGTTGAGCTTTTATTGTCAAAAAGAATTCTCTTAACTATATAATTGTATACTATAGCTGTGATCCCTATAGCATCATCATGTGGGTGCTAGAATCTTTTCAAATCTTTCAAGCTTAATGAGATTGATTTATCTTTTTAGTCTTTTTTTTCTTTACCAAGATGCTTATAGCTATGATCATACCTGGGTTAAACTTTCTTTTAGCCGAGATTAAGCTACCTTCAGTGATTATATTAATCTCCCCAGCGATTAGCCTTTTATTGTCTATTTGCACTTTTTTTTGTCTTGGTTCATCTCTTCAAACTTTTTTTCTATGCCGAGTTCGCTCTCTTTGATTTTGTCTATAATCTGTTCTAGGTTGACCTTGTTTTTATTGCTCTACAAACCTCTTCAACTAACCTCTTATTATCAAAGCTTCGATTTCATTTTTTAGGTTAATGTAATTTTCAATATTATGGCCTATGTCCTTATGAAAGACATCTTTTGGTCAGATCCCTCATTGTGTTCTACCTCGGTGGTTTTGACCATATGAGGTTGGGATTTCTCTCAATTTGCATCAGAATCCTTTCTTGAGATATATTCAATGCAGTATAGTTTCTTTATTCATTAGGACTTCTAGCCTTATGTCGTATTCCTCTTAGAAAAGATCATAGAAATCCTTACCTTTCTTATGATCGATGTTGTTTCTCATTATAGTTTTAGCATTTATATATTTTTCAACTATCAGTAGAATGTTGGCTAAAGTTTTAGGTGGTTCTAGTGACAGGGTTAACTTCAGGTGGTACTCTTTGTCATTGAGTCCACTTGTTAGGGTAGTTATAGTGATTGTTTGCTCTAAGTCTTTAACCTACAAAGCTTTTGCGTTAAAATGTGTAACACAGCTCTTTAAAGATTCGTTGTGACCTTGGTGGATCGACATCAAACTTAGAGCTATCTTTTTTATTTTTTGGCTACTTATAAATCAAGATAGAAAATAGTGACTGATTTCATTGAATGTTATAATTAACCTTAATTTCAAGCTGTTGTACCAGGATTGAGTTGTGCTCTTTAAAGTGGTAGCAAAGCCTTTACACATTAGAGCTTCGTTTACACCCTGCATCATATGTTAGTCTTATAAAGTTTTAAATGATCAAAAGGGTCAGAAGTACCATCATATGTTTCTAAGGTCTACATTTTGAACCCCTTAGGAGGCATGGCTCTATCAATTTCTTCAACGAAAGGTGAGGTCTTTAGGAACTTAAGCTCATCCTCGAATGCCACTATTTTTGTTTTTAGCTCTTTCTCCATGATTTGCATTTGAGCTTTTAGGTTTTTGTTTGGTTAAGGTTTGGGATTTGTCTATTTAGATTTTTGGGTTGTGGCATGTGTCAAGTTGTGGTTGGGGTAATGGCGAATTGGGGTGTTATGCTCTTCTTCTCTAAAGGTCGATGAGGCTTCTTTTCTTCATAGTTTAGCTGTCTTACTACAACTCATTTGCCAGAGGTGATTAAGCCAAGCACTTTTGAAGCTTAAAATGGGGTTATGGTCTGCAACATCTGTTTAAGGGCTTGGATCTGCTCAGTCAAGGCCTAGAATTGTTCCATGATCAGACTTGTCTGTAGTAGGGCAAGTCCTTTTAAGTGTTGGCTATATGCATTTTTATTTCGATCGGGATGGCCATCTCTCATTCCTTAAAAGTTTTTTTTCTTGGTGGCATCATTTCGTGCTTGGCTAGTGAGTGAAAAAAGAGTTCCTTACTTGGCACACTAAATGTTTGTGCCGAGTTCTGATCTTAGGGTATTCTTGAAAGACAAAAAATGAGGATGATTAGAGACAAAGGTAGGGAGTGTTCCCTATATTTGCATTCCGATGCACAAGTCAGAATAAGTGATGTCGGAAGAAGAGTAGTAAAGAGAATTAAGAATCTAATGAATTTGCATTAATGGTGTCTGGACCTTCATATTTATAGATAAGCGATGAGGGATTATTAATGAATAATAATGACAATGTTGAACGGATGTGGCATTGAGTATGTCAGATCGACCTAACATGTTAGATCAGTACAAATATCATAATTACCCTTGGTTGTCTGTCGAAAACTTATAACATGAAAAAAAACCACTATATCTTTTTGACTACTAAATACCCCCAACAGTAATAGTTGGAAAATATTCCATAGAATATTTCATTAGATATTATTTTTTAATTATAAATATTTTTTTGACAATAATGTAGAAAGAAAAAATATTCACAAAGCCAAAATCTAAATTTTCTTTTTATTTTTTTCATCATGATATTTTTTTTAATTAAATATAATGTCCATTTGTGATATTTTTATAAAAAGATTAGAAGTATGACAATTAATTTGCTCCAAAATTACACGTGTGATGATAAAATTATATTTTAATTTTTTTAAAATTTTAAAACATCTTCTAATGAAATATTTTACTAATATTCTTCTCTTGTTATATCTTGACCAAATTTTTATAAAAATTAGAAGAATAGTGCTCCATCCATTCCAAAATCATATATCATATATAATATTATATTATAATATACCTAAAAATCTGATAAACTTTTGCTGATATTGACGCTTAAGTGGACAATCTATATTATTGACATGTTAGATAGTTTTAAATAACTTTATTCAATCAATTCTTCAAATTTTAAAAATTTTAAAGTTTCAAAATTTATATTTATCCATGTCTTTTAAAGTATACAAGATTTATCCTAATTTAAACTTGATAAAATATATCTCATACCTCACTTTTATCTTTGTATATGAAATACAAAATTCAAATAGTTTTTAAAGGTTAAATCTTTAAATGTTAGAAATCATAAAAATTATACACCATCTAAATCAATATTCACATAAATTTAAATAAAAAAAAGTTTGTGGTTGAACCACTATTATTTACGAATTTTTTTGCCTTTATTTTTCTATAATTTAAAATAAAAAAGAAAGATATTTTATTTCAATTTAAAATTAAACGCATATCTAAATTTAAAATTACCTATTTTATCTTAATTTAGAATTAAACTTGGATAAACTACATTTCTAAAAATTTAGAATTTTTTTAAATTAAATAATTATCAAATATATATTTATGATTTCTTCTCACAATCAATATATATATATATATATATATTTTTTTAAAAGATAGAGTAATCAAATTTTCGTCACAAAAGTTTGACATGATAAAATTTTAAAATTAAACATGAAAAAGTCTTTCATGATATATCACGTGTAATTTTAGTTTTTATACTAAAATAATATATACTTTTATGTAATTATAACAAGAATTTGACTTTTTCATTGAGATTTGTATGTAATTTTACTTTCATAATTCAAAACTTTCATAATGCTTATTTGGATTGTTTTATAATAATTTATATATAAACAGTTTGTGTAATTTTAAACTACAAACTATAGATGATTACGAATATTTTTATTTATCTATATATAATATAAATTTTAATATAACTTAAAATTTAAATTAAAAAAAATATAATAAAAATTCCGTGGTCATGGGGTGAAAAAAGCTAGTCAAAAGTATGATTTTAAAATTGCAAGAGTTGAATGATCACCCGTAAATTTAAACTATTCATATGAGTCATAAATTTCACATATTCCCTAAAAAGAAATTAAAATATTAAATAAGCTTTTAAACTATTTCAATATTTCAAAAAAATTTTATCTTTTTGGTAATACAATCAAACATAGCTCCGTGTTTTAATTAATCTAATCCCTTCTCCAAATGATCTAAAGAATACACTTGCCATATTAATTTAATATGTTCAAGACTTTTATTTTCGAAATACTCCTTAAAGGATTGAATATGGATTGGCAAGTAAATGTAGCTTCTTCCATAACCATATGAGCTAACCATTTGTTGGTAAAGCCTTTATCTCTACCTAAATACGCATATTTTATCATATTTTATCCAAATAACCCTTTGCTGACAAAAACATAACATATAAAACACACGTGATTTTAACAGTTATTAATCCTGTGCTCAACTAGTAGTTTTTATGCACATGATAGTTGATATGACATTTTCTAATGTTGTGAAATCGGTTGATTGGAACAATCAAAGTGTAGTATATTTGAAAGGGTTTTGGAAAAATTATTAAGTTCTAGGTTTGTTTGAAAATGGGTCTAACCCTTGACTTTAACAATATTCAGGGCACAAGCTCAACCTGTTTTTTCAATTATATAATATATATAATCTATAGTATAAATATAATTTATATAATATAAATATAATTTATAGAGTAAATATATTATATAATTTATATAATATAAGGAATAAATATATAATATTATAGTGTAAAAATTAGAAAATATGCTAAGTTGTCTATAGTGGTAGTTTAGAATATGATGTATCTCATGTTAGATAGAAAGATTTAATTATTGATAGATAAAATTAATTTTTGAATTGTAAAAAATAAATAAATAAGAGAATAGATAATATAAAATAATTTTGGTTTTAAGACGTGAACAACATTTTTCTTAAAGGTAATTATGCATCTAAAATATAATAAAATCTTAAAACTCTTTAAGCAAAAGTAATAAAAATGGTTATACTAAAATATCTATTTATAATAAATGAATAGACATAAACTTCTACTCAAATGGTTATGACATTTTGTATAATCATGACCCTTATGATGAATAATCTATTTATATTAAAATAGTTACAACTATTTGTTTTATAATAATTGTTTCTATTCAAATATAATTATTTAAAATATGAATAAAATTAATATAAAAATAATTTTATTCATCAATAATTAAATCTTTCTATCCACTGTGAGATGCACTACATTTTAAACTACCAACAATCTCCCACTAGTTTGGAATATTGGTGCTTAATCTTTAACCTTCCATACAAATAAATATTATTAATATAAGAAGATATCTCTCAATTTAAACTTTCAATTAGCATATATATCTTAGAATTCTAACGAACTTGATGGTGTTTACAGATTTAACCTCAACACTTAGTGTTAAAACTGAATATATAACACACATTATGCTTATTTATTATTCTGTTAGGAGTTTATAGCTGTTTTAGTATTATTATGGCTATGTGCTTATCCCATTCATAAATATTTACAAGAAAGACCTCAATTATTCTTGTTGAAGCGGTACCACATATATGTTTATATAGGTAAATTTTCATTATATCTCCATTACTTTAGACATTTAAAACTCCATTAAGAGCATACAATTAAAATTCTAGTATAATTGGATAAAATCAATGAATAAACCAAACTCTTTTAAGATATGTAAGGACTTTTTTTTTATGGTTTTACTTTAATAAGTGTACTAAACTTATTAGCTATATAATTTACTCGTAAAATTATACTAAAATCTTACAAAAATATAGTGGCAATTTTTTTATTTCTTTTGATTCTTATCACCCCCACCATGTATAAATATATATTATTTTATTAAAGTATGTCCCATTTAATTATTATGATCTCATATATACTCAATCAAGTTGTCATTTTTTTTTATCTTTTCACTATTTAGTTTTTTTTAAAGTAGGAGGCCTTTAAATCCACCATTAATGAAAGATAACTAGTAAATATTCTATATCTTAATATTTTATTTTCACAAAAGTTTCAAAACTTTTATATTTTTAACTCAATATGAGAATATACATTAATAATTATAATGTCAAACATAATCATCCTCAAAATTAGTTTCTTTTAGTAAACTCATGCTTTCTATAGTCTCCTTTGGACATTTTTATACCAACTCATGGATACTTATAAAATTATTTATCATGGACGCTAAACCCATATCCACCACAGTTTATGTCATTAAAAACAGTCAAAATTTCATATATAATCGTAGAATACTATAAATTTTGTGTCCAAATTATAAAATAGATGAAATTTTTTCACCAAACAAATAGAAAACATTTTAACTAGTTACAAAAAATTATATAACTTCTCCAGTTGAAGTGAAGGTATCATTGATAATATATTTATTTCTTGTCAAAATAATATTATATAAATCAAATAATATGACTTATGTATTATTCTTTTGTAAATAAAATGCAATCATTAAATATGGACCATAAAATATGATTTTATGATAAGAACATATACACTTGCTTTTTTTTCGAAAAGATTTATAAATTCACAATTTCTTTTATGCCTCAAAATAATTCTCGAGAATTTTATCATTTTGATTAGATAACCATGTTCTTACCAAAATATAAGAAGGCTATAAAAAATTCATAACCAAAGCTAGCAAGTACTCCATGTCTATTTTGTGCTCATGACCATTCAATGCCATGATCAAGAAAATCAACATATAACATACCATAAAATCATGAATCATAAATTAAATAATTTAATTCAGAATCAAAAGATTAAAAGAATAGTCAATAAAGAAAGTAAAATTCAATGAGATTCAAGGTTTCTTATGAACTATTAATTATCAACTCTTTTAGTAGATTATAAAAACTAGAAAGATAATAACAAGAAACTTATTTTGTATTTTATTTCCCCAAGAAACTATTTGGATAATTGAAGCTTTACATGCTTGTTTCAAAAGTTGATTTTGCCAACTTTGCCAATTTCTTATCCTTGTATCTTTCTCATGCAAAATACTAATTGCATAATTGCCTTTAAATTATTAAAAAAATAAATAAGATAATACGAATAATAGAAAAATTTTTTGGCTTTGTGGCGTAAAAAACATTTTCTTAAAGATAATTTTGTTTTTAAGATACAATAAAAGCCTCAAAACTCTCCAAGCAAAAGTAGTAAAAATGGTTATATTGAAAAATTTATTTATAATGAATGAATAGACATAAATTCTATTCAAATTGTTATAATTTTTTATATAATCATGACATTTATGAATAATAATTTATTTCTATTCAAATTGCTATCACCATTTATCATATAATAATTGTTTCTGTTCAAATATAATTATTTAAAATATGAATCAAATTAATATAAAAATTTATTTTATTCATTAATAATTAAAATTTTCTATCAAATATGGGTTGTATTACATTCTAAACTACTAATAGTCTATATTCTAAAACTTAATAAAAATACTAAAAATTAAATACAAAAATTATGATTTTATTTTTAAATTTTTACAAAAAAGAAAGTTATATGAGAGAACATGGGCTGTTTCATCGAATAATCTAAGTAAAATTGGATAGAATTTGAAACTTGAATTGTCGGGTTAAGCCTAGCATGGTCATAAATGTAAGGTGTGGCCCACAGACTCTTCTAGCAATGAGATACATGTGATATTTTTTCATCAACATAGAGATTATTTAGGTACAAATAATCTATAATCTATATATATATATATATATATATAAACATATATATATATATATATAAACACAGATATTTAAAAACTTTTGAACTAAAGAAAATAGATATATATATATATATATCTTCATTATATTTCTAAATTGTCATTTTAAAAATTTTCTTATAAATATTAATAATATTTGTACAATTTATAAATAACAACTAAACTTCCATTGAAAAACTTCCATTAGATAAATGTATTTCATAAATAAAAATGAGGAAAAGTTTATATTGAAAATTTTTTAAAGTTTTAATTTTACATTAATGTTAAAAGTAATAAATTTTATGTTGATATGATATATTATGTACATGGAGCAAAGTTTAATATTAACATAAATTGTTTTTGAAAGATTAATGTGCATTTTATTAATTTTAATTACTTATACTATATACAACTATATATTCATTATATAATTATTATTTAAAATTTATTTTCAAAGTTTTAGTTTTACATTAACATTAAAAGAAATAAATTTTATGTTAATCTAATATATTTTGTATTTGAGACAAACTTTACATACTAACTACTTAGAAACCCTCCCTCCACTTTGGAAATCATTTGGCTAACATATAATAGCTAACATATCAAGTCATTTAATGATAATAATATAGTAATCGGTTGTAGTCAATCATTCAACTAACATATAATATATTTACATAACACAAAGATAAAATATATTTCAAAATTATTTTACAAATATACACATTTTGACCATATAAGCATGCATTAAGAAATAATTTCATCCATACTAACACATGATGACTTATGAAACAATTGTATTGAATTTCAAATATGAGAAATAAAAATTTCAAGCATTGAAGGTAAATGTGCATTTAAAAAAATAATAATTTAAGAAATGTTAGCACCGGGGTGGCATTTAAAAAATAAAAAAAATATTAATAATGCATATCCAACAAAATGCTAAAAAATTTTAAAAAATATCAAAGATAAAGTCAAAGGTCAATTGAATGATTAAATGGTGCAACATAAGTTTGGCACAAAAGATCTTAACTCATTGAAGAGCCAATTTCAATTTGTCTACATTTAACATGGGGGATCCATCATGTCCAATAAAGAATTGATCCTTTAAGGGGTTTCATGTGAATTGCATTATGGAGCATTGGGGATCAATCCTATGTTGTAGGCATTGATCCTTTAATCTACTGTAGCACTCAAATAGTAAAAAAACTATAGCATTTTTTATTTTAAATTCGAGTTTTGATGTTTGTAGTCAAAAATAAAATTTAAACATGTTAAAAGTATTATTTTAAACTTATAAAAATAAAACATGTGGATTAAAAACAATTTATGAGCAAATTTGGCATGATTTTGCAAGTGTTCTAGCTTTGCCCTTTTGCAAATCAAGTATGCAAATGTGTTTGGACAATGTTTACATATTAAAACCGCTTCAAACAAGTTTGAAATGATTAAATAGATATAATAAAATAAACAATATTCAACATATGTATATATTTCAAATTTTCAATGGTTCAAGCCTCATTTATGCAATAAACAGTTTCATAAATACCCTTGAAACATTAAACATTAAATATTTATTACTTTCATTCAAATGACATTAACACAAGTTTGTAAATATTTTTCACATATAAGAAAACTTGATTGACATCAAACATGTGCAATATGAATAATTTCTCAAGCAAGCTCTTTAGGCCTCTATTATTCAATCATTAATATATACTATACAAATTGCATTAAAGCCAAAAGAATCCTATTTATCAAGCTAAACTCACTCAATCAAATTTATTTATACAAAACACAGTAGTTTAATTCATTCAAAACTTAATATATCCATGACTTTGATTTTTGACACTTTAAAGCTCATTTTTCCTTGAAAAATCTTAAAATTTTGTCAAGCTCATTTTTAACCATATTGAACTATCCAAACAAGTTTCAAATGACAAAACAAATTTGTTTAGGTGGTTATTTGGCCTTAAAAACAATGAAATAAAAAAGTCAACTATTAAAATCCCATATTTCCTTGAAAAAGCCACTAAAATAGGCAAATATATTTAAACACATATTTAAGCTCATTAAAGTATTTGGAAAAGTATGATATCATAATTATACATTGTCTAAATAGTTTTTGTGCTCATATTTGTTCAAAAAATAAAATTTGATCTTTTAAGCTCTAAAAAATCTTTTAAAACTTGCATGTAATATTTCAAAAATTAAAACAATTTCAAGTTAATCAAGTGGTTTTGTTTGAACAAGTTTTAAACATTGAACTCAACATAGTCAAGTTTATTTTGCATTTAAAATCTTTCTAAAACAAAATTCTCATTTTAGGCTTGACATTTGCAAAAATGATTTTCAAAGCAAAACTTAAAAACTCAAAATCATTAAGTTTTGTATGCTCTTCTAAGTTTGTGCATAAATATAACTTAATCAAACAAGCATAAAGATTCGATCACATCAAATATATCAAGCATATACAATTTACATCAAACATTCATGTATATAATCATACATATGCTCTCAAGGTTAAGACTATGTCAAGAAAAATATGCAATCAAGTTCACCAAGCATAAATAATTAAAATCATCGATCTTTCAAGAAAAATGACAATGTTTACACTTATACTCTTTTTAAAATGAAATATAACTATATCTCAAGCAAATAAGCATCAAAATCAATTTCAACAATAATGAGGATGTATTTATAACATGTATATCCATAAAACTTAACCTCATATTTTCTTAAGATTATACAATTTATAATATGTATATCCATAGAATCAATTTTGCACAATCAAAATAAAGCACATGTCAATAACAAGAAATTAAGCACTCAATATTTAATAAGAATTTGTAACAAAATTTCAAATTCACTTCAAATAAAATTTTGGTCTAGAGGTTACCCATTTTTCCATTATGTGTTTGAAATTTTAATCTTCAAAATCACATTGTAACTCCTTGCTTTAGTTTATATACAAGAAACATTACTCATTTCATTTTTGGTACCAAAATTACTTTGGGTTTTTAAGAGTTAGTCATCAAATCTCTTATTCCTTTAGGAACCTATACTTACCTAATTTTAATGACCATAGAATTTACAATTATTGCATTTTACAAATTTGACATATGAATTTACCAAAATATTTTGTTTTTAATTTATTAAATCATCAAACTTCCTTTTTAAATCAAAATTTTCTTTTTCTAAAATTTCATTTTTTTTTGAGAAATTTCAAAATTCATTTTCAATTTATTATTATGACTTTCTAGATCACTCTTTGTATTCATAAAAAATTCATTTTCAACACTGTCTCAAAATCTTTTTCTTGAATTTTAAACACATATATTCAAACTCAATTATTAACTCATTATAAGTATCTTGCAACTTATCAAATGTATATTCACTAAATTGAATTTGAGAATTTATAAGGGTCATGAAATATGGTCATGAATTTCATTTGAACAAATTTCATGACCATATTTGAACATTAAATATTTATTACTTTCATTCAAATGACATTAACACAAGTTTGTAAATATTTTTCACATATAAGAAAACTTGATTGACATCAAACATGTGCAACTTATCAAATGTATATTCAAACAAGGGTCATGAAATATGGTTTATTTTGGTTAGAGGACTGGTTTTCGATTAAATCCTTATTGCCACTTGTTGAACATTTGCTCCTATAAGATCTTTCTTCAGTTTTCTTTTTTGGTCTTGTTTCTCCAAACATGTCTTCAAGTTTTTCTAGTGTCTCCTTAGCATTTAAATACTTTGTAATCAACTTGAAGTCGTTGGAGCCAAATGCATTTTAAAACATATTTATGGCAATTGTATCGACATGCATGAACCTTATTTGATTCTTATCCCATTCTTCATTATTTGAAGGAATATTAAGTCTTTTAATGATAATTTCCTATACCTTCATATCTTTAGCTATAATTAAAACTTTATTCTTGCCTTCCATTGACTGTAGTGTGAACTACCAAACACAAAAGGATTCACTAAGTGTGGTATCAAAAACTTAAGCCTTAAAATCACTCTCAAGTTGTTAGAACTACAAAAAATAGAGTCCAAGCTATAATATCGATTGTTAGCTCAAGTGTAAATAATAATTAAAGAGGAGGGTAAATTTGATTGTCTTCAAATTCTTTCCCAAAATTTTTTTAAATAAATGTAAATGAAAAATTAAAATACTAAAAATATATGAAATTAAATCACAAATAAACAACAACAAAATAAAGCAGTAAAAGTAAAAAGATTTAAATACAAAGATTTATAAAGGTTCAACATTTCTCCAAAGGCATTTATATCCTCTCCCTTAGTTATCCTAGAGAAGCAAAATCCATTAATAGAAAATTCTTTTACAAATTACAATATTTATCTTTTAAGGTCAAGATAGCAACCTTTACACTTTCTAGGATTCTACCAAATTCTTTTTACAATATCTTTCAAGAGGATACTTCATCCCTTGAATTAAAAGTCTCATTTGAATACAAAGAAATTTGCAAACTATGGAATACCTCTTAAAGATTAAGTGTTTACCTAATTAAGTACAAAGAATGATAAATGAACAACAAATATAGTTTGGATATAAAAATAGGAAGAATTAAAGCAATAAACTTTTGAATGCTCTTAATAAACTTTGAAAAATTGATTCAATGCTCTTGATATCTCGTTTCTTGGTTTTTCTAAACTTCAATGGTGTTGGAAAACCTCCATATATAGAGAAAAATGAGTTATAGTCGTTAAGATTTGATTAAAGAAGAGAAGAGCCATTATTCTTTTTGAAAAACTAGTTGTTGGAGGTTGCCAAGGCTGAAAAATTGATCCTGCCCATAAGAAGATCAATCCTTTCATGCATCTCATTCAAATTTTGGCTGTTGTAAGCTAGGGATTGATCATTTTGATTAATGATCGATCTCTTCATGCTGGGCAGCATTTGGGATGTTTTGACATTTTTGCACTATTCTTACTAAATTAACCATATCTTGAGTTATAGAACTTTAAATTATGATTCATTTGAAGTTACAAAAACTACACTTAAAGCACTTTTCATTTATATAAAGTTCAACATCTTAATCAATGTATAAAAATTATATTGAATTTCTAAAACTACAGTTTGTGCAATTTTCAGACATTTGGACCATTAGAAAATAAAGTCAAATAGATTTCCAATCATATATAATGTGAATATTGAAACTTTATAAATCAATATAAAAATAAATCAAAATCATTGTTGTAAAAACCTTGTTCATACAAACCAACTTTCACTAGTTAAAAGTTCATTATTATCAAAATATATAAGGTTCAAGATAAATAAATTTACTTTAAAACAACAATTGTACTTTCAATTAAACTTAAATAAATAATCTCTAAAGATTATTTTTCGTTTGAGAAATATAAAAACATAAAGAAAGATTGGGTTAAATTTTAAAAAATATTTTTCAAATCAAATAACTTTTTGAAGACAATATTTTTTAGTTCCAAAAATAATATATCATAAAAATCATGTACTAAATAAATCTCTTTCAAATTCTAAAACTTTTTTCCAAAGTATTGTTATTTCAAATATTACTTTGAAGTACATAATATTTATCTAGTACCAAAAAAATAAAATTTAAAAATATGTACTAAATAATTTTTTTAAAAAATATTAATAAATCTTATTTAATTTAATATTTTATTATTTCAAAATAAAGATCAATTTAAAACTAATAAATTTAAATATCATTTTATTATTTTTAGAAACACATTTAAAAAAACAATTACCTACTTCTTTTTAGAAAGAATTACCACATTCTAATCATATGACTTCTTTTCCTCTTTTAAAACATTTTTTTTTTCAAAAACAGCCACATAATGGGTGAAATTATATATTTCAAAAACTACATTGTGATTTTTTCTTTTAGTTTAAGTATATATATTTTTTAATTGGGCATTTTAAAATCATCATTAATTTTATAATTAATCTTTTTTAAAATATAAATTTAGGCTATTATTTTTCAATATAACAAGTTTCAATTTATCAAATACTAGTGTGTGGCCCTCCTCTGCCCAGTTTTTTCTATTCATTTTAGTATATATTGTATAAGTATATTTAAAGAAGATAAAAAAAAAAAACCCAAAGTCAAAAATTTAAAAACAAATGTTATATTTAAAGCTGTCAATGCAGTTTAAAAGTTTTGTAGAATATTTGAGCAAGTAAATAAACATCTGAGGATAGCAATATTTACTTTAACAGTTGCTAAATAAGTTAAAAATTTCATAGAGAAGTTAAGAAAATAAGTACTTCAAGGAAAGTATCGTAAGTAGTTCAAACAATTTTTTGATTACCATTGTAGGCAATGACTTAGAATTTCTTTATAGATATACTTAGATCCTAAAAGTGTGTATCTAGTTTGTTTTTATCCTATACCTTTTTAACAAATAAAGAAATTAAGGCAGTGTGGTGATCTGTATCTTAATATATAAAAATACAAACTCCATGAACATTTTATATTTCATCTTGTAAATTTTAACCTCAAGATTTGGTCAATCCACAAAAAGAAAGAATCAAATTGGTTTCAAACTTTCTATAAAATAAAGTTTCACTCAGGGGATTCACAGCCTTGCATGTCCATCAATCCATTCTATTTTTTGGGCAAGTGTTAGTTTACCCCAAACATTGCACCAAAATGTTTTTTTAAGTCATTAAATGAATAATGCATTGTGCTGAAAGTTTTTGGGAAAAGAAACCCAACAAACAAAAACCCATATAGGTAAAAACGAAATCAAGAAAGAGACAAAAATGAACTAAATAGAGATGAAATTCTCACTGAATATGCAAAGCAACTCCATAGCGAAACAACACTGAGACGACTAAATCATAACCATCCCTAAGATTAGTGTTGTAGTAACCAATAGTAAGTTCAGCAGGGAATGATACAATCTGGTACCACCAATAAATTCCACCAATTTTAGCCACCAACATAACATAAGTTTGCTCATCTTCTTAGTATTAGTTCATTATTTTACTGCTCTTGCAAGAATGGCATTTGTATGACAAATCAACCTACCACTATACCATTTCTCCAAAAGATTATTCCAAAGTCAGTTTTTTAGATTCTGAATGACACTAAGTAAGTTTTGGTAATCATTTTTAATGTGAGGCGGGACATTGCATAGTGAATTTATGAAATCATGATGTTATAAGCAAAACACATTTCTCCAATTAATACATACCTTTACTTATTAGTAACCTTGGTCTAAAGCAATATTAATTTGATAATTTTTGAAATGATTTGATAGCTACTGATAAGGAATAACAACTCCAACCAAGAGCTGTACCCCATATATTACCATTTTAGTGATGAGTAACTTAATACAAAATAAAAATGTTGTAATGATAACAAATAACCATAACTATGATCGTCAAGGAACAAGTAACTCAACACAGCACTTTTGAATTGCAAATATCTTGTCAATGGCTCAATCATTAAATTCAAATGGATAGTTTAAGTCATTTTCAGTTGATGTATTGTAGCAACACAAATAGAGATAATGCATGAAAGTAGTAGAGTATTAATTGACCACAATTCATATGAAACTTTGTTAGATATAAATCTTATTTGAAAATATTAATAGATAAAGAATACGTACCAGGAAGAAATGGCCATAATCAGATATAAAACTTTCCCATCCCTTTTCAAAAAAAGGCAGCCCTGATGGAAAATTATTGTAACAGCCCGTATTCTGTGGCCTTCTCTCCTTATTGAGCCTTTCTTTCTCGACAGGCAACCATCTTTATGTGCTCCATCTTGTAAGAAAATCTATCTTAAGAATACTGAAACAACAGAGTTTACATCATACAATGAAAAAACTTTACACCTACATGTACGTATCATAATACTGAAATTCACTAATGCTAGGGAATTTCCATCTACCATAACCAAAAAGAAGAGCAAGATGCCTGCACTAAGAAAAACATGCAATGGTTTCATAATTATGATTCAACAATAACTTCACAATTTGAACATAAAGGGGGAAAAGAATGACATAAGAACCATACAACATCTAAGTTCTCTAAAAAGACCAAGACTAATGCTTATTTCTTCAATTACACTTCTTATAAAAGATTCGAATTTGTTAACAAAACTAAGCATGAAGTCTTCATAACATTAGAGAGCAGTCTGACCAGATAATAGAGGAACTTGATCCACCCCTTTTTCTCTATTTCTGTAATAGGTTATAGGTCTTAGATAATGTGCCTTAATCATTAAATAAATTGTCTTAAAAGGAATGACCAAATAAATTGTAAGAAAAATATAAGTAAGGACCTGTGTTAGTAGAATTTTTTAGGGATTTTTACCAATAGGACTGCAACATCTTAGTTCTCTTAAACACTTAACAGTTATGTACAATCCAAGTCTGGTTTCTTTGCTAACTAACTGGCATGAACTTTTCATATTGAGGAGTTTGTGCATTTTATGCTGTCTAGAGCTGTCATTTATTTCTCAAAGTATTAAACATGTAACAACTCTGCAAAATTTGAAAATCCAAAGTTGTCTTATTTAAATGTGTTGCCTAAGTGGATTACAAATATTTCACTTCTTAGATCTTTGGTGATATAAGATTGTCCCAATATGACATCACTTTCGGATGGTTTTTAGTGCCTGAGCACCCTCAAGCGTCTTTCTACTCAAGAATGTCCAAGGCTTAAAGAGCATTGCAAAAAAAATATAGGTAAGGACTGGCCCATGTAAAAGATGCATTCCTTGCTATTTGTTCCTTTACTAAAAGCAGGGGATTTAAAAAAAATCAAAATACACCATATAAAGTTGAAGGGGAAAAAAACTATTTATGGAAGTGTGAATTAAAGTTCTAGTTTTAATTTACTGGAAGTGTTTGGTTATTGAGATTAAACTATCCTCCAACAAAACTTATCCAAAAACCTAGAATAAATCCCTAGTTGAAGAGATAAAAAAATTACTTTATTTTGTTAGCTGAACATTTGCAAATCTTTTTTGCTATTCTTCTGTTGCGATTATAAAAAAGACAACTTGGAAAAGATAGTATTGAGTAAAAAGAAATGAGTTTTTATATAGTTGATGAGTCTTAAAGATGGTTGATAATGAAATGGTAGAACTAATCAAATTAGATGGAACTTCCTAGAAAATGATCATCTAGGCTAAATAGAAGTGTAAAAATTCCAGCTTTGGCCTAGTAGAAAAAGAAAGTATCAATAGAAAACAAAATCAGAACTTGATTCAGCAACATACAAAATAAAATATTGCTAAAAAATACATAAAATATCCACAAAAAACTATGTTTCCATAAAAAATGATTACAACACCAATAAAAAAAGCATTATCAAACAAAATAAAAACTAAAGATTAATTTTCATCAAGATCAGAACATGCAAAAATAAAATCTTTCGAAAAATACGTTCAAATCAATATACGAACTTCATAGTAACATATATTTTACATAAACTAAAAACAAAAAAAAAAAAACACTGAAAAATATTGTTCAATAAAAAAACCGAAAACTATAAAATCGTAAAATTTATTCAACAATTCAGTTCTATTAAATAAAATTGAAATCTTTAATACCAAAATTATCTCAACATAACCAAAAAAAAAAAAAACCCCACATCCAATTAAATAAAAAAAAGGGAAAAAAATTTACCCAAAAACGCATGAAAAAAAAAAATGAAAAAAAATGAACAAAAACATATCAAAGGAGTCTATCTTTCTAGGCTCTCTCTTTTGAACAACCTTTAATATCATGATTTGATTTAAATTTAAATTTTAATATCTTTCTTAAAAGTTCTTTATTATTAGGTCAAAAAGTGGAAGATAAGAAATTAATCATTAATAGCTGGCAATCCACGGTCCCTCAATGGCTCTGAAGTTCCGAACCCGAAGTGCAAACCAAAGCAACTGTTGCAAAAAGTTACCATAACTTCACTCGAAATTAAAAACGAAAATGAAATGCACTTGTTAATCGGGTAATTAAAAATAGAACACATTGGAGATGCGGCCGGCCGCAATTGCTGCATTCCCCAATTGCTGCTATCCCGCCCCCAACCGCTTTCTTCATTTCCATTTCAAAGAAAAACCCTTCAATCCTCCCTTCTCCACGAACCAATACCAAATCAAAAACTTCTGTTCTTTAACTCTCTCCACAACAACCAACAATTTCAGCAAACCCCAACAAGAGAACGAGAACAGAACAAATAACTACACATACCCAGATCAGAAATCCACTTTCGTCGACCAATTTTACTCTTCCTTGAGCAAAAACAACGCAAATAACCAAGACCCAGATCCCCAAAGCGAAGAAAAAGAAGAGCAAAAACATCCCAAAACCAAATTCTGGGGTTTTCTTAGAGTCATTTTCACAAACATGTGGTGGACAGATTTGAAAGCAGCGGTGGGACAAAGAATCAATGTCGAAGGAATTGTTTTTTCGGTTGGAGTGTTCGTTAAAGACTGCCAATTGGCGTTGCCCCATGTTGCAGTGCCTGATATAAGGTGTATTGATTGGAATGAGCTCCATAGAAGAGGGTTTAAAGGTGTTGTTTTCGATAAGGATAATACGATTACTGCTCCTTATTCTTTGACGCTTTGGCCTCCTCTCCGGCCCTCTATTGAGCAGTGCAAAGATGTTTTTGGTCCTGATATCGCTGTGTTTAGTAACTCTGCTGGTAATTTTTGGCTCGACTCTTTGAGATTGATTCCTGTTTTATTCCTTCCTGATTGAGTTTTTGTGCAATATGTTGATTTTTTTTTATTTTTCCCCCTCTTTTCGATGAATTAAGGTCTTTTAGAGTATGATCATGATGGTTCGAAGGCGACGAAACTAGAAGGGACTATTGGGATTAAAGTCATAAGGCATCGTAAGCGTTTATTTTTCCCTCGGTTCAAGCATTTAGTTTTAGTCTGTTATCAAATTCATTTCCATACCATTCATGACGAAAGGAATCAATTGCTTAACAGTATGTCTCAGTTTCGACTCTATGTTGAACATTAAGCATGTAAAAAGCTTGGGATGAATTATAATTACTGCTAATTTGTTGGTTTAGCACACATTAATTTGAGTTACTGTTTGGTTTATCTAGAATTGATTTGGGTGTCTGATATGTCTTTCCAGGGGTGAAGAAACCGGCTGGAACAGCTGAAGAAATCGAGAAACACTTTGGATGTAAATCATCACATCTTATCATGGTATGCAAAGGGTGATAGAAGTTACTGGATGGTTGACTTATTCTAGAGTTGGGATTATGTTGGTGACATAATTTATGTTTATGGCAGGTGGGTGATCGGCCCTTTACCGATATTGTTTATGGAAATCGAAATGGTTTTTTGACTATATTAACTGAGCCATTAACTCTTGTTGAAGAGCCTTTCATTGTTAGGCAGGTTGGTTTTCCTTTCTTTTCATTTTGTTTGTTTTTTATGCACTGAAGTATCTTATTGAACACTCTGAACACTAAAGATTGAGAACTCAACCAAGGGAAAGTATTTTGATATATATTTGTTCTCTTATTCTGAGAGAAACTTGCTACAGAAGTTTTTATCCTCAAATTAAGCCTTAGCTGTTAACTTAAGATCCTTAATAAATATCATAATTATTGGGATCTTTTCTCCATACATCCAGTTACTTGTCATTTGTAAATTCTTCTGTTCTATTTGATGACTAGAGACTATCTTTTTCCCTAAGCTATTTTTGAAATAAGTCTTTTAGAGTTTTGCAACAATTCAATCTGTCACTCTCGGTGGACTACAACTTAACAACAATCATATATATGTCTAGGTATATGATGATGAGAATAATTGTGGTAGATTTGTGTTAGTGGGGTTGCCAGTTAGCTGTGTTTCTTGATATAGTGTTTGAGCTTGTTTTTTCTTCTTTGATGAAATTATTAAATCTCTGCCAATTGCTCCTGACTTGCTTATTCCCTCTTAAGTGAAATGTAGTTCAAGCTTTCCTTGATATTGGGTCCATTACGTGCATTACATTAGGATTACACCTGTGCTTAAATATTCACTCTGCAAGTTTTTTTTTTTTTAATTTTTTTTATTGCTTGATGTTTTTATTTTATACTGTTATGCATGTCCAACAAACTTCCATATCAATCAACAATCCCTCATTGGTAGTTACACCAAGTGTTTTCAATGTAGTTTTTTTGATTGTCAAAATATACTGAACATCATGGACAATCTTTTAATCATCCTCTTACTCTTTTCTGTTAATTACAATTATGAGACCCATGTTGGGCAATGGCTATTCACATTAGGAGGATGGATTTGGGAAGTGAATTGCAAGAGTGCCTGTAGAAAGAATAGATGCGAAGAATCTACTTTGAGCTATTTGTTTGTTTTGAACTTCTGTCTAAGATGAAGCAAACATGAAATATTTTGGGTAACATTAGAAATAATGTTTTAAAATTTACTCATATCAAACCTATGACCATTTATGTGCTGTTGAATCTTTTAATATAGAAAAGTTAACTCTCTTTTCTTTTCCTTGTGAGTTTTTTAGTGTTTTAAATGGAAAACACATGTACATTGCATTGAAAGATGGAATAGTATAGGGTGCAGATGAGATCTTGGTTAAAGGCCGGTTTACAATTGTCTTTACCATTTTTGTTTGTGTTACTTCTCGTCATCTGTAATTTGATAATGTTTCATAGGCTGTATAATATCTGTTATTTCTTTCAATGCTTGAGGAATTGTAATGGAAGACAGTAAATGTTTGCAGGTGCGAAAACTAGAACTGACGCTCATAAATTGGTGGTTTAGAAGAGGTTTCAAGCCAATTAGTCATAATTTACTACCAGATACCATGCAGTGTGTGAAAGATCCATATCCTCTGTAAGAATGTTGTGGATATAAGTGAAAGTAATTGTTTATGCAGTTGATGACAATTTTTTGACTCATGATAATTTGCTTTTGCAAACAACGTTAAATTTTATTTAATTCTTTCGCTTAGTACACTGAGTAACATAACTGCTTCTTGATTTCAAAACTTTAAAAAAAAAAAAAAGACAGGAATTTTCTTCCATTGGGCGGGTTATTTTCCATTCAGGTTGATTTAGATTCGAGTTGTATTAAGTTTCGGGTTGAACGGGTTTGGGTTGTTGGCTTTTTATGACCAATTGAGTTGAATCAGGTTTTGGTTTGAGTGAGATGGATTTTTTGGATTTGGATCAAAATTGGCAGGTTAATTTGATTTCTTTGGTTTGAGATTAATTAAAGTCTTGTTACATCTCAAATCTAGCCAGTGAGAAGGGCCAGGGAATTTAGTGGCAATCCCAGCCATGTTAGAACAAGATTTCTGGATCTATGCAGGTTTTCTATATAAAAGATAAGGTTGAGTTATGATATCGATTCATGGGATATTCATTCAGCAGAATGTCTTAATGAACACAATGTTGGGAATAATATTTCTAATTATATGCTCAAATAAGTGTTGAATAATAAATTAACGTAACGTTTGGATATATAATTAGTAGAGGAAAAAAAAAAAGAAAAATAGAAGAAAAGAAATGTTAAAAAAATGCTACCGGATGCCACTAGTTAAGGTTACTTTGCATGTCATTGTGCATGTCATTATTACTTCACTTATTACAGTCATTGCGTGCACACTAAAAAATCCTAAACTCGAAATTTAATTTAATTTATTTTTGTAATTATTTTTAAGAAATAATACTTTGTAAATATAAATTCAAATAGATTGAGTTGGATTTAATTATTATTTGTTATCCATTAGTTTTGTCCCTCATAATTGACCCTAATTAATCTTATAAACTAATTAATATTATCAATTAGGGATAGAGTTGGCAAAACGGCCCATGGTCTAAACTGTTAACCCATTACTAGGCATGATATTGTAAAAGGTTGTGACGACTCAACACGATTAAAATATGGGTCATGTCAAACATGACCTATTTTAAAAAGCTTGGCCTATCATAGTCCATGACCCGATAACAACACGGGTCGTGCGATGCACCATCTATAACGACTGAGTCTATTGGCGGTTGCCTCATGGGTCAAATACTTTTTTTTTTAAAATTTTTTATATTACTTTTTTTTTTTAATTATGAGATTTTTTTAATGTATTTCTTATTTTAGTGTCATAATTATGATAAAAAAGAGTAAAAAAAAATTGTGACGTGATTTACATGGTCGACTTAAAATGCCTACTTCCATGGGAAAAACATAAAAGAGGAATTTTTTTATTATGAATAAATAAATTTTAAAAATACTAATTACCCAAAAAGTAAGAAATTTACAATTATAAATAACATATATCATAAATTATTTTTTTTTTCAAAGATACAACTTTGAGCAATATTCGGCATCCAACTAATTTTTGAGGAAAACACACATTTCATTGTATATAAAAATATCAAACTCATTTATTTATTTGAAAACTTAATATTTTGTTGTAAATAAAAATTAATTTCACAATTAGAAGAGATATTAGAATCTTATTTTCTTAAACTTATTAAAGATCATGCTACATCTTTAGTAAGATTATCTTTTTATTCTTCTTAAAGTTTATTGTTCTTCTTAAAGTTCATTTAAATTCTTAAAATCGTATAAAGTACACATAAAAATAAACTTTCTTTAATAGATTGGTTTACTTTATCCATGTCAATATTAATTTGCATATTAGAATAATAAGATTTAAATATAATTTTTATATCTTGTAATTTTAATTTAGGATCCATAATTGCAGACAATATAATCTAAAAAAGGAACATTTTTTCAATATTTTATAAATTTTATTTCCATAAGTTCAAAAGCATTTTAAAAAAAATCACATTTTCTATATTTTGCAAAACGAACACTATTCTTATATATTTTCATTGTTAGAAAATTTTCATTAGAAATAAGATTTTCTCTATGTGCCAAATCAATTCTTTTAAAATTTTCATTTATTATCAATCTAATATCTTGTCATACGCAAATATCCATCTTTTTCATTAGTTATCCACAAATCACATGTATTGCAAGCGATATTTAAAAAAAAAAAAATGAAATTTGAATGTATTTGAGAGGAGATTGATCATCCCATGGTGGATCGATCTCCTCATATTGTAATTTAAATTTTTTTGAATGTTAGAATATATATTGACCAATCTCTTTTTTATCGATCTGTTCAAGTTAAAATTTAATATTTTCGAATGTTAAAAATTAAAAGGATTGATCCATGTCAAGAGGGGATTGATTCTTAGGCATTTTATTTGAAAAATCAATCGATGCCCTTAAAAAAGCATCTATCCATGTTAACTCTACAACAAATAAAAAAAAAAAGGTTTGAAAAAGGATCAATCCTTTCAAGGAGAGCATTGATCCTTTTTCATTTCCATTCCACAGGTCGTGCCATGTTGGGCTTGCACCACGTCCAACACTTCCCACACCCAAAAGGTGCCCCATATAGGTCTTCCACACCCCCCTCCCCCAGTTTCTAAGGTAAACAACGCAAAAAAAGGGAAGGGATTGATCATTTTTCATTTGCATGCAAAATATAGGCTAGTAAATCCTGGGCCTGTATCATAGTTAGCCCATGATGCTTTATGGGCTATGTCATGCCGAACCATTAACTAAGAAACATTTAGCCCAACATAGCACAGCCATAAAGGTCATGCCTGACAAAGATACGAGTACTATAACAAAATGGGTCGTGCTAAACCTTGTAATGGGCTGCCCACCATTTTGCCACCTCTAAGGGGTAACTTGTAATTGTCAAAATAATAAAATTTTCTACTATCATTTGATTTCTTGTTTTTTGGAACAAAAGTAATTGCATTGAAATATTTCACCAAATATTTCTTATAATTACAAAAAAGCAACATAAAATTAAACCAAATCTAAACACGACAGAAATTAAATTTGAGATCTCAAAGTTTCATGGCTTTTTCATTGTCACTAAATCAAAATTTTATTGGCATATTTATGATGTCCAAAAATCAATTTTATTATTTTATATAAAAAAAAATATATAGAAACAAAATTCAGTGAAATTAAAATTGAATAACAAAATTTTATATCTATCCATTATCATAACGATTTTGAGACTGCTAGATATTTAAAATTTTAAAATAAAAAAAATAAAAGAGTCGTCAGTAATTCTTTTAGGATGTGATTGATTACCCAAAAATTTATCTTTTTAATAAAGTGATAAAATAAGTTTAAAGTTTATAAAAAAATAATTTTGGTTTACGAAAATAAAATTAGATTCGAGAGTTAGTTATGCGTGAAAAAAGATTAGCACTCCCATAGCGCCCATGAAAATTGGTACCAATTAATCACGTTTTATCTTTGGGGTTGAAAAAATGGTTTTAATTTAAAATTTAATAATAATTCCCTTGATTTTTTTTAAAAAAATTGATTTTATTAGTCATTTATTTAGGAATATTGCAAAAATCTTTAGGATAAAAAATTATCTAACATCTAAGTAGAATTTAAAGATAATTCTTTTTGCCTCAGATTTATTACAACATTCCTTAAAAATGAAAATCACACTCTTTGTAGAAGATAATTGTTGGTAACTCTCCAACATCTAGGTAAAGTACCAAGAATTATTTCCTTTAGAATGTTATTTTTGTTTTATTTTACAATTCAACATTTTTAAACTAAATTTAAAAAAATATTTTTATGTGAAAAAAATTAATGATAGTACAATTAGCTAGCAAATGATAATTAAAGGTGTATACATGCGAAACGAGTATAAACAATAATGAATAAATGCATGTATGCCATTGGATGTTATGCAAGGTGATGAAATGCAATTTTGAAATCGGATTTTTAAATATAATGAGACTATCTTAACTCTTCAACATTTAGACAAAGTTTAGGTGTGATTATTTATATTTAAGATCTCATTTTATTTTTTTTCTTTTAATTTAGTCCCATCACTATTGTGGATTAATGACTTGCACAAAAAATTCAATAAAATAAAAATTCTTAAATACCCTATCTTTTAGGCATCATTCAAAATTAAATTAATTCACATGAGATTTTTACATGTATCTTTAGAATTTTAGAATGATTTTGGGTAGGGGTTTAGGTTGAGGCTTTAAAGTTTGAATGATTTTCGGGTGATGATTTGGGGTTACGTGTTAAATTTAGGGTTAGGGTTAAATTTAGAGTCTTGATGGATTTTTAGGATTTAGGATCTCATTTGAGGGTTTCGAGATTTTAGGATTATGGGTTTTAGGATTTTTATTTTGGGGTTTTGAGTTTTAGGGTTTAATGTTTTGAAAGTTTAAGATTTTGAGTATTTAGGGTTTAGGAATTTTAGGGTTTTGGTGATTTACAATTTTTTGGTTTTAAAATTTGGATTGTTAGGGTTTTGAGAGTTTTAAGATTTGGATGGAATCATGAATAGTCATTGGTTCAGTTAATACATAATAATCTATCTATACCTCTTCTTTATATATGAAATCAATTTCCTTTTATATGAAATAAATAGATAATTTAAGAAGAAAAAGCATCAATAAGAATTCAAATTAACTCATGTTGTATGAATACAATATATTTTTCTTTTTTTATACTTTATTAATATTAAAGTTTTCTATTCTAATTAATAAAAAATTAATAATAATAATAATAATAATAATACCCCACATATTATAAATAACATAAATATCCTTTTTTTAATTATTTTTTATATATAATTTTTTGTCAATTCATCCTTTCCTTTTATTAATCATTATCTCACACAGGTACAATCTAAATAAATAGACAAATTCATTAGACCAAATCATTGCATAAAAATAAAAAATCAATATTAGTATTTGATTGAGCTAAGTTCATGCAATTTATTTTATTATTTATTAAGATTTTCTTTTTGTTAGTCATTAAATTGAATGAAATCAATTGAAATAGGAATCATTCTATAGAAAGAATAGCTTTTTTAAATCATAGACCCTAAATTGGTACCATAAGAATTCCTATTCAAATTAGGACTCATAATATTGAAATTGAATAAACCAAAACAATATCAATATAAATATAATATTCATTGAAGGGAATAGGATATAAATATAAATAAAAAAATTGACCAAACCAAAATTTTGGGAAAAAGTTAGATTAGATCTTTTTCCTTTTTTTTTTTTTTATTTCAATTCTTTAATATCATAATCTTTTTTGTTATTTCTTTAGACCCTGGGGTTTCAAAATTTGGATGTTTTAGGTTTTAAGAGTTTTAGGGTTTTGGATTTTAAGGTTTTGAAATTTAAAAATACAAACATCTATAAAATCTTCAATATTTAGACGGACTTTCGGAGTAAGGTTACTTTTTATTATTTTCAAAAATTAGTTAAAATTTTTTCATATATTTCTTTTTCATAAAAAATTATTATTATTATTATTATTTGTTTTTATTTTTATTATTTAATAATTCTTTAACATCTAGGTAGAATTATTTATAATTATTTTTTAAAGACGATTTTTATTCCCTCTATTATATGGACAGGAAAAAAAATCTTTTTATTTATTCTATTTTCATTATCATTATATATATTTTTATTTTTTTACCACCTTTTAAAAAAAAGTGAAAGAGATTTTACTATTATCTTTATTTTTGTTTTTTTATTATCTATTATTATTTTTAGCTTTTTATTTTTTCATTATTCCTATTTTAGGGAATATTTTAGAGGATGGCAACACAACTTCTGTCTAAATTTATCTTTTATGATTTATTTAAAAAAAATAGTAATAAAATAATAATTAATCCAAAACTTTTATTTTTCCAAGCATTTTTAATTTATTTTATTTCTTTATCCAAAAAAAAAAATACAAACAAACATATAAAATATAGTATAAAAAATTAGAAATGAAATGATAAAAGTACATAAAAAAAGAGCAAAAAAATACAAAAAATAAAAAGATACAAAAAAAATATTGAAAATGACTCTTGGTCAAAGCAGTTAGCAGTTCTGAGACTAGTTCAACACTTTTCAACTGGTTTGGAGGTTTAACCATTTTTTGACGATCCAAAGCGGTTTGCAGTGGTTCGGATTGGTTGAAGTTGTTTTAGGCCAGTTCGACTCAAAAAAGACAAAGTAGTAGGTCAGTTATGCTGATCTTGGGCTGGGCCGAGTCGATGCACGGATCTTCACTCCTGAAACTATGTTATTTTGGTTGTTTTCTTTCTTTCTTTTTTGGTAACACTATAAAAGGCCAAAAAGTTTTTTTATTTCATATTTTCTACTATTTTCTCTCTTTACGCCTTTTCTCTCTCTCACCCTAAAAAAAACTTAGTTTTTAGCAATTGATTACCATACACATTGCTGATGTCGTCACTTGTTAGTTATCGATTACTATGCATGTCGACGGAGAATATCTCAGAGCCAGAAAAAAACTTCTTTCTACCTCATCTACCTCGTTCCAACTTCCATTTCACTAAAAAACCTAGCCATAAGCCTAGATCAAAAGAAAACCCTTCAGCTCTTCTTTAAAAACAAAAAAAAAAAAAATTTGCTACTCCTTTTTATTTTTTATTTTTAGGTGCTGGGTTTCCTCACAAAAGAGATTGTAGTATTTTTTTTTGTTTTTTTGGTTTGAAGGGCTTGGATTTTTTTATTCCAATTTGACAGGTTTTTTAGGTTTTTATTTTTTTTGGGCTTTCTGGCAAAGTTTTCCTCTTTCTTATTTTTTTTTTTTGTTGTTTTGTTTTGTTTAACTCTTTTTTGGCAAAGTTTCTTTTTATTTTTTTAGATGTTTTCTAGTAAGATTTTTGGACAGAGACTCTTTTTTTTTTTTTTTTTGTGAAGCTCCTTTTTATAAAGTTGGCTTAGTGGGTGATCTTTCCATATGTTTGGTGTGATCCATGTTGTCAAGAATGGTGACAGTTAAGGGGTAGGTGCATGGTAGGTGTTGCTAGGTGTGGCTCAAGGTATGGTGCATAAGGGAATGGGTTGTGTAGTTAGTAACAGGGTATAGGTGATTGGGACAGGTGGTTTCAGAATAGGGTGTTAGAAGTGCCATGCCAGTGTTGCCATGCACGACACCATCATTTTCTCTCTCTTTTTTTATTGATTAATTAATTATTTTAGTTAATATTATTTTTTATAATTTCAATAAAATTAAATAGAATCCAAAAGCAAGGCCTAATTCGAAGAACTCGAACAAAATTTGATGTCTACATCCATAATACTGTGATAAAATTAACTTTAATCTCTTTTTTTTTAAGAAAATATTTATTGAATTAGATTAACAAAAAAATTCACATAATTTTTTTATTGTCTCATTTTTCAGCAACAAGTTTCAGAAATATGAATTTTGATTATGCAAATTTTTTTTTTCTTTTCAGGAAAAATAAAATTTATTACATCAAAGCCACAAAATTATCATAAAAATTTAGGTTAAATACAAAATGACTCATGAATTATACATTTTCTATCAGTTTAGTATATAAAGAAATAACATTGTAAGATTGGTACTTCAATTTTCATTCTGTTATTATAGTGGTATTTCAAACTAAAGCCGTTAGTTTTTAGTACTAATGTAGCATAAATATCTAATAAGATGTTGACACATGTCAAAAACTTTAGCTAGCGCTATATTATTAATCTACATTAGTATAAAAAGAAAAATCTAAAAAAAATGGATAAACAATTCTAAACAATTCTAAAAAAATTCTAAAAATTTTAAAAATTTTTAAAAAATAAAAAAATGAAATAATTTTAAAATTATAAAAAAATATATTTTTAAAAATTAAAAAAAATTAAAAATTTAATAAAAACCTAAAAAAATTTAATAATAATTAAATTTTCTTAAAATTTAATTATATCACAAAAATTAAAAAATTAAAATTAAAAAAAATCTAAAATTATTTAAAAATATTTGAAATTTTAAAAAAATATATAAAAATTTTTAAAATTTTTTGAAAAATTAGATAATTTAACAAATTTGAAACATTCTAAAAATTGAAAAAAATTCTAAAAAGAAAAAAATCAAAATTTTCATAAAAATCCAAAAAAATTCAATATATTTTTGAAAAGTTCAAAAAATATATAAAATATTAAATTTGTAAGATTAAAAAAATGAAAAATTTATAGAATTTTTAAAAAACTTTTACAATTTTTTAAGAATTTTTTAAAATTTTTTGAAAATTTATTTTAAAATTAACATGACATTATTGATGTGACGTTAATTAAATTTTTTGATATGTGTCAATATCTTATTAGATGTTAATATTGTATCAGCAAATTGATTAACGACATTAGTCTTAAGGATCAAATGAATGGTAGAATAAAAATTAAAATATCAAACTAATAATTTTATTTTTGTAAATACCAAACTGATAAAAAAAAGGATAATCCAAATATCAATTTTTATATTTAACCGTGAAAATTTCTTTGTCTTTTCCGTCGTGGCAGCAGCATAGTTTTGAAATTTGCGGTTGATCCAAAGTTTATGGGAACGGGACATCGTGGTTTTTGGCTTTGATTGAACCTATTAAGCTAGGATCTATGTTTCTGCTATAACTGTAATAATAAAGTGTCATTTACAATTGGAAGTTGAAATTAAAGCCAAAGTAAATGAGTGTTTCCTAACTAGTTAACCCTACTCATTTTGCAACTGTTATTAGCTGCATCCTTCTCCATCTATGACAGCTCACTATGGACTGTAGAAATTGGCAGTGCCAAAGCTTTTTTTACACTGGAAATAAATTTGAGGTTTACTAGACCTCACAATTTAATGTATATTATGGTCATTTGATATAAAAATAATATAAAAATACAGTTTAAAATTTTATTAAAAATTATATATGAATTTAATAAAAATAATTTTTTTATGTTTATATAAATAATAATTTATAATTTTCATGTAAACTATAATATAAATATATCAATTATCTATGTTTTATATGACACAAATATTTAAATTATCAGTTTTAAAATTAAGTTTAATTAATTCTTACAGGGCATCTTTTAAAAATGACATTCAAATTTAAAATTTAGATTTTCATATTTATAATTTTTATTTGTATGCCAAAGCTATAAATTTCTTTGTAAAAAAAAAAAAAATTCTGCATCACAATTGACTACTCCTCCCCTCCCTTTAGTTATTTGTTTCTCTGCTCCCTCCTCGCATGTCTCGTACATCTATATAACTACGCTTAAAAGTTGGCCAATCAGTCTCAAAAGACAGGTTTTACAAGGGCTTAAACTATACGCCACCAAGTGGACCACCTTTGCTGTTTCTCTTTACTCTTCTAATTATCTTGTGCTACCACACACCTACCTCTCTGTCACAGCCATTAAGTTTAAACATCACCCCTTTTTCCATTTGCTGCATTGTGGGTCCATTTCTCCATGTTAGCCAGGTCTCTCATCTCATTCTTTGGGAATTTGCATTTCATCATGTTCTGATGTTCATGCCCATCTATGTGTCTGATGATCTATTCTAGTTGATGGTCACAGGTTGTACAAATGTTTCGATCACTATCCTTCAAGAGCAACTACAATTACAGGAATTAACAAAATGACAAACTTCATTTTACATTTGCATTTGCAATCTATACAAGAAATTACCATAGTATTCCATTGTAAAATAACAAGCCAATTTACTATAAATCTAAGAACCCAACAGGGTATTTATCGTGAATATGAAACTGGGAAAATGATAGTCTAGGATTTTCAGGCAAGGAAGCCTGAAATCAGGTCCATATCTATGAACCATGCCATACAAAGAGCAGGCTCCACCTAGCCCTGAATGTTTTTTTTTTTTTTTAATCTGAGCAGACTGAGCTGGAGCCGTGGGAAGTTGGGAACTAATCATGTTTCAATTAATAAACTTCACCCTCCTTTCTTCGACAAATTAATTAGGCATTTGGTCCGTTTCCTTACCTATCTTATTTTACATTTGAACCTATGCTGATAGATTTGGGGACAGCTAAGCCAAGCCCCATCAACCATTGTTTTCCTTTCCCTTTTGCAAACTTGATATTGGAAAATTTTAGGACCTGGGGTTTAGTCTGTACCAAGAGACATGAATCTTTTAGGTTCATTGATCTATCAGGTTCCAAAATGACTCTAAAATGTCAGATTTTCTACTGAAAGCTCTAGCAGCAACCAGGAGATCATGAAATGAAATTTTATGTGTATAAGACACTTCAAAGTGTTGCTCCTTTTAAACATCCCACTAAATTGGAACACATCCTTGTGATGGAACTAAGTAATGTAATTTTTTTTTTTTCAAATTAAGGAGGCTGTAGCATGAGGATAGGAAATGGATTGCAAGTATTATTATTTAAATTTCAGACCTGCTGGATGCTGTTTCTTAATGATAATTGCATGAAGTAACTGAGCTAAGCACCAGATTCATTGTGTAATGTTCTTGTCTCGTGGTTCTAATTTCATACTGATAGTACAACACTGCTATATATCACGATTAATCTTTGAGCTGTTTGTATTTATGTACATCAGCAAACAGTCTTACTAAACTTGTCAGCATTAAGATTTATTGCTTCACGTACCCAAGTTCCTATCAGAGGAACCCAAACAAAACATTTATGTTCGCTCAGGATATTTCAAATTGGTATCATTTGGCGAATGATGCACAAAACCAACCCAAATTAAGCCATGAAATTCTCGTTATAATTGGCATTCCCCGAAGGAAATAAAGGGCATGATAAAAAAATTGTCACAAACACTAGATCATAATGTTGGAAAATAGTTGTTTCGCACTAGATCATAAGTCCGATCCTGGCTTAATTCCCAATCCAAATAGACGAAATCAGAACCTGATCCTCATGCCTACACCAATCCATGCCACCACCACAGTTATGATTCATGAATAATTCACTCTTCTAATCCTAATATGAATTGATAGTACATATAAATGCACTTGCTGTCATCAACTAACCTCATGCTGCTTCAACTGCTTCTATTTACTTCACCTTGTTCATCCTTTATATTCACCCTCCTCATCTTCTGAACCCACACATACCTTCCAATCTTCATTCTTTCTTCTTGTTGGAGTGTCTCTATACCAGACAGAAATGGAGAGGGAAAGAAGAATGCAGGTTTCTTTGTTCATGTGGGTTTTGATAGCTGGTTTGCTCTCCCAAAACTTGGTCATTCCAGTAACGTCGACTGGTTTTGAAGAGCAGAAGAATTACTTCTTCTATCCAGCTCCAGACCCTCATACGGGAGTTACCCCCCCTCATACGGGAGTTCCCCCCCCTCATACGGGAGTTCCCCCCTCAGGTTTCACTCTTTCCTATCATTCACATTGACCCAAAGAAACTACTTGTTATTGCTGCTCACATTTCATGTTAAATGTAATCAATGTCAGTTATGCCACAATGTGCCTTGTTTAGTATATGGTTCATACAAGTTGGTTGATGCTTCCATTTTTTTGGTTTTTGTTTTCCTTAATATGTCATAGCACAACTTGCATGCTGATTCCAGTGGTTCTAAGTGCAGGTTCACATGGGACACCATCACACGGTTCAGGAGGTAGCTATGGTGGCACAACTCCCTCTCATGGAACCCCATCACATAGCGGTGGCTACCACCCAACACCTTCAACGCCTTCAGGTGGAAGTTGTGGAACTCCACCACATGAACCATCGACTCCGTCAAGACCATCACACACTCCTTCACATGGTGGATATTACCACTCCCCTCCAACTTATGGAGGTGGCAGTCCTCCAACCACTCCCATTATTGATCCAGGAACTCCAAGCGTTCCCACACCTCCATTCCTTCATGCTCCAACTCCACCTATTGGTGGTACATGCGAGTAAGTCACAGCAACTTCCAAATGTTGCTATTTATCATCATGAAGATGACACTTAACAACTCATATTTGTTACTTTCAGTTTCTGGAGGAGTCACCCAACATTGATATGGGGAGTGCTTGGTTGGTGGGGCACTTTAGGCAGGGCATTCGGTGTGACCAGCATTCCTGGGTTCGGAGCAACCATGAGCTTGCCACAAGCACTCTCAAACACACGTACCGATGGACTCGGGGCGCTTTACCGAGAAGGGACAGCTTCCTTGCTGAACTCCATGGTGAATAAGAGGTTCCCATTTACAACTAAGCAAGTCAGGGATAGTTTTGTTAAAGCACTTGGTTCAAACAGTGCTTCAGCAGCTCAGGCTCGTCTCTTCAAGCTCGCCAATGAAGGCCACCTCAAACCCAGGGCCTCCACCTCAAACCCAGGGCCTAAACAGCACCTTTGGTTTGTCAGTTTCTTGATGCAATTTATCCACTAGTGTCTAGTGTGTGCTACTTAGATTTTGTGTTTGTGGTATTTTCTAATATCTGTTGTACTACAGCTTTCATTTGGATAGATAACTTGTCGAGAATTAAAGGTTAAGTTTATGTTTTCTTATTTTTGAATAAGATTTAAGATTTTTGTTTCAATTTCCTCCTACCACACCACACATATGCATGTATGTATCTGTGTTTTTTTTATTAAATGAGGTCATCGGGATTTGAATCTTGGTTGCTGGAATTAAGAATCCAACACCAGCACTCTACCAAGTCCACACGACTGTTTGTATCAGGATTTGACGTGTTTCTTCTATTAGCTAAAGAAACGAAAAAGAAAGAAGATTTTGGTTTCAGTTCCACATATTCGACAACGATAAAGCTGCATCAAAAGGTGGACAATAGATAAGAGTAGGCCACTGGAGAAGGAGACCATAGTTTCAAACCATCTGAAACAATCTCTATTAGGAATCAAACAAAACAAGTAGCATTTCCCTTTGAATTTCATTAATTATATAGATGCCAATACCAAACAATCTCTATTCTAACAATGAGAGCATGCCGCATGCTTTATGACTACAAAAGAGGGAGTGTGGCAAGAATAAAATGAGAAGTGAATGCACATTAAATGGCCATAATACAGAGCACCCCAGCCCTAACTATTTCATTATCATACAGTGATGCAGGAAAAAGTTCTCAGTTATACACTGATCTTATCCATACAAAAACGCAAACTAATGAACAATCTGTCTAACAGTCCAAGTCATCAAACCAAAACAAAGCTCAAATAAAATATTTGCTTAGGTAAATTCTTTAGAGTTATCTTTTCTTATTTCTTTGGAGTGGTGGTGAAACCTTAATCTTCAAGGGAGTTAGATTATTCATTTATTTTTGAGTGTGATTAAGAGGCTCATTTCACTTCCTTCTCTTAATTCTGTTATCATATAGCACAGCTGTAGGAAATCCATGAACCATATTTAAGATAGAATTGAACAGCAGAAACTAGGCTTCCCTAAGAACAATTAAGATGAGTTATTACACAACAAAAGTAGGAACAACGCCATAAAGGTTGGGTGTCATTATCATAAAATGTAAACAAAATAGACGTTAAATACTCACCAACATAAAGAAAACACAAGTCTTCTTTTGAAAAAAATTCTAATGACAATTAATCCTGGTTCACTACAAGCCATTCCTTTCAAGTCACATTTGGAGCTACAATTCCACAATCATTGGATATCTGTGTCAAATGAAAGTAAAGAGGAAGCTCAACAATAAAACTACCGCGCAGGAAAGCCCAGAACCTACTGAGAAGCACACCCACAGCATTAAATACCTTTGCCTGCTATAATCATCAGATGAGAGAAAGGGAAAACTACTTACATATATAGAATGAGTTAGAGCTAAAGTAGCAATAAGCTATTATTAACACAATCGATAACAAGTGAATAATTCTCTGGGAAAAACTGTGGGCAATTGGAAACCTAATCACCAGCTGCTTATGGGAAGTTATTTTCTATTATGTATTATAACCTGTTATTGCTTCTAGTATTTATCACTCTTACTTTCCTTCCTAGAGGCTTAGAACTTAATATTTGCAATCACGATTTTTTGCAAGAAGGAAAATTGTCTTCTTGGATTCCTACCAGTGTCTCAGTACTAGTCCTTGCATTCAAATATCATTGTTAAATTCAACCTGCTGTTTAATACTCACACATTCAAGGAATACATGACATGAATTGCATCTAACTTGTCATTTTGTAACATTGGACTTAATTTTTGATGGTTATGAAATTAAATTGTGGAACTCTAGAAGCTATTACTTCAAATGGTGGTAATCGCATGTAGCATAGACCCTTTGAGGATCTGATTCACCATTACATTGAGAATAATTTCGAGTCCACTGATGATTTTCAGTACATCTCAGGTGCCAACGTAAATGTTTAACTTTATCCCAGTCAGCCAAAAAATGAAAAGAATAACAAAAAAAAAAGCTGCTGGATTCAATGTTACATAAACTAACAACAACACCAAGAAGTAAACAAATAAGCCAAGTTGTAGCCAGTAAATGGTTGAAACATAAAATTACCAAAAGATATAGTATGAAATTAGTAACTTTTACTTGCAGTCCTACCTTGAAGAATCCATTAAAGTAAATATTTCAAGAAGAAGTTAACAAACAAGTATGGCTACTATATACGATCATGACAGATGCGGCTGCCCCATGCAACTTTCACCAAGGAAGCCAGTTACAGAAAGTAGACCAAAACAAAAGGAAATTTTGTAAGTCAGGGTACATTATATTCATGCTGAGCTTCTTTATTTCATGTGTGATTGTGATAAGAAAAATGGGATAATAGAGAACATATCCATGTTCCTTTCAACATTTTCAAGAATTTATTTACTTTAGTTACTAATAAAATCAAAGAGTTGCTTGCAAACCGCGGAAGCGTTGAAATCAATTCAGAAGTAAAGGCATACCAACCAAAAGGGCTATAAATAGAAGTAGTTGGGATCTCTGCAAGGCAACAGAAATGACCTTACTCTAGGCCAAGAGAAAATGGCATTTTAGTAACTTGAAATCATGCATATTAAGAAATACTAACATGCTAACTGAAAGTTTATTAAGACGTATAGGCTCAATTAACACATGAGTTTATTGTATTTTATTTTAATTTTTATAAATTTGATAAAAAGATATTGTCTAATGATTGGGTTTGGTATCTCATGTAAAATGAAGAGCACCACAAACCTAAAGGTTGCTGATATTTCCTTCAACATTTACCTAAAGCCTTGACTCTCTGGACCATGTTTGTGGTGTTGATGCAGGCACCAGATTGGATTAAGCTGTATGCATAAAATCTTCAATAAATGAAGAAGGCAACAATAATCAGTTATACAATATGACTTCCTGTTACAACGTAATTTTAGTGACAGGATTCAATTAACATTTTCAACGCCAAAAAATTATGGTCAAGAAGTCCGAAGGAAGAAAAAAAGCGCATGAGCGGAGAAAATGCAAAGCATGCATCCATATAGTTATAAGGATCTCATGATAATTTAAGATGCAACTTGTTCAGAAGAGAAAAAAGATAGCACAGGTTTGAGAAAGAAGCCATTGCGACTAAATCAGATTCAAAAGTAATCCAAGCTGGTATAGCATATTGAAGTCCATGAAACCATTTGATTCACTAGAAAGGCAAGTTCTTCATAGAGTGATTGCATTTCTATTACAGTTGTGCCACCACGAATGTAATGTACGATATGCAAACTCAATCGTAGATACAGAAGTAGCAAGCTGCATTTATTTCATTCATAAAAGGTCAATGTTCATAGTTGAGAGAAAGGATAGGAGAGACCATGGAGAGGGATGTCGAAGGAAAGTCCAAAACAAAGGAAAGGAGAGACCAGGTTAAAAGTGGATGCCATGGTATCACCAAGACATCTATTAACAACCCAACATTGAAAATAGCACCAATGTTGTAAGCAATTTATACACAAAGAGTCAAATAATTTTATAAGCATTTAAGGTACACAGACACCAAATGTAGTTAATTGCATCAAATTGGTATAAAATATCACTAAGCCTTTATGTCCTATCTTAGAAGGAAGAAAGGAAAAGTGTCTATGTCACTGATCTAGTCTAGACCAGGGCTTTTGTTACTTTCAGCATCAGCTTTGAGTGGCGACCCAAATGTCTGCATCAAACTGGAAAAACATTTTCATGAAGTGAAAAGGACAAAACGTTGGTTGCCAAGGGAGAACCGAAGAGACTTTAGTTGCTTTCTTAGACAGGGCAGAACTACAAAGATCATATATATATATATATAAATATATATATATATATATATGTTGAAAAGAAAAAAGAAGGATAATTCCTAGATTATCAAATAAAAGAAAATGATTTTAGCTATACAAATTAAATCATTACAGTGGCATTGACTTGTAATGCTTATATAGCTCTGAGATGGACTTTTATTTTGGTTAGTTTTTGATTTGTGCGTCATGTCGGTATACTTTTTATTTTTAAAATTTTATTTTAATAAATAATTTTTTATATTATAATAATAATTATAAATATTAGTAATTTAATTTGATTTTGATATAATATAAGTAAAATTTAATATCTCTTTGTATTATTTTGATTTTGATAACATTTGATAAAATTTTGATAACTTTTGATATAACTTTTGTTAACATTCGTTTTTAGTTTAGTAACTTATAATATAATTTTGGTAACTATTGATACAATTTTGGTAATTTTTAATAAATTTTTGGTAACTTCTTGATGGAATTTTAGTAACCTTTTAGTAACTTATGTTATACTTTTGATAATAATTGATAAGATTTGTGTCATCATATATTTAACAATAGATTTTTATAAGAAAGTGTGGATTCAGTTTTATTATAAGATAATTTTTTTTTTCTATAATAACATTATTGTTTCATTCATATTTAGAATTTTTCACTAAATTTTTTGAATAGGTTCATGATAGGTTTATCTTAGCATTCCAAGATGAAATTTCTACCTTTTTTTTCTACCAATAACTAAGGTTTAATTCCTAACAACTTTAAATATAAAAAAAATTTCTCAATGGTTGACAATGAAGATATCATTGATTTAATATTATATTATAAGTGATTTACTACTAAACTATCAATGATATACTACTAAGTTATTAATGATTTACTATTAAATTAGTATTGATTTACTACTAATTTATGAATGATCTACTGTTAAGTTATGAATGACTTACTATTAAATTGTTGATAATTTATTACTAAATTACTAATTATTTGTTATAAAATTATAACTGATTTACTATTAATTTATTGATGCTTTACTACAAAATTATCAATAATTAACTAATTTACTACTAAATTATCACTAATTTACAACTAAGTTATTAGTGATTTACTATTATCTTATTATGCATTTACTATTATGTTATCATTAATTTACTACTTAATTTCGATTATTTACTACAAAATTATCACATATTTATTACTAAGTTAACTATGACTCATTATCAAGTTATCATCGATTTAAATTAAATTATCTATAATTTACTATTAAATTATCATTAATTAACTATTAAGTTATTGATGATTAATTACTGCTAAGTTATATTGATTTACTTTAAGTTTTCAATAATTACTATTAAATTATTATAAACACCTTATTTGGTTCAAACTTGAAATAATTGGACCCAATTTGATTGGGCCTAATTTAATCGAACCGGAATCAAGCCTAGCCTAATTCTTATTATTCATATTCTATTATGTTTATCGTATTTATTTATTTTAAGTAATTATCTTTGTATTTTTTATCTTACTATTATCCTATTTTTATTATTTTTATTATTATCATATTGTTCATTTATTATCTTATTATTATTTTATTATGATATGTTAAAAATAAGAAAAAAAAAGAGGAATGGCAGAAGCTAAATTAGGGAAGAATTCAATCACTTGAGAAAATTTTTGTTAGAGATAATAGTGAAGTTTAATCTTAATCCAACTATCAGATAGACTCTTTGAGGAGTTTAATCTGAGTTGGATCACCATATGGATTTGAATTCTTCACTATAAATAAGTATTCAATCAACAAAATAAAGACACAGAGAAATTAGAAGGAAAATAGATATACGTAGGTAGAAAAAAGGGAAAGCAATCAAATCCAAATTTTTTAAAAAGTTTTTTTTAAGAGTTTTAGTTTAGATTTGGTTTTTTGAGGATTTTGAGGCTTAGGAATCAAATTAGTGAGATTTAAGAAGTTTGATTGATGTTTGTTGAAGGTTTCTTTTTTATTTTGGAGAGTTTTTTGAAATTTCTAGAATTTTGAATTTTTTGCTGAAGAATTCCAGTTTTTAGTGAAGTTTTCAACCAAAAACCTATATTCCAATGATATTCTGATGAATTTTGCAGATTTTTATGACTTCTCGATGAAGGTATCCAAAATCCATTGAATATTCAACCAGAGTTCTTCTTGTTCTAGAGAGAGAAAGAAAGAAAAGAGAAGTGAAGAGAGAAAGAAGAAGAAATTTGAGAAAAAAGAGGATTTCGATCCTTTATACGCCTACCAAATGACATTATTTTAGACATTTAGTTCATCCCAAGATCCACGTGTTTTCTAGTGGGTGATCTTATTTGAGCGCTCAACCTGCCTTTTGACCCATGTTCCATCCATTGGCTCCAACCGAGCCAAGCCAAAAGCTAAGCCTTCTAGCTGTCGAGCTGAGCCAATTCGCCTTTTTGATATTTTTTTAATTTTTAATTATTTATTTATTATTTATTTATATTTTTAAGTATTTTTCATGATTAAATTTTAAAAAAATTGGAGAAAAAAATTAAAAAAGAACAAAATAAAACATTAATAAATTTTTTTGAGAATAGATAATAATTATCCAATAATAGAATTTTTAGAAATTGCAAAAGCTTAATTTCTATAAAATTCCTAAATGAGAAATTTTTCTAACTTTGTCCCAAATGAAGGAGAATTTAGATAAAGTTTCAATAATAATAATAATTAATATTTATTTTCAAAAATAAAAAAATAAAAACATAAATTTTAAAAAAATTTTGGAATTTAAATACCAATTACCTAACGATGAGAATCTTATGAATTTTAAATGATAAATTTCCTAAAAAATCTCTAGGTGAGGAATTTCTCTAAATTTATCTCAAATTATGAAATAATTTAGATGAAATTTAAATAAAAGTAACTGTATTTTTTTCTAGACAATAAAAGTATAACTTAAAAAGATGGTTGGAAATATTTGATAATTTATCCAAGGATGGGAATCTTAAAAATTTCAAATGAAAAATTTCTAAGAAATCTCTAGGTGAGAAATTTTTTTAAATTTATCCAAATGGTGGAAGAATTTAAATGAGACTTTAAAAAATTAATTGTCATATTATTTTCTTTCCAAAAATTAAGAAAGTAACAAGAGTTTTTTTTTTTTTCTAAATAGACCAAAATGGTGAAAAATTTAGAAATAAAAAAATAAAATAAAAAATAAATTCCTAAGATGAAATTCTTAATAATCACAAATTGATGATTATTTAAAATATTTCTAGGTGAGAAAATATTTTTAATTTGACCCAAATGGTGGAATAATTAGATATATTTTCAATAAAAAACCAATAATAAAAAAATGATTAAATTTTTTTTCGTTGACAGAGCTTTTTCAAGAAAACAAATGGAATTCTTGAATACTCTTAAGGTGAAAAAATATTTTTAAGAATTTTATCAGATTGAATGGAGAATCTTAAAAGTTATTTCCAATATTCAACATTAAAATTTAATACCATTAGAATTAAGACTTTAAAATAATTTTAAATAAAATGGTACTGTCCTTTGGATAGGCATGTGGGGTGCTATAACCTTTCCCATATGTAACCGAACTTCCAAACCCTATTCTGATTAGTGAACTAAAACTTATTCTTTTAGGGATTCTTGTCAAGCTTAGGAGCTCCTTAAAAGGATAGATTTATTAAGTGACTAATCACACATGGATAAAAAGACTGAAAGTGACTCCTTAGATTGTGTCTAGCTATAAATTTTTGGATTTATATGTTATGACAGTTTGGCGACTCCACTGGGGATGCTAGAGAGTTAGGCTATAACATTTTAAATTTATCCTATCATTTGGTCTAATGGTTTTAAAGTGTAATGATTATGTTAATTGTTTACTAATTTTTTTCTTTTTTGTCTTTTATTTTATTTATAGGGTTTGAAAATTATATGTTCCTTCACACATACTGTCAAATATATTTGCATTATATGAGCTCTATACCCGGGCTTCGTCCCTCTTAAAAGGGAGTAAAGTACCTACGCTCTTGTAAGATGATAATCTTTGCAATGGCTAGCAAAATACTCTTATTCAAATTGAAATCTTTCTGTTGGTAGCCTGTGATGGGTGAAAATTGAAAAGCCTTACTAGTCTATAAAGAACAATGATGTAAGGAACAATTTGAAAACTTTTAGTGGTTAAAATCACTTAGCTCAGCATATAATCTACACTCAAGAGGCCAGCTTTAAGATAAAACCATTCCTATATGTCGATAGATCTGACCCAAAGTTAGGACATAAGAAGGAACAATTTATGCGATATATTGATTATCTAATCATTTTTTTTGTTTGATTTTATGTATCTGTATCATTTCAATTAGTGCTGCATCTTATGCATCATTTTCAATGTCATATTTAACATTGTGCATTTGCAGCATTTTCATATAGGAATATCTGCCACATATCAATTATTGATAAGCCAGATCTCATACCCACATCCATGGAAAGCCAAATGTAATCAAAATCTATATCAATTTGTTATGAATCTACTCACTAATTAAAAATCAAGTAAGAATAAGGTCAAATAAAATATGGTAATTATTTGCCTAAGGGTTTTATCTCATTATTGCCTGAGATAGTTCTTCTCAATCTCTAACAAAATAACCTAATTGACTTAAGTAATTTTTGGGGATGCATGAGTAGAATAAGGCAGAAGTGTTTGAGAACAAATATAGAGATATAACGTCACTACTCCAGGTAAATGTAAACAATAATATGATCAAAGCTATCTTTCAGTTTTGGGATCCTTCTTATAGATGCTTTGTCTTTAATAAAACAGATATGGTGTCCACAATTGAAAAGTATATGGTTCTACTTTATTTTGATTTGTCAAACCCAGACAAGATTTATTGGTCAAATAAAGCGGGTTATAAAAAAAAACTTGTACAAATGCTTGGACTTAGCTTGCCTCAAGTTGATGCATATGTCAAAACGAAAGATGAGAGTAAGGGTATTCTATAGGGTTTTCTGTAAGATTTAATTCAAGAGCATCTGGATGATGATAAAGAATAGTAGCAAGGCTATAACTCTATATGGATTGGTGATTTTTTCAAAAATCATTAGATATATTGATGTGGTAGTGATAGATTTTACCGATCAATTGGAACATAAAGTCAACGCAGCACTTACCATTTTGGCAGAAACTATATGATGCTTGAACTACTGTCACAAAAATAGAAATTGTCGACTTAATGGGTGTTTACAACTACTTTATGTGTGGATGAAGAGTCATATTGAGTGTGAAAAAAGTAAGTTTCACAAACCATACCTTTATTTCAGTATTTCAATAAAGAGTTTTGTTGTAGCACATGGCCTAAAGCAAAGTCGAAAGAAGAATGGGTTTCATATTTTTATGCACTTGATAGCCAAAGGATAGTTTAGAGAGCATCTTAGATGTGTCATGATACAATGTTGTATAACTATGGGAAACAACCTTAGGTTTCTTTATTCGGCTTATGGGATGCTATTACTTATGCCCCAACTTTAGTGAAAAGATAGTATGGATGTGAGCAATTTATTCAAAAAACATATGGACTTAACCAATGGGAATTCTTTTTTACCGAAAAAAAGGCTTATGAAAAATTAAAATAATAAAAAAAATAAGAAAATAGACCATCAGGGTTAACCAATAGAGGCTTACATATGATGTTACTCCATAATATATTATATGGCATACGAGGAGAGGCAAGGACATTATGCTTCCTAGAAAACATAAAATTGACCATTATTCAAAGTTGACTCCTCAAGATCCCTTGCTCAATGTAGAAACTGTTGAAAGGAAACTCTAAATCAAGAAAGGTGAGCTTGGACAAGAAAATAAGTGATTGAAGAAAAAATAAGAGAAAGTTTAAAGCTATAAGAGTAAAAAATTCAGAGCCTCAGTGAGGCAAAAGACCAATAGAAAGCCTTGTTCAATGATCTAGACAAGATACATTCATTAGTTACACCTGAGCTTACCTGACTCTTAAAAGAAAATGAATTATTGAAAGCAAAGTTA
Organism: Durio zibethinus; assembly: GCF_002303985.1. The sequence continues at coordinate 13,142,902 of NW_019167860.1, read as the reverse complement.
GAAGAAGGACAAAAGGCCACTATTAGGGTGTACAAACATAACTAGATGCTACAAATGATAGTGGATCAACAGACAACATAGGTAGAAGTGTTGACTAGTGATTACAAGAAATATGCTGAACAAAGTGAGTAATAGAAAGGCAGGTGTACAAAAAAAATAAAAACATTTAAGGCACTTATTTGATCAGCTATGCATGGTTGTAGACAAAGCATCAGAAATGGAGGAAAAAGTGGAAAAATTGAAGGCCATGGTGCAACAAGTAAGAGCTCATGAACAACAATTGCTTGACTTCCTAGATGAGGTAAAAAATTATTACCTGCAAGCTAGAAAGTTCATTAAGATGCATTAGAATAATGCTTAGGAAAAATTAGGACTTTAGAATATTGTTTTGGCTTTGTTAGGATGTAGTTTTGAAATTTTATCAAATAAAGTTTTGAATTAAGATTCCTTCTATCAATGATAGTTATGTGACAAATATTAATACATTCCATTCATACATTAAAATACCAAACATAAAGCATACCATTTCTAATAATAATGCAATTATGGTACTCAAGATTATAGCTCTACCAAGTAAGAACCCCACACAATCAACTCACTAATACAATACGAGAGCTTGAGCTAGACAAATAGAACAAGAAAATTTTAATCGTCTTGAAAAGATAGAAAAAGTTCAAGAGAAGCTTAAAGAGGAGTTGAGTAAGATTTTGAAAGCTTTGAACAAATTGAATAGGGATAAGGGTATAGAAGAAAATACTAGCCAATAAGACCATCTATTACAAGAGGTGATTGACCCTCTCTACCCTTTTAATTTTGGGCCACATTAAGCTCAGTCCACATATGATGCACCACCACAGCAATTCATATATCCTATAGGGTATACATACTCTGGAATGCAATCAACTTCAAATCCAAGACATTACTAGAGTTATGTAAATCTTATTTTTATTGAGAAAACAGTAGAACCAATCCAGGTCCTTAATCTAGATGATCCAAAAAAAAAAAAAATTAAAAATAAAAGTGGTTGAGTCACTGTGAAACTCAATAGCTAATAAGAAGATGCATATACTTGAGGAAAGGTTACAAGCAATAGAAGGAATTAGTTTTTATGGTTCCGTGGATGTTGCTGAACTCTGTTTAGTCATAGATGTCATTATGTTTCTAAAGTTTAAGATCTTAAAGTAATATAATGGTACAAAGTATTAAAAAACTCACATTATCATGTATTATAAAAAAATGACAGCCTACGCTAATAATAAAAAACTACTAATGCACCTATTCCAAGATAACCTTATTGTTTATGCTACTATATGGTATATTCAGCTGGATAAGACCTACATTCAGTCTTGGAGTGATATAGTATGTGACTTCAACAGTTAATATTGGCATATCATAGATCTAGCTCTTAATCATCTTTTTTGTAGAATATGAATAAAAAGACAACTGAATCATTCAAGGAGTATGCCTAGAGGTGGAAGAACATAGCTAGTCAAGTTCAACCTCTTCTAACTGAGAAAAAGACCACAATACTATTTGTAAATACTTTAAAATCTTTCTATTATGAAAAAATGAGAGGGAATACAACAAAAATTTCATCGACATGGTAATCTTAGGTGAAATCATTGAGAATACCATTAAGAATAGCAAGTTGGAAAGGAAGAGAAGCTTCCACCAAAAAAGCACCAAAAAAAAAAGATTGAAGCTCAAGCTGTGAGCTTTGAAAGATAATAGTTCAAGGGTTACTAACCCTATCCATCATATGCTTACTCCCCATACTACCTTACTGTAAATAATACTTCACCTTGCCCATACCAGCTAGCCCTACAGCCATCTTACCTACCAACATTTCAACTCGCTTTCAGACCCTATGCTCTTATATACAATCCAAACACTCAACCTCCTACAAGACTTCAGATTCATTCTGCTAACTCAACAAGTGGTTTCTGAGACTTACAAACTACTCAAGAAAAAATTATATTTGACCCAATCTCCATGACTTATACAGAGTTATATTGAGAGCTCTACAACAACCGTTTAATTGCCCCCAGCCATTTGGAGCCATTCAAACCATCCTATCCTAGGTACTATGATCCTATAGCTCACTGTGACTAACATTATAGAATTGCTGGTCATTTCACTAAGAATTGCATTGCCCTAAAGCACAAGATGTAGTGATTAATCAAAGATGAAATGATAAACTTTGATACAGAAAAGATAATGACCCTAAATATTGGTGGTAATCCTTTGTTTACCATAATGTGCATGCTTCGAATAAAGACCATGAGCATCATATAAAAAAGAAAAGTAAAAGAAATCAAGACTCTTTTTAGTCAATTATTTGATGTTTTATACAAAGCTGATATGATATAGTCGATGGATCCATGTAATTATCGTAAAAGATAAGTATCAGAGAAAAACTATAATCACAATAGGGTAATTGGCAACTCTATTGAAACTTGTGAACAATTTCATCAAAAGGTACAAAAGCTCATAGATTCTTATAAAAAAGAAGAGATTTCAATAAGTACCGAAGTGTCTATGGCTGATAAGCCATCGATATTGTTTTCAAAACCAATAACAATTTACTGTGGGGAAAAACTAAGGTCGATCATAGACAAGCTCATCCCTAAGCCAGTAACTTTTAAATTCCCTGTTCTATTTCCCTACAAAGATGATAAAGCTATGCCATAGAGATATGGCTATGATATGGTAATCCAAGGGTAAGAAGAAAATACACCTAAGTTTAATGTTGCCAATATAACTGGTATAAAGGGTATAACCTAAAGTGGAAGATCCTATACTCTAGAAATGTTGGACAGGGCTAGAAAGGAAAAAGCTAAGGTAAGGGAAGAATACAATAAACTAGAAGTGGTGCTTGAGGAAGAATGTTAAAAACTAGTGTAAAAAAAAGAGGCTTGTGAATTCTTAAAGCTGATAAAAGCACAATGAATACTCTGTGATGGAATAATTAAATATGATGCCAGTATGAATCTCATTGTTATCACTATTATTGAATTCTAAACCGTATTGAAATGCCTTGTTGAAGGTGTTGAACCAGGCATATGTGATAAATAATGTGTCTATGGAGTAAGTGAATCACTTAGCTAAAAACCTAGAATGCCAAATTATATAGCATTTAATGATGATGAAACTTCTCTAGAAAAAAAGAGAAGCACTAAGGTTCTGCATATTACTGTCAAGTATAAGTGCCATATTATAGCCAAGGTCCTTATCGACAATGGCTTTGCTATTAACATCATATCTATGTCAACTTTGGTAAGGCTTTTAATGAGACTAGGCATAAAGTTCTTAGAGATATTAAGGTGCCTTTGCAAATTGGGTCATGCACATTTAATGTCTATAGGAAAGGCCATATATTCACATGACATATTCTATTCTCTCTACCTTTTATCAAAAGATCAAGTTTAATATGAAAGGTTAATTAGTGCTAGTGTTTGGAGAGGAATATATGCTTATGACTTAGCCATTGAATGCCCTATATGTAGAAGTTGTTGAAGAAGTGCTAGAATGTTCTTACTGATCTTTTAAATTGGTTAATTCTGTGAGTGAATGATCTAAAAACCAATAGTTCTAAAAAATAGTGGTGAGTCAGATCATCAACAAGGGTTGGTATCCTGGAGCAAGACAGGATAAAAATTTATAAGGGATAAAGAGCACTCAGGGATAATTAATGACATCGAAAGGCTAGGCTTAGGCTATGTGGCAAAATGATGGGAGATAAGAAAAAGACAAGCAAATAGAAAAAAAAGAAAGATGGCAAGGCTAAAAAGGTATGAACTGGAGACTATACTTATGATTATCTCAAACTTGTATGACACCTTAAGGCTTAGAAGGATTTATGTGCCCGAATATAGTAAAAGATTTTGAGCTAAGTATGAAAGATGCATTCGTTGAGTTGTCTATCTATGTAATTGGAGTTGAAAGAGGGCATGAACAATAAATGTGGTCCTGCCTTTGTTTGCCAGGTTATGAGCTAAATAATTAGAGCATCACCGAAATGCCTACTACTTTTAAGACTTATTCAATGTAATTGTACATCCCAATAGCTTATGCCCAAAGGCATTGGCATGATCTTTTATGTATAAGCCATTTATTATTATTATTTCAATAAAAATTAGGAATGATGCATTTTTATTCATTTATTTTATTGCTCTCATTTTTTCATTTTTCCAACACATCTTGCCAACATATCCAATTTCATTCAATTTTAGGTCCTTAAATGAACATGAGGATAATCATGATAACGATCAAGGAATTAATTTTTAAAATTTGATTAGCACTGATGAACTTGATAACAAAGATGATATTGAGATATATGCCCTCCCTTTAGACCTAATAAGATTAATTGAGCAAGAAAACAAACTAATTGAGCCTCATCAAGAAATAACTAAATTGGTAAACTTCGGAGATGAGAAGAATAAGAAAGAGGTTAAAATTGGCACCTTATTTTCATCGACAAACAAACAAAGATTGAAATATTTACTTTGAAAATTCATAAACCCTAAGTAAGAATGTAAACTAATCCAATAGAAATTAAGGCAAAATAAGCTTGAAATGCTACTAAAGATTAAAAAAAATGTGAAAAAGTAGTTTAATGCATATTTCCTACAAATGGCCAAGTATCTAAAATGGATAGCCAACATAGTATCAGTCTCTAAGAAAGATGAGAAGGTATGAATATGTGTGAATTATCATGACTTGAATAGGGCTAGCCCAAAGGATACCTTTCCTTTGCCTTATATTGACACACTGATGGATAATATGGTCAGACATTCTAGGTTTTTCTTTATAGATGGGTTCGCAGGATATAATCAGATAAAGATGACTGAAAATGACATGGAAAAGACCACTTTTGTGACCATGTGAGGTATATTTTGATATAGGGTTATGCTTTTTGGTTTAAAGAATACTTGGGCAACATATTAAAGAGCCATGATGATGCTCTTTCACAACATGATGCATAAAGAGATTGAGGTGTATATGGATGATATGTGTTAGCCTTGAATTGATCATTATTTTGAAATGATAAAACATTAAGCTAAATAAACTTGATCAAAATTTCAAAAAAGATTTATTTAGTGCATGTTCTTAAGTTTTATTGTTTTTGGTACTAAATAAATAATATGATTTTCGAAGTTTAAACAAGTCTCTATTTATATTTTCTTATTTCTAAAATCAAAACTATCTTTAAACATTATTTATTTGAGCTTAAATGAAAGTTCAATTGTTGTTTTTAAAGTGAACATATTCATTTTGGACTTAATACAATGTTGATAATATTGGTTTTGAGAAATAAATTAACTTAAGAAAGTTTTTTTATAGGAGCAAAGTTTTTCAATATTGAACTTATTTTTTTTGTATTAATTCACAAAACTTTAATATTTAAATTTTATATGGTTGGAAAGCCCTTTGAGTCTACTTTTTAATGGATCATTAAAATCCAAATTTTTAGGAAAAGATTTTGAATTTTTACTAGACATTTAGTTGTCTTAAAATTACACAAGAAGTAGATTTGAAAATTCACTATAATTTGTATACAATGAATTTGGTGATGAATTTTATATGATTGAGAGCCCTTTAAGTCTAAATTCTAAATCTTCAAACGGTTTTTGATTTGGATTTGTATAACTCAAGATATGATCAAATTAGTGAGTAAAGTGCAAAACATGATACAACTGAGCAGCTTGATTGGATCGATCCCCTAATGCATTGGATCAATCCTTTGGTTAAACCAATCAATCTTCTCTTGTAATGGATTGATTGATTTTTCTTACAAAAGCATTTTTTATGTTAAAAAGGTAAAAAGGATATGATCTCCCTATATAAAAGATCGATCACCCCTTGACAGGATCGATCTTCTACATAAAGGGATCGATCAGGTCATGCATTTGCAAGGCATGAAATGGCATAAAACATAAACCAATCGATCCTCTCAGGGAAGGGATCGATCGAGTCTTCTTAGAATCACTCCAACAGCTAATTATTTATGCTTCCAATGGGTATTTCTTTTTCCAAACCATTCCCAATGACTAGTTCTTCAATTCCTTTATATATTGGCCACTCCAACACACCAAGTAAATTGATGAATCAAGAGAGCAAGAACCAACAATCTATATTTTATTCTCTAAAAAAAATTAAGAGTTTTAGAGCTTTAAAGTCTATATCTTTGTATTTATTGTATCCAAATCATATTTGTTGTTCATTCATCATTTTTTTGTACTTTATTAAGCAAACACTTAGCCTTTGAGAGATATTTTAAGCTTGTATTTTTTATTAAGTGATATTGTAATCAAGAGGTAAGGTATCCTTTGAATTTATGGGATTGAGAGGTTGCTACTTAGCTAGAAAGTAGAAAATGTATGGTTTCTATCTTAAGCCTTAGAGAGAAAAAGATAGGGCTGTAATTTTAATTCAAGATTAGTGGATTGAAACCTTGATGTGAACAACTAAGAAGAGAGGACATAGGTGCCTCATGAAAAAAGACCAAACTTTATAAATCATTGTGTTTATTTCTCTATCCCTATCTCTTTACTTTGATTATAGTTTATATTTGCTTCAAGTTCATCAATTTATTGTCATTTGCATTTATTGTGATATTGATTTTAATTTTTCATTCAATTATTTTGAAATTATTGTTTGGGAAGAATTTGGATAAATCCAATTCACCCTTCCCTTAGATCACCATCTCACCTAAAAAGCTAACAATTGATATAAGAGCTTTGGTCTCTTTTTTTAGGTTTAACCACATTGAGTAAAGATCATATAGCTTAATTTAAGTTCCAAAAGGGTGAGAAAATCCTCAAAATTTCTATGTTTGATAAATATGAATTTTGTGAATGGAGAATGAGGATGAATGTGTTCATAATAGCCCATGATTTTAAGGCTTAAAATGTGATAAAGAAAGGGCTTGTAATTCTTTCAAATGATGCAAACTATATGAGACAAGTGATGGGTGATGCAAAGGCCAAATGCATTCTCTATGGAGCTCTTGACTCCCATAACTCCAGCTTGGTCTCAAATTACTCCACTTCAAATGAAGATAGAGGAAGTTGGATGAGCTACATGAAAGATAAATTTTCAACCAAAATGCATCATATCTTATGGCTCTTGAAGAGCCTAAGGTAACTTCTAACTTAATTGATTCAAATTTACATACGTTTTGATAAATTGCAAAATGCTTTTGATGAGTTAGTTATAGAATTTAAGTCAATGAAATGAAATATAAGAAAATGATTTCAAAATTGAATGCTGAAAATGATTTTTTGATAAATGCAAAAAATATTTTGAAAAAGAAAATGAAAAATTGAAAATAGATTTTGAAACATCTCAAAGTAGAAATGAATTTCTAGAAAAAAATATTATTTTAAAAAAGAAATTTGATAAATTGATGAATGAAAAACAAAAGCTTTTAAAGAGTTCATTAAGTACTATAATGATTAAATGCAATTTTTGTAATTTTCATGGTCATACTATACATACTTATCCTATTAGAAGAAAAGTCCCATTTAAAATTAGACAAGTATGGGTTCCTAAAGGTACAAGAGACTTGGTCAATAACTTTGAATGATTCAAAGTAATTTGGGTACCAAAAATCAAATAAGATTATCTCTTGTAGGTGTACTAGAGTAAGGAGCTACAATGTGAGATTGAAGATTGAATACTCTAGACACACAATGGAGATGGGTAACTTCTAAACTTTTATTTTAAATGAATATGAAATTGGTTGTCTATTCTTGCTTAACATTTAGTGCTTAATGGATATTAGTATATGCTTTGTTGATATATCTTGAATATACCAATTTTATTTGATATATGTGAGCTTGAATTGAGTATGCATTTATTTTTTCTCTTAAAAGTATGATTTTAATATATTCATCATGCTTGTTAATATTGTGTTTAATATTTATTTGCTTGAGATATATTTTTAGAAGAATTCATGAATTCTCTAATGAATTTATGAGAGTACATGTGAATGCTCTTGATATTAAGATTGCATGAATGATCTTGATATTTTGATATTATTTGTGAATTGACATTCTTGAGAACTTGTGCTTATGCATGATTATGTATATAAATGTTGGATATTGATGATATCATGCATGCTTTGTAAAATTATTATTAGTGCTTTATGTGATTAATTGTGTGCTAAATTATTTTTATATTTATGCATAAATTTATGGGGAGCACTTAAAGCTTATTGATTTTGAGACTTTATGTTTTGCTTTGAAAATAATTTTTGCTATAGTCAAGCCTTGAAATATGAAATTTTATTTTAGCAAATTTTTAATTGTAAAATGAATTTGAATATCTTGAATTCAATAATTTAAACTTGCTCGAGTAAAGAAAACTTGAGAACTTGCATTGGTTTTAATTTTTCATAGTGTTACATGTAAGTTTTAAAGGATTTTGCAGCTCAAATGGTCAAATTTTGTTTTTGAACAATTATGGGAATAAAAACCATTTGGACTTTTTTGAAGTGTGATATAAAAATTTTCTAAATGGTTTGAAGAGCTTAAATGTGAGTTTAAACATATTTGCCCACCTTAATAGCCTTTTTCAAAGAATATGGGATTAATAGTTGACTTTTTGATTTCTTTGTTTCTAATGCCAAATGACCACTTGAACAACTTTGTTTTATCATTTGAAACTTGTTAGAATGGTTTAAGATGGTTAAAAATGAGCTTGACTAGTTATGAGATTTATTAAGGTCTTTTTCAAGCAAAAATGAGCTTCAAAATATCAAAAATAAAAATCTTGGAAATATTAAGCTTTGAATGATTTGTCCTATGCTATTTTGTGTAAATATATTTGTTTGAATGATTTTGGTATGATGAAAATAATTTTTGTGATTTTTATGCATATTGATTTGTGATTATTGAACATACCATATGACCATGTTGTTTAAAATTGCTTAACTTGTTTATAATGCTTGCATTTATGAAATGTTATTAAAACTTGATTATTTTATTCTTAATTATTTTAACTCTTGATTTGTAATTTCAAAAATTGATGATCTTCTTGTGCCTAAATCATATATATTGATGTTCGATTGTTCATCTCTTGATTTCTTATGAAATAGTCTTGAAATATGCTTTAATTATTTATCCTTATTAATTCAAGATTTATTTCTTCTCTTGTGTTGACAAATTGATGAACTTTATATGCTTAAAAGATATATATTGATTTTTTGTTCATCTATATTTCTTATCAAGATATGTGCTCATATGATCATTAATTCAACTTGATCTTAATGCTTATGATTTGAAAATACTTAAATCTTTTATCTCTTGATTTTTAAAATATTTTTAAATATACTTGCTCTTGTGCTAAATTGATTCATTAATTTTTGTGAAATATTTTAGAACTTGTGTATAATTGACTTATCATTTGGTTTGAGATTAAGTATTGATGAGCTAATTGTCTTTAATGATATGTATTGTTAGTTCATCTATTGTTCTTATCAAATGTGTGCATATATAATAAATATGATTTTTCTTGACTTGACACGGTTGCAATATGACTTGAGTGATTTTCTTATGATGCTTATTTTTTAGCTTAAGTCATTGTCCATTATGGCCTATAATTTGTGTAGACTTATTTATGCTTTTATGTTAAAATTTTCTTGAATATGTTTTTTATGATAAATATGTCTTCCTTGAGCTTTAGTTTTCATATGGCCTAAAATTTATTTTGACATATTCTTTGGTGATTTTTTGTATACATTCTTATTGAATATGTCCTCTTTGTGTTCATAAATGATCTAGAAAGATTTATGTTTTGCACATTACTTAAGAACTTTTGCTTTAGTGCCACCATTATACTATATGATGTTTATTATGATGAATGGTCTATAGCTTTAGTTAATATTGAATGATTTGCTAGCAAATTGGCAACTTATGCTTAATGAGCAAAATTTTCTTTTGCCTATAATGACTTAGAATATGGAACTGTTTTCAACAAATGGTATAATTTTTATCAATTGATATTCTTGATGCTATTAATGAACATTTCATTATCAAGAATATTTTCTAAGTTTATGCTATGAGAACTTGAAATGAGCATGAATGAACTAACATTTTTGGAATTTCAAGTGGAACAAGCAAAGCAAGTCATCTTCATCAATCAAGCCCAAGTACTTCAAAGACTAGCTCAAATGATGTGGAATAGAGGATTCAAAGCCTTACTCAATTACAATGAGTACAACAACATAGCTTGATAAGGATGGAGGTAATTGTATTGAATCTATGTTATGTGCCTATGATTTATAATGTTTAATGCATGATTTGATAAATACTTGCTTTGATATGTGCAAAAATGAGATATTATGTTTGAATTTGTGAACACTTTGTACAAATTAATCACCAAGCTACTTGATAAAATTTGTCTTAACTTTGTTAAATGCTTGGATTGATTAATATTCATGCCTAGTTCTTGATTGCTTTGATTAATAGTTTTTATTGCATGAATATTTGTTTGAATCTTTGGACATGGATATGAGTTGAATATATTGATTTTTTTGATCTTTCAATTGCCTTGACTCATAGATTATGAACTTACAATTTTGGAATTTTATATACATGTTTCTTGATTGAATCCATTGAGATAACATGTACCAAATTGTGCCTAAATGCTTGTATATTTTTTGAATTAGGTATATTACTTATGTATTTTGCATACGCTTGTATGATTTTGATTGAAATATATGATTGGGTACTTGCATATGTTTAGATTAAATTCATTGCTCTGCATTGAAATAATTTGGATTATAATTGAATAATTATGCTTTCATTATTTCTTTGCTATAGCATATGTGCTCATCATGTTTGAAAAATCATGCTTATATAATCTTTGTTAGGATATGATGAATGAACCTCATTACTCATTAATACCTATGATTTATTATATACATATGAGCTTTTGGTTCTTGTTTGGATAGGATAGCTTATGAATGATTACTAGTATCATTTATGCATGTATTGAATGAATCTTTCATACGTTTGAAGTATGTATACTCTATGAAAGTTATTGAATAAAATTGGTAACAATTGGTATCAAACTTGCTAAATAATTTTTTAACTTTCATGGACACTTGTTTATATGCCTATCCTTGATATAGCTTACACCTTTCATGCAAAATTGTGTGTGCCTTAAATTGATTAATCCTTATTTTAGAAAAGAGAAGAAATCTTAGAACATAATTTTGCTTGATTTGTTTTAGGATAATAATTGGTATGCTTTGTGATAACATATCTTTAACAATTGATATCCTTAACTATTAGTATGAGCTTTGTATGCATGTGCTTGAATTTATGCTTAATTGCTATTGATGTTTTAGGTTATAAGCACATATTATGATAACATGATTTATGAGTAAGTTGCATATCATTTTATTATCCTTTTGCTCATAAATTTCATGTGGTTAAGTTGAATGAATGATTTTGTGCTATAACATTTTAATTAGATACACTATGCTTTTGTGCTTGAATATATGTATGTGAACTTCATTGTGCATATTATACTTGATTACATGCATTCAAAACACTCTTGATATTATTGGTATCAAGCATTTTATCCCATGCCTTGAATTGATCTCTCTTTCTTTTGAAATGACAAAAAACAGTAGAGAGTTTAGAGATATTTCTTGTTGTATGCTTAAGCAATTGATATAAGAGCTTAAACAAAAAGAAGGAGAAATGTTTCATGAATATATTTGTTAATAATGCCTCTTTGTGTTTATTTGCTCATTAATTTGCTAATGCCTTTTTGTTATGACAAAAAATGGGAGAAATATTTGGTGGATAAATTTGCTTATGCTTGATATACATATGTTTATATGTGCTTAATTGTTATATATGCTCTAACATATGTCAGTTGAATTGTGTTGAATTAGGATGCATAAATTGAGGAGGAATTTTGTCATACATTGTTTAAGGGAGAGTTTTTCAAACTATTTTTGAAAACTTAAATATCTTAAAGAAAGTTATTTTTTTATCAAACAAATTTATCTTTAGGTTTTGTCATATCAAAAAGAGGGAGATTCTTAGCCTTGAATTAATCCTTATTTTGAAATGACAAAACATTAAGCTAAATAAAATTGATCTAGATTTTGAAAAAGATTTATTTAGTACATGTTCTTCAGTTTTATTATTTTTGGTACTAAATAAATAATATAATTTTCAAAGTTTAAACAAACCTTTCTTTATGTTTTCTTATTTTTTAAATCAAAACTATCTTTAAACATTATTTATTTAAGCTTAAATGAAAATCCAATTGTTGTTTTTAAAGTGAACATATTCATTTTGGACTTAATATAATTTTGATAATATTAGTTTTGAGAAATATATTAACTTAATAAAGTTGTTTTACAAGAACAAAGTTTTCTAATATTGAATTTGTTTTATTTTTCTATATTAATTCATAAAGCTTTAATATTTGAATTTTATATGGTTGGAAAGCCCTTTGAGTCTACTTTCTAATGGATAAACAAAATTAAAATCCAAATTTTCTAAGAAAAGATTTTGAATTTTTACTAAACACTTTTCAATTATTTAAAAACTATATAAGGGGTAGTTTTAAAAATTCACTATAATTTGTATATAATGAATTAGGTGATAAATTTTATATGGATAGTATGAATAGAAAGCCCTTTAAGTGTAGTTTCCAAATCTTTAAATAGTTTTTGATTTGGATTTGTATAACTTAAGATATGATCAAATTAGTGAATAGACTGCAAAACAAGATACAACTAAGTAGCTTGACCAGATCGATTCTCGAATGCACCAGATCATCCCCTAGTTGAACCAATCGATCCTCTCTTATAATAGATCAGCTGATTTTTCTTACAGAAGCATTTTTGTGTTAAAAAGACAAAAAAGAATTGATCACCCTATGTAGGGGATCAATTACCCTCTTGATAAGATCAATCCCCTACATAAAAGGATCAATCGGGTCATGCATTTGCAAGGCATGAAATGGCATAAAACATAAACCAATCGATCCCCTCAGGGAATGGATCAATTGGGTGTTTCCTAGAATCACTCAAATGGCTAGTTTTTCATGCTTCCAATGGGCATTTCTTCTTCCAAACCATCCCCAATGACTAGTTCTTCAATTCCTTTATATATTGGCCACTCCAACACACCAATGAGGTTGATAAATCAAGAGAGCAAGAACCAATAATCTATATTTTCATTCTTTCAAAAAAATCAAGAATTTTAGAGCTTTAAAGTTTATATCTTTGTATTTATTGTATCCAAATCATATTTGTTGTTCATTCATCATTTTTTTGTACTTTATTAGGCAAACATTTAACCTTTGAGAGATGTTTTAAGTTTGCATTTTCTATTAAGTGATTTTGTAATCAAGACGTGAGGTATCCACTTGAATTTGTGGGATTGAGAGGTTGCTACTTAGCCTAGAAAGTAGAGAGTGTAAGGTTTCTATCTTAAGCCTTAGAGAGAAAAAGATAGGGTTGTAATTTTAATTTAAGATTAGTGGATTGAAGTCTTGGAATGAACAACCAAGAAGAGAGGACGTAGGTGCCTCATAGAAAAAGATAAAACTTCTATAAATTATTGTGTTTGATTTCTCTATCCCTTTCTCTTTTTTTTATTATAGTTTATATTTACTTCAAGTTCATCAATTTGTTGTCATTTGCATTATATTGTGATATTAATTTTAATTTTTCATCGATTATTTTGAAATCATTGTTTGAAAAAAATTTGGAGAAATCCAATTCACCCCTTTCTTGGATCACCATCTCACCTAAAAAGCTAACAATATGATTGTGAAATCTCATGAAAGAGAATATCATGTCACCAATCTCAAGAAGTTATTTAAGAGGTTGAGAAAATTTCAACTCAAGTTGAATCTAGCCAAATGTACATTTAGGGCAAAGTCATGAAAGTTGCTAGGCTTTATGGTCAGTGAAAGAAGGATTAAAGTTGATCCAGACAAAATACGAGCTATTCAAAATTTGTCACCTCCAAGAACACTGAAAAAAGTTTGAGATTTTTTAGGTAGACTAAACTACATTTCTCGGTTCATTTTTCAGCTTACCTATAAGTGTGATCCTATTTTTAAGTTTTTTTGCAAGAATAATCGTAGAGAATAAAATAAGGAATGCCTAAAGGCTTTTGATAAAATTAAACAATATTTGTCAAAAACCTTTAGTATTGGTACTGCCTGTTCCAATGAGACCTTTAATATATTTGACAATGAGTGAGAAGGTAATAGGATGTGTGCTGGGATAGCAAGATAAGTTTATTAGAAAAGAGAGAGCTATCTACTATTTGAGTAAGAAGTTCACCAAATATAAGTATGAATATTCTTTTCCAAAGAAAATGTGTTGTGCATTAACTTGAACTATCAGAAGACTCAGATAGTATATGATATATTACCTAGCTTATAGTAAAATTGGATCCAATCAAATATATCTTTCAAAAGCCTTTATTGTCTAGAAGAATTGCTAGATGATAAGTAATACTCTCGAAATATGATATCGTATAAGTGAGCTAAAAAGGTAATTAAAAGAAGTGCTATAGCTGAGTTTCTTACAAATCTACTGCTAAAAATTATGAGACAATAAGGCTGAAATTTTTTTATGAAGATTTGATGGCTATTTCCCAACTTGAAAAGGAAGGGCATGATGAGAAGTGTTAGAAAATGTACTTTGATGGAGTTGTCAATACCTTGGGACATAAAATTAGGGCAATTTTGATTTCTCTGAAAGAACACTATTATCCTATAAAAGTGAGGTTAAATTTCAATTGCACAAATAACATCATTGAATATGAGGCCTGTGTCATAGGTTTACAAGCTGCTATAGATAGAAAGATTAAAGTATTGAAAGTGTTTGGAGATTTACTCTAGTTATATATTAGTTGAAAAAGGAATGAGAGATGAGAGATTCAAAACTTATCTCATATCATAAGTATTTCCTAGAGTTGATCAAGCAATTTAAAGATATTCAGTTTGAGCACTTGTCTTGTGAGGAGAATTTAATTTCTGATGCTTTGGCTACTTTGACCATAATGATTCGAAGTAATGATAGTACCGATATTCAGCCTATCAAGCTAGATGTTAAAGATATATCAGCTCATTGCTCTAATTTAAACGAAAAAGAAGATGGAAAGCTATGGTATTACGATATTTTACGGTATATTAAAAATCAGCAATACTCGAACTAAGCAATTGAGAATGATGAAAGACTTATTTGGAGACTAAGATGTGTTTTTTCCTGGATGGTGATGTCTTATATAAAAGAAGTCGTGATCACATATTATTGAGATGTGTAAATGCAATTAAAACAAAAAAGATTATTGAGGAAATACATAATGAAATATGTGAGACACATACAAATAGACATATGATGACAAGACAGATCATGAGAGCTAGGTATTATTGGTTGACAATGGAGAACGACTATGTTAACTATGCTCGAAAATGTTATAAGTGCTAGATTTATGCAGATAAGATTTATGTTACACCTATTGCTTTACATGTTTTGGCACCACCCTGGCCATTCTTCATGTAAGGCATGGATGTCATTAGTCCTATTACTCTAAAGGCTTCTAATGGCTATAGGTTTGGTTTCATCATGATAGATTATTTCATAAAATGGGTGTAAGCAACTTCATTTGAAAATGTGACTCGATTTATGGTCTATAAGTTCATAAAAAGAGAGATCATTTGTAGATATGAACTTCTAGAAAGAATCATTTCAAATAATACCAAGAACCTAAATAGTAAGATAATGTAGGAAATATATGTTCAATACAAGATTACGCATCACAATTTGATGTCATACCGTTAAAAAATGAATGGGACAATTGAGTTGGTAAACAAGAATATAAAAAAAACTCTTGAAAAAATGATCGAGACCTATAAGGACTAGCATAAGAAGTTACCATTTGCCCTACATGCTTATTGGACATCAGTGCGTACCTCTACTAGGGTAACACCATTTTCTTTGGTTTATGGGACGAAGTTATATTACCTATAGAAGTGGAAATCCTATCCTTGAGAGTTTTAAAAAAAGTTGGACTAAAGAAGCTGAATGAATTCGAGAGTGCTATAAGCAGTTGAATTTCATTAAAGAGAAGAGATTGTTAGGGTTATGTGGTTAGCCATATCAAAGAAGAATGATGAGAGCTCATGATAAAAAGGTTCAACCTCGTTGTTTTTGAGAAGGAGATTTGGTTTTGAAAAGAATTCTTCCAACCTAGCATGATAATAGAGAAAAGTGGATTTTGAATTGGAAAGGGCTATATGTAATGAAAAGAGCCTTTTTAGGTGGAGCATTGATATTAGCAGATATGGATGGAGATAATTTACCCAATCTTATAAATTCTAGTGCTATGAACAAATACTATGCTTAAAAAAGAAAAAAAATGAATGAAAAATGAGGACTTAAATCGAAAACCCTAAAAAGGTGAATTGAGTCAAAAGGGGGTTCATCTAAGATGAAAACCTGAAAAGGCATCTTAGATGAGGAGGATACAACATCAAATTTGAGAATTCTCCAGCATGAAGGCTAGGATGTTCTGATGATCTCTAAGTTGTTGGTGCATCAAGTGGTTGAGTTTTCGAGAAAGCTTCAAGATATGTTATCGTGATTATTTGATTGTTTTATTTTGGGTGTTGTTACCCCATACCCATTTTTGTAACCATTATTCTTTATCAATGGCTAAAGTTGTTCTACCAATTTTTAAGAAATATTTCATTTTATTCCTTGTGTCTCTTTTTTTATGACTATTTTCCATTTATTCCCAATCTATCCCTTGGCTTTTCCCATTAATACCTTGTAATGGAAGAAATGTGTGATTGCATTTTTACTATTTGAAATTGAAATAATGATTGATAAATGAATAACAGCATGAAAGATTTTTGCATTACCTTAGAAAGTTTGAAAATAATAAAGGCAAATATGAAATGTTTAGTTCCTGGTAGAGACATTGAATTTTGAGAGAAAAGGATTTCTTTAAA
Organism: Durio zibethinus; assembly: GCF_002303985.1. The sequence continues at coordinate 13,125,895 of NW_019167860.1, read as the reverse complement.
AGAAGAAATATGGGAATTGAATGAGAGGGATGATTGAGAATTAAATTGATTTGGTCTTAATGCTTAAAGATTGAAGAGTTCAAAATCCAAAAAAAAAGAGACTTGAGAATCTATGTACCATAATTGAAAAAAAATTAATCAATTGACATTTGCATAGCATGCATTGCATTTAGAAATGTCTAGTGCATGAATCTAGGAAACAAGGATATTGCAAGATCTCACATGGAGAAGATAAATATGAAGACGTTTTGGTGAAGGAGTTTCAAATTCTCGTTTGCAAAAAAAACCAATGAGGTAAGATTCTAATCTTTGGAAAATGATATTTCAAGAAAATCAATCATAGACAAGAAAGATTTTTTGAAAATTTAAGGTTGTGAAGCTTTTGTTCCAAGGAGTATTTTTTTGATATTAGGAACGATTTGTAAAACCTCCGGGCATAATCTTTTAAAATTTCTTCAAACATGATCTATAAGACTTCTGGGCATGATTGTTAAAAAAAAGCCTCTATTTAGATGAACCTTATTTATTTTTCAAAAATTTTGAGCCTCTGTTTAGAGAAGCCTTGTTTATTTTTCAAAAGTCGTTGAGCCTCTGTTTAGAGAAACCTTGTTTATTTTTTCTAAAGTCATTGAGCCTCTATTTGGAAGAGCATTGTTTATTTTTCTAAAGTTGTTCAGCATCTGTTTAAAAGAGTCTTGTTTATTTTTCAAAAGTCATTGAGCCTCTGTCTAGAGGAGCTTCTATATTTTTCAAAAGTTGTAGAGTTCTATTTAGATGAGCCTTATATATTTTTCAAAAGTTGTAAGCATCTACTTAGAAGGGTTTTTATTTGTTTAAAAAAAGTGAGTGTGTCAAGTTGATTATCTAGATAAAAAAGATGTCTACATCTTCACACAATTCATGTTGCACAAGAAATGCACAAATAGGGGCACCTGTAGATACCCTATTTGGTCTAAATCCAAAATAATTGGACCCGATTCGATTGGGCCTAATTTGATCGAACTCGAATCAAGCTCGACCTAATTCTTATTATTCATATTTTATTGTGTTTATCTTGTTTATTTATTTATTTATTTAAGTAATTATCTTTGTATTTTTTATCTTACTATTATCCTATTTTTATTATTTTTATTATTATCATACTGTTCATTTATTATCTTTTTATTATTTTATTATTATTTTATTATGTTCTATTAAAAATAAGAAAAAAAAGAGAATGGCAAGGCCTAATTAGGGAAGGATTCAATCAATTGAGGAAATTTTTATTAAAGATAATAGTAAAGTTTAATCTTAATCTAACTGTCAGATAGACTCTTTGAGGAGTTTAATCTGAGTTGGATCACCATTTGGATTTGGATTCTTCACTATAAATAAGTATTCAATCAACATAACAAAGAGAAAGAGTTTTAGTTTAGATTTGGTTTTTTGAGGATTTCGGGGCTTGGGAATCAAATTGGTGAGGTTTAAGAAGTTTGATTACTGTTTGTTGAACGTTTCTTTTTTATTTGGAGATTTTCTAGAAATTTCTGAAATTTTGAATTTTCCAGCAAAGAATTCTAGTTTTCGGTGAAGTTTTCGACAAGAAATCCAAATTCTGACGATATTTTGATGATTTTTACAGATTTTGATGACTTCCCAATGAAGGTCTCTAGAATCTATTGAATACAACTAGAGTTTTTCTTGTTCTAGAGAGAGAAAGAGGGAAAAAAGAAAAGGAGAGAGAGGGAGAAAAGAAATATGAGGAAAAAAGGATTTTGGCCCTTTTATATGCCTACCAAACTATGTCATTTTAGATATTTAATTCAGCCTAGGATCTGCGTGTTTTTCAATGGGTGATCCGACCTGAGCTCTCGACCCACTTTTTGACCCATGTTCCAACCGTTGGCTCTAGTTGAGCCTACCCAAGAGTTGAGCCTCTCCAGTTGCTGTCCTTTTCTGCAGTCAAGTCGTCTAGCCATCAAGCCAAGCCGATTCTCTGTTTTGGTTTTGTTTATTTTATTTTATTTTTATATTTTTAAGTATTTTGCATGATTAAATTTTAGGAAAATTAGAGAAGAAAATTAAAAAAATATAACTAAATAAAACATTAATAAATTTTTTAGAATAAGTAATAATGATCCAATGATAAAATTTTTAGAAATTGAAAAAGGTTAATTTCTATAAAATTTTTAGGTGAGAAATTTTTTTTTAAAATTTATCCCAAATGGAGGAGAATTTATATAAAGTTTTAATAATAATAATTAATATTTATTTTTAAAAATTAAAAAAAAACATAAATTTAATAAAAATTTTGAAATTTAAGTACTAATTACCCAATGATGAGAATATTAAAAATTTCAAAAGATAAATTTCCTAAGAAATCTCTACGTAAGAAATTTCTTTAAATTTATCCCAAATAGTGGCAAAATTTAAATGAAACTTTTAAAAAATAATTGTCATATTATTTTCTTTCAAAGATTAGGAAACTAACAAGAGTTTTTTTTTTCTAAATAAACCAAAATGGTGAAAATTTTAAAAATAAAACTTATAAAAAATTTTCTAAATAGACCTAAATGGTGAAAAATTTAGAAATAAAAAAATAAAAAAAATAAATAAATTCTGAGAATGAAATTCTTAATAATCACAAATGGATAATTTCTAGGATATTGTTAGCCTTGAATTCATCATTATTTTGAAATAACAAAATATTAAACTAAATAAGTTTGATCAAGATTTTGAAAAAGATTTATTTAGTACATGTTCTTAAGTTTTATTATTTTGGTACAAAATAAATAATACGATTTTCAAAGTTTAAACAAACCTTTTTTTAATGTGTTCTTATTTCTCAAATCAAAGGTATCTTTAAATATTATTTGTTTGAGTTTAAATAGAAGTCGAATTGTTGATTTTAAAGTGAACTTATTCATTTTGGACTCAATACAATGTTGATAATATTGGTTTCGAGAAATAGTTTAACTTAAGAAAGTTGTGTTACAAAAACAAAATTTTCCAACATTGAACTTTTTTTTGTATTAATTCACAAAGGTTTAATATTTGAATTTTATATTGTTGAAAAGTTCTTTGAGTCTACTTTCAAATGGATCAAACAAAATCTAAATCTAAATTTCTTAAGTAAAGATTTTAAATTTTTGCTAGACACTTTGCAGTTGTCTAAAAACTGCACAAATGGTAGTTTTGAAATTTCACTATAATTTGTATACAATGAATTAGGTGATGAATTTTTTATGGATAGAAAGCCCTTTAAGTCTAGTTTCTAATCCTCAAACTGTTTTTGATTTGGAATTGTATAACTCAAGATATGATGAAATTAGTGAGAGGAGTACAAAATAAAAGACAACCACCCAGCTTGACCGGATCAATCCCCTCCCTGTAGGGATTGATTGGTTAGGGTTTCAAAATGACCCAATCGATCCTCCCTTTAAGTGATTGATCCATTTTTTATATAGAAAAAGATTGGGGTTAAAAACTTACAAAAGGGATAGATCGCCTTGCATAGAGAATCAATCACCTGGGTAGGGGATTGATCAGGTCCCTTACCTGATCAATCAGGTAGCCTTTGTTTGGCACAAAGATTGGTCTTGTTTCAACTGACTCAATCAATCCCCTATGCCCAAAAACACTCAAATGGCTAGTTTTTAAAAATTCCAATAGGCATTTCTTCTTTCAAACCATCCTTAACGGCTTATTCTTCAATTCCTCTATACATTAGGCATTTCAACACACCAAAAAGGTTGATGAATTAAAAAAACAAGATCAAACAAGTCATATTTTCATTCTTTCAAAGAAATCAAGAGTTTTAGAGCTTTAAAGTCTATATCTTTGTATTTGTTGCATCCAAATCATTATCGTTGTTCATTCATCAAATTTCTTAGCACTTTATTAGGCAAACACTCAACCTTTAGATGTATTTTAGTTTGTAAAAACTAGTTGGGTTATCTTGTAAGTAAGAGGTGAGGTATCTTCTTGATATTATAAGAGTAAAAGTTGCTATCTAAGCTTTAAGAAAAAAATAAAGATTTAGTACAAGATAGGTTTGTATCTTGTAAGATTTTTTCTTCAATTAGTGGATTGAAGCCTTGGTGAAGACAATCAAGAAAATAGGACGTAGGTGCCTTGTGGAGAAGGATTGAATCTCTATAAATCATTATGTTTGATTTCTCTATCCCTATCTCCTTATATTTATAATTGTTTATATTTGATTCTAAGTTCATTAATTGTTATTGATTGTATTATATTTTCATTAAAAGTGCTTATTGATTTAATTCCTCATTCAGTTATCTTGAAGTCATTGTTTTGAGAAAAATTTAGAGAGATCTAATTCACCCCCTCTTGGATCACCATCTCACCTAAAAAGCTAACATTTGGTATCATAGCTTTGATCTCTTTTTGTAGGTTTAACCATCTTGAGTAAAAGTCCTATAGCTCAATTTAGGTTCCAAGATGATGAGGAAGTCCTCAAACTTTTTATGTTTGATAAATTTGAATTTTGTGAATGAAGAATAAGGATGAAGGTGTTCATAATGGCCCAAGATTTTAGAGCTTGGAATGTGATAAAGAAAAGGCTTGGAATTCTTTCAAATGATGCATACTACATAAGGCAAGTGATGGATGATGCCAAGGCCAAGTGCTTACTATATGGAGCTCTTGACTCCCACAACTTTAACTTGTTATCAAAGTGTTCAACTTTAAATGAGATATAAAAAAGTTGGATAAAATACAGGAAAGACAACAATCCAATCGAAATGCATCATGTCTCATGGCTCTTAAAGATCTAGAGATAACCTTTAATTCTATTGATTTAAATTCATATAATTTTGATAAATTGCAAGATGCTTATAATGAGCTTTATGTTGAATGCGAATCAATGAAGAGGAAATATAAAAAAATGATTTCAAAATTGAATGTTAAAAATGATTTTTTGATGAATGCAATAAATATTTTAGAAAAAAAAATGAAAAAATGAAAAAAGATTTTAAAACCTCTCAAAGTAAAAATGAATTTTTAGAAAAAGATAATATTGTTTTGAATAACAAATTTGATGAATTGATGAATGAAAAACAAAAGTTTTCAAAGAATTCATTAAGTACTAAAATGACAAAATGTAATTTTTATAATTTTCATGGTCATGCTACACATACTTATCTTATAAAGAGAAAAGTTTCATTTAGAATTAAACATGTGTCGGTTCCAAAAGGAACTAAAGACTTGGTCACTAACTCTCAAGGACCTAAAACAATTTAAGTATCAAAAATCAAATGAAAAATATCTCTTATAGGTGTGCTAAAGGAAATAGTTACATTGTGATTTTGAAGATTGAATGCTCTAGACATACAATGGAGATGGGGTAACCTCTAAACTTTTATTTTAAGTGAATATGAAATTGGTTGCCTATTCTAGTTGGACATTGAGTGCTTGATCGATATTGGTAGATGCTTTATTAATATATCTTGAATATACCAATTTTATTTTATATATATGAGCTTGAATTGAGTAGGCATTTATTTATTTTTCTCTTGAATGTATGATTTTAATAAATTACTTGTGCTTATTGATATTGTGTTTAATACTTATTTGCTTGAGATACATTTTTAGGAGAATTCATGAGTGCTTTAATGAATTTGTGGGATTACATGTGAATGGTCTTGATATTGGGATTACATGAATGATTTTGATATTTTGATATTATTTATGAAATTGTTATTGGCGCTTGAAGTGATTAATTGTGTACTAAATTATTTTTATATTTGTGCACAAACTTAGGGGAGCACTCAAAGCTTAATGATTTTGAAATTTTTAGTTTTGCTTTGAAAATGATTTTTGTTAGAGTTAAGCTTTAAATTATGAAATATTGTTTTAGCAAGTTTTAAATGGAAATGAATTTGAATATCTTGAATTCAATGATTTAAACTTGCTTAAACGAAGATAACTTGATAACTTGCAATAGTTTAAAACTTTCATAAGTGCTACATGCAAATTTCAAAGGATTATGGAGCTTAAAATATCAAATCTTTTTTTTGAACATTTATGGGCATAAAAACCATTTGAACTTTTTCAATGTGTGATATAAAACTTTTCTAAATAGTTTGAAGAGCTTAAATGTGTGTTTAAACATATTTACCCATCTTAATAACCTTTTTCAAGGAAATATGGGATTAAGAGTTAACTTTTTTATTTCCTTGTTTTTAATGCCAAATGATCACTTGAACAACTTTGTTTTGCCATTTGAAATTTGTTGGAAAGGTTCAAGATGGTTAAAATTGACCTTGACTAGTTTTGAGATTTATTAAGGTATTTTTCAAACAAAAATGAGTTTTAAAGTGCAAAAATCAAAATCCTAAACATATTATGCTTTGAATCGATTATCTTATTGTGTTTTACATAAATATATTTGTTTGAATGATTTTAGCTTGATGAATATGTTTCATATTTTTTTATGCACTTTATATGATATACATTGATTTGTGATTATTTAAAATGCTTATATGACCATGTTATTTAAAATTGCTTAACTTGTTTATAATGCTTAGATCTTGTGAAATATTTTTTTAAAACTTGATTGTTATATTCTAAATTGTTATAACTCTTGATTTGTAAATTGATGAACATTTGTGCTTAAGTGGTATATAGTGATTCATTGTTCATCTTAATTTTTGGTCAAGAGATGTACTCATATGATCATTAATTCAACTTGACCTTAATGCTTATGATTTGAAAATAATTAAAATTTTTTTATCTATTGATTTTTTAAATATTTTTAAATATACTTGTTCTTGTGCTGAATTGATTCGTTAATTTTATAAAATATTTTAGAACTTGTGCTTAATTCACCTATCTTTTGGTTTGGGATTAAGTATTGATGAACTAATTGTTTATAATGATATGTGTTGTTAGTTCATCTACTGCTATTGTCAAGTGTGTGCATATATAATAAATATGATTTTTCTTGACTTGACATGGTTGCAACATGACTTAAGTAAATGATTTTATTGTGATGCTTGTTTGAGCTTAAGTCATTGTTGATTATGGCCTATAATTTGTGTAGACATATTTATGCTTTTGTGCTAAAATTTTCTTAAATATGTTTTTAATGATAAATACATCTTCCTTGAGTTTTTAGTTTTCATATGGCCAAAACTTTATTTTGACATATTCTTTAGTGATTTCTTGAATATACATGATTATTGAATATGTCCCTTTTGTGTTCATAAATTATTTAGAAAGATTGATGTTTTGCACATTACTTAAGAATTTTTACTTTAGTGCCACCTTTGTGCTAAATGATGAATGGTCTATAGCTTTAGTTAATATTGAATGATTTGCTAGCAAATTGGCAACTTGTGCTTAATGAACAAAATTTTCTTTTGCCTATAATGACTTAGAATATGGAATTCATTTCCTAACAATTAGTATAATTTTTATCAATTGATATTCTTGATGCTATTAATGAACATTTCTTTGCCAAGAATATTTTCTAAGTCTATGCTAGGAAAACTTGAAATGAGCATGAATGAGCCTACATTTTTGGAATTTCAAGTATAGCAAGCAAAACATGTCATCGTCATCATTCAAACCTAGTTTTGCTCAAATGAAGTGGATTGGAGAATTCAAAGGCAAATGAGCACAATAACATAACTTGATAAAGATGGAGATAATTGTATTGAATCTATACTATATGCCTATGATTTTATAATGTTTAATGCATGATTTGATAAATGCTTGCTTTGATATGTACAAAAATAAGATATTATGTTTGAATTTGTGAACACTTTACACAAATTAATCACCAAGCTACTTGACAGAATTTGTCTTAACTTTGATAAATGCTTGGATTGATTATAATCATGCCTAGTACTTGATTACTTTGATTAATAGTTTTTATTGCATAAAGATTTGTATGAATCATTGGCCATGGATATGAGTTAAATAGATTGATTTCTTTGAACATGTTCATTGATTGAGACCATTGAGATAGCATGCATTACATTATGTCTAAATGTTTGTATCTTTATTATTATATTGCTATATATGATTCGAAATGTTTTTTGTATATTCTTGTATGATTTTGATTGAAAAATATGTTTGAATTATATTTATGTACTTGCATAGTTTGGATTAAGAATATTGCTTTGCATTGAAATAATTTGAAATATATTTGAATATTTATACTTTTATTATTTCGTTGCTATAGCTTATGTGTTTATCATGTTTGAAAAATGCTTGAATAATCTTTGTTATGACATGATGATAATTGAACCTTATTCCTCATTAGTATTCATGTTTTATTAAATACATATGAGCTTTGGTTCTTGCTTGGATAGGATAGCTTATGAAAGATTGCTATTATCATTTATGCATGTATTGAATGAATATTCCATATGCTTGAAGTATGAGTGCGTTATGAAAGTTGTTAAATAAAATAGCTAATAATTGGCATCAAAATTGCTAAAGAATTTTTTAAACTTTCATGGACACTTGTTTATGTGCCTATCCTTGATATAGCTTGTATCTTTCATGTAAAATTATGTGTGCCTTAAATTGATTAATCCTTATTTTGAAAAGTAAGAGAAAGCTTAGAATACAATTTTCTTGATTTGTTTTGTGATAACATATTTTTAACAATTGGTATGAGGTTGTATGCATGTGCTTGAATTTATACTTCATTGCTATTGATGTTTTAGGTTCTAAGCACATCTTATGCTAACATGATTTATAAGTAGGTTGAATATCATTCATTATCCTTTTACTCATAATTTCATGTAATAAATTTGATGACTTGTGCTAAAATGCTAAAATTGGATACATTGATGCTTTTGTACTTGAATAATGTACGTGAACTTTATTATGCATATTACACTTGATTACATGCATTCAAAATACTATTGATATTATTGGTTTCAAGCACTTTGTCCTATGCCTTAAATTGATCTCTCTTTCTTTTATAATAATAAAAATGGGGAAAGTTTATAAATATTTCTTCTAGTATGTTTATAACAATTGGTATAAATAGCTTAAACAAAAAAAAGAAAGAAATGTTTCATGAATATATTTGTTAATTATACCTCTTTGTGTTTATTTACTCATTAATATGCTTATGCCTTTTTGCTATGATAAAAAAGGGAAAAAATATCATATGGACAAATTTGCTTGTGCTTGATAGGTATATGTTTGATTGTGCTTATTTGATATTTTGGCTAACATATGTTTGTTGAGTTGTGTTATACTATGATGATTAATTGAGGGGGAGTTTTGTCTTGCAAAGTTTAAGGGAAGTTGTTCAAAATATTTTTCAAAATCTTACATGCCTTAAAGAAAGTCTTTTATCAAACAAATTTATCTTTAAGTTTTGTCATATTAAAAAGGGAGAGATTTGTTAGCCTTGAATTGATCTTTATTTTGAAATGACAAAACATTATGCTAAATAAGCTTGATCAAGATTTTGAAAAAGATTTATTTAATACATGTTTTTAACTTTTATTATTTTGGTACTAAATAAATAATATGATTTTTAAAGTTTAAACAAACCTTTCTTTATGTTATCTTATTTCTCAAATCAAAGGTATCTTTAAACATTATTTATTTGAGTTTAAATGCAAATCTAATTGTTTATTTTAAAAGTGAACTTATTCATTTTGGACTCAATACAATTTTGATAATATTTGTTTTGAGAAATAGATTAACTTAAGAAAGTTGTTTTACAAGAACAAAGTTTTCCAACATTGAATTTGTTTTATTTTTTTGTATTAATTGACAAAGTTTTAATATTTTAATTTTATATGGTTTGAAAGCTCTTTGAGTCTACTTTTTAATAGATCAAACAAAATTAAAATCCAAATTTTCTAAAAAATGATTTTGAATTTTTACTAGACACTTTGTAGTTGTTTAAAAATTACACAAATGGTAGATTTAAAAATTCACTATAATTTCGTATACAATTAATTAGGTGATTAATTTTATATGGATAGAAAGTCTTTTAAGTCTAGTTTCTAAATCTTCAAATATTCTTTGATTTGGAATTGTATAGCTCAACATATGATCAAATTAGTGAGTGGAGTACAAAATTAGAGATAACCACCTAGCTTGATCGGATCGATCCCCTCGCTATAGGGATTAATTGGTTAGGGTTTCAAAGTAACCCGATTGATACCCCCTTTAAGGAATTGATCTATTTTTTAAATAGAAAGAATTTGAGGTTAAAAAGTTACAAAAGGGATCAATCCCCCTATATAGGGTATCAATCACTTGGGTAAGGAATCGATCAGGTCCGTTACTTTATCGATCATGTAGCCTGTATTTGGCACAAATATTGGTCTTGTTTCAATTGACCCAATTGATCCCCTATATGAAGGGATCAATCCCCTATGCCCAGAAACACTCTAACGGCTAGTTTTTCAAGTTTTCAATGGGCATTTCTTCTTCCAAGCCATCCCTAACGGCTAATTTTTCAATTCATCTATAAATTGAGCATTCCAACATAACAAGAAGGTTGATGAATTAAGAGAGCAAGATCAAACGAGTCATATTTTCATTCTTTCAAAGAAATCAAAAGTTTTAGAACTTTAAAGTCTATATCTTTGTATTTATTGTATCCAAATCATTGATGTTTTTCATTTATCAAATTTTTGTATACTTCATTAGGCAAACACTCAACCTTTAAAGGTATTTTAGTTTGCAAAAATCATTTAAGTTATATTGTAAGCAAGAGGTGAGATATCCTCTTGATATTATAAAGGTAGAGGTTGTTATGTAATCCTTAAGAAAAAGATAGAGATTTAGTAGAAGATAAGATTATATCTTGTAAGAAGTTTTCTTCAATTAGTGGATTGAAGCCTTGGTGTGGACAACCAAGAAGAGAGGATGTAGGTACCTTATGGAAAAGAACCGAATCTCTATAAATCATTGTATTTGATTTCTCTATCCGTATCTTCTTACATTTATTGTTGTTAATATTTGATTCTAAGTTCATTAATTGTTATTGATTGTATTATATTTTCACCAAAAATGCTTATTGATTTAATTTCTCATTCAATTATCTTGAAATCATTGTTTTGAGAAAATTTTAGAGAGATCCAATTCACACCCTCTTAGATGACCATCTCATCTAAAAAGCTAATAGATATATTTTTAATAAAAAACCAAAAATAAAAAAATATGATTAAATCTTTTTCGACTACAGAGCCTCTTCAAGGAAAATAAATAGGATTCTTGAATACTCTTTAGATAAGAAAATATTTTTAAGAATTCTACCAGATTGATTAAGAATCTTAAAAGTTATTTCCAATATTCAATATTAAAATTTAAGACCAATAGAATCAAGATCTTAGGATAATTTAAAATAAAATGGAACCATTATTTGGATGGGCATGTGGAGGCGTTATAACCCTCCCCATATGTAGCTAAACTCCCCAACCCTGTTATGATTAGTAGACCAGAATCTATTTTTTTATTGACCCTTAATCAAGTTTAAGAGCTCCTTCAAAGGATAAATTCATTAGATGGCCAATCACATCTAAATAAAAAGATTGGTGGCAACTCCTTAAATTGTGTCTAGATATAGATTTTCGGATCTATACATTATGACAATTATCATTTGTTTATACTAAGTTATTTATGATTTACTACTATATTTATTAATTAATTCTACTAAATTAAAACTAATTTACTATTAAGTTATAACTAATTTATTATTAAGTTATCATTAATTTAATTGTAAGTTATTACTGATTAATTATTAAGTTATCATTTTTTTTATTAAACCATCATTGATTTATTAATATTTTGTTATGTATTTACAACTATGAAACATAAATTTAAAAAGTCCACTAATAATATATGAGATAAATTTCTTTTTATATAATAACATTATTATTTTATTCAAGTTTACAATTTTTTACTAATTTTTTTATTAAATAGGCTCATGATAGGTTTATCCTAGTCCCTATAATGAAAGTTTTGACTTCGTTTTTGTTAGTAATTAGGGTTCAATCCCTAACAACTTCAAATGAAAAAGTTACTAATAATTGACAATTAAGTTATCGGTTATATATTAATAAGCTATCAATGATTTACTATTAAATTATCAATAATTTACTACTAATTTATGAATGATTTGTCATTAAGTTATGAATAATTTACTATTAAATTATAAATGATTTCTATTAAATTGTTGGTGATCTATCACGAAATTATTGATGATTTATTACAAAGTTATAACTGATTTACTATTAATTTATTAATGATTTATTAAAAAGTTATCAATGATTAACTAATTTACTATTAAATTATCACTAATTTACAACTAAATTATTAATAATTTACTATTACATTATTATTAATTTATTACTAAGTTATCAATTTACTACTAAATTATCAATAATTTATTATTATATATTTATATATTTACTATTATGTTATGATTGATTTACTAAAATTTCAATTATTTACTATAAAATTATCACTGATTTACACCTAAATTACCTGTGATTTACTACCAAATTATTACTAATTTATATTAAATTATGCATGATTTACTAGTAAGTTATTACTGATTGGTAGTTTTCTATTGTGTTATATTGATTTATTTTTAAGTTTTCAATGGTTAACTACTAAAATATCAATTGTTTACAATTAATTGATGATTAATTTACTACAAAGTAATTTGTAATTTACTACTATCAATTAATTATTATTAAACTGAAAGTGATTTACTATTAAAATATCACTAATTTACTATTAAGTTATCATTAATTTATTATTAAGTTATTAATAATTAACTATTAAGTTATCACTTATTTTTTGTTAGCTTATCCTTGATTTAGTACTATATTGTTATGCATTTATAATTATATTATAATTGATTTACCATTAAGGTGTTGGGCATTTATTATTATATTATTACTTATTTACTAAAAAGTTATCAATTATTGACTGTTAATTTACTATGAGGCTATCATTACACTAATTTACTATTAGATTATATTGATTATATTTAAGTTTTCAATGATTAATTACTAAGTTATTAATTATCTATTTCTATGTTATCATTGATTTGTGTATGTCCAAAAAGAAAGTAACCACAATATATGATAGATGATGTAATTTACAAAATAAAGAAAAAAAGAAGAAAAAGTTTAAGTGTAAATGACTTGAATAGTATAAGTAAATGTTCTTAATTTACTATTTACAGTTTAACACATAATAATGAGTTAAAATTATAATTTTTTATACTAATGCAAAGATTAAAACTAAATTAAATAAATATATACAATATACATTAAGTCAATATTTCTAAGATATTCTTCAAATTGTTTAGTTTATGGTAAAATAATACATATAAGATAAGATTTATTCATAATTTGATTGAATTATTAGTGTATGTATATTTATAGCTATTAGCAAAGTACAATTGCATATAAAAAATTGAAAATTTTGAAGTATGAAGACCCGCACTTAACTTGCGACGTATTGTCTGCTTTGACTTGAAATTCTCACGATTTTATCCCCTAAAAGACGTTTCATAAGTATAGGTTTAAATCTCAACATATATACATCGTTTCATATCTTCACATTCTTTTAATGTATGATTGGGAATGTCAACAATCTCTCTCGTTAAAGCTTGACGTCCCTGTCAAACCTAACAAAGATTGACATCCCATGAAACTCAACACAAATCACACATAGATCCATAGAACCAAGATCATATTAGATGTTAGGATTCTATAGATGGCTCTGACCATGTAGCTCTTAACTCCTTTAGAATTTTAGAGGTGGTTCCCATGGCATAACATTTAGCTCTCATTCAACTGGTGATCGCTTTGTTTCCATTTATGAATAACTGTATATAACCTGCGAGGTATTATCCACTTTTACTCAAAGGTCTTATTGGTTTTTTCTACAAAAGGTGCCTCACAAGTATGGGTTCAGATCTCAACATATATATATATATCCTCACATTCTTCTAATATGGAATTAGGGGTGTCACAATCTCTCCTTGTTAAAACTTAACATCCCTATTAAGCCCATCATAAAATATATCCAGATCCACAGAATCAAGATCACACCAAACGTTGAAATTTTAAAGGTGGTTTCCATCATATAGCACTTAGTTTTCTTAAGATTCTAGAGGTGATTCTCATGATGTAGCATTTAGCTCCCTTCCACCCGATGATCATTCTAATACTACTTTATGTCATGCCCTAAGCTAAGACGCAACACAGCAATATTACTTTGAAGTAAAACCCTAAAGTAATACAAAGCTTCTTTTTAATCATTCTAAAATTTTTTAATAAGCTGATGATAAATCTCCATATATCCAAATAAAAACTAATACAAAATACAAAATCATTTTGTAAAACCTCATTTGCCAATGATATCTCCAATGCTCAAGTAATTTTTCAATTTGATCTCCTAGCCTCTCACAAGATTAAGCAAACTTTTCATTTACTTATCTGTAAAGAGAAAGTAAAAGTGGAATAACCAAACTACAGGTCAGCAAATATAGGGTCACATATCTTACCAGATCAAACATCATTTTCATGTATACCATTAAATCATTCAAAACATTCATCAAATCATAATGTTAAAACATTTCAAAAAATTATAATGATGTCAAACATTTCATAAATTCATAAATCAATATCAAAACATGTCAATTTATAAATCATTGTAACATATGCTATCATTCAACTATCATAATAGAACCAAATCATTAATCAATCTTTATAAATCATCATGAATCATCATCAATTCTTTTCATAATCTTTGCTTATACAAATCATGGATCAATCCTTAAAATCAGAAATTCATTGTCACAAATATAATTATTAGTTCATCATTAGCCATAATTATTGCTATAACCCGTGACAATGGTCGTATCGACAATATCATCCTCATGATAATTTCTAACTATTATAACCTACTAGCCAGGGCTGTATGATCATGACTATACTAACTATTATAACCTGTTAGCCAACACCATAGAACTAGTTCTAGTGTTAATGATCCCACTTCTTAAGGATATAAATTCGTAATTATCATAAAATCATTTTTTAAGCATAAATCAACTTCTCATTTCATTTATAAATAGGATCAATCATTTATATAGCAAAACATAAAATAATCACATACTTGATCCTATATTCATGTACCGAAAATAAAGAAATAAAATCTTCACATATTTAGAAACATACACATATATATAAGTTCGAAAACAAGCAAAATGTGTAAGATTCTACTTACGTTCTTTCTATTCTACCATTTAGCTTTTCCCCCAATATAATTAATGGCCTATTCAAGGTCATTGCAATATATCAAAATTTAATCAACCCTTTTTTAGACCTTTTATACTAAAAACAACTAAATTATACAAGGGTTAATTTAACTAACTAATATTGGTAGCCTAAACTCCTTTCATTAAAATGACTCTGTCTTAAGATATACAACTCATATTTAACATCTTTTTAGTGCGTTAGAAACTAAACTCGATAAGCTTTCTAATAATATATGGCCCACCTCGTAATTCTTTGTAGATTAATTGTAATAATTTTTTTAATCCACATCATTTGCTACTACCAGACAACATGTATACCTTTTAGTAAAAATTAATATTTATTCATAAGAGACTCCAAATTTAGTTCTACTTATTTCATTAGAAAATATACTCTATAAATTTTCTAAACATATATGACTCAATCCTTAATTCCTTGTATAAAATTTACGACAATTTCATAATTTATCCTTACTGTTGCTACCATACAACTTGCACATCCATAAGTAAAAATTAGACAACTTTTTGAAAAAAACTCGGAATCAACTTCCATTTCATTGGTAAGTAGATTCAACAAGCTTTCTAACGGTATATAATAATCATAATAATATTTTATTTTTTAATACAAAATTTTGTTTTAATCCACCATTGCAGAGACCATAATTCATGCGAAACAGAATTTTTTCCGTTCTAACCCCATCCAATTTTTATTTTCTATTTTTACAACTATAAAATCACATTACTAAATCTTCTTTAACACTTCATTATGAACTAATTAAGCCTAATTGACTTGCCTAAACCAATCTTGAAGAGTGATAATAGATTATAAGGTTTTTAGGTTTCTCGATTACAAGTTAAACTTTAAGACTCAACAATCAAAAACTATTTCTCCAAAATTAAATGATAATATTTACTCACCTTTGGAAGATAAATCTCTTTATAGATTTCATTCTTGACTTTCAACTAAAGTCGCTCTGTATAAAGAAGAGAGGAAAATAAACCTTTTCTTTTATTTCAATCAATTGTCAGCCAAACAACTAGTATATGTTAATCCTATTAAAAGTTGTATAGTTACAAAATCGTAACCTAGGCTCTAATACCCATATAAAAAAGGAAGGACTATTTTAAATATTTTAATAAGTGGAAGAGGATATTTACTCACATTTGGAAGACAAATTCCATTGTAGATTTTATTCTTGACTTTCAACTAAAATCCTTCAACTTGTTTGCTCTGTATAAAAAACAGAGGAGAAATAAACCTTTTCTTTTATTTTGATCAATTGTTGGCTAAACAACTAGTATATGTTAACCCTATTAAAAGCTGGGTATTTATCATTAAATCCTACGCACTTCTCATTCTTTATTAAAAAGTCCTTCAACTTACAAAAATACTCAAAATAGCCCCTTTTTTGTTTATAATGGTATCAAAGCCTAGGTTATGATCCTTGGAAATCTTCTAAGAGTTCAAATTTTGATCTTTATATTACATTTATAAATATCCACACTCAACCTACAATGTATTATCTGCTTTGATATAAATGTTTCATGTATTTGTCTCATAAAAGACGCCTTAAAATATGATTTATATCTCAACATATATAGCATATCATATCCTCACATTCTTCCAATGTGGGATTGGGAGCATAACATATATAAAGTGTTCTGTCACCAATAAAAGTAATAAACTTTGCCATATATTTCTATCTTTAAGTATATAATTTTAGGTAAAAATTTTATATTATATATATGATAAAAGTACTAATAAAAAAATTTGCTAAATAAAATTTATGAAAATTAAATGGATAATAATTTTTAAAAACATCAAATTCACAATAATTACCTTAAAATTCTCCATAATTTTTTTTTACTAAACGAAAAAATGGTATATTTTTAATTGTTACTTCATTTCTATTACCATCATTCAAAATGACTTTTTTTATATTTTAATGTCAATCAATTTCTTCATTTGGAAAAAATAAGGATTGTTGTAAAAAGTTATAACAACCAAAATATTGTTTAACTCTATATTAATTTCCTAACTATGATATCTCTATCAAATAAAATGTTTGAATTATTTCCCTCAACTCATATAGTAGCAACTTGATCAACAAATGAACGATTATAAACTTGTTGATCTAGATTAATATTTCTACATTACGAATTTCAAAATACTCAAAAGAAGATATATCCTTTAATCTCTACAAGACTTAGGCATAAATATTTTTTTTCTAGAATTATCATTAGTATCTCCATCACTTTTACAATTAAATTTTCATTGTATTGTGTTCTCATTCAATTTTGAAATTTATTACCGATGTCATAAAAGTATAGCTAAAATAACATAAATTAATAAACTCAAAACTTGAAACAATTCAAAACTCAAATTAAGTATAAATAAATTTTTTACTAATTTT
The DNA here is from genome assembly GCF_002303985.1 of Durio zibethinus. The sequence continues at coordinate 13,108,219 of NW_019167860.1, read as the reverse complement.
AAATTTTAATGTAATTAAAATAACATAATACACATAATTATAAAAATGAACTAACTTGACTCGATTTCAATTTATTTTAAAAAAGTCAACAACTTAATAGTTATTTAAAACCTGAAATGATTTAACATTACAAAAATATGAATTGAAATAGTAATCTAATCAAAATTCAGTATTTCTTATTCATCTTCCATAACAATTCAAAAGTTCCTTAAGTTTTTTCTTTCATCTTCAATATCTTATTTTTATTGTCTTTATGATTGAATTAGTTAATTAATTTTAAGAGAATTTATAAATTGAAATTTCAATTATAAGTAATTAAATATATTTCTTTTTTATTTGGATTCAAGACGATCTGAATTAAACTTTTTAAACAAAAAGAAGCATGTATCAATTATTGAGTCAAGTTTGCTTAAGTTGATAAACGAATAATTGAGTACAGTATGAATATAAGTAGATGATAAGACTTGAATCAACTTAATTGGTTACTGATCATAAATTTAAAATCCAACTTAAATTATGAAAAGTCAAAATTAAAAATGATTGAAATACTAAATACACAATTAAATAAAAATTTATCAAATAAATTTTGTTAATGAATGTTCTTAAATCACTTTTAAGTTTAGTTAAATTATATATATAATAATATTTGATTTTAAATGTAATAGTGATAATTAATTTGATAAATTTCAATTCTTTTGAACAAATATTATTTAATATGGTAATCTTAAAATTTTTTATACAATAGTCAACATTTTTCAACTGATAAAAAGAGAAAATAAAAGATTATATAATATTGTTCAAAATAAAAAAGCTTCTTATTAATCCTAAAGAAATTTGAAATTAATACATTTATATTTTTTTATTGAAACATTATATAACATTAATCTTCTTTTTCATATAGAGAAGATAAAGTTATGCAAAACCAATCAACCTTTCATCTCATTTTTCAGCTTAAAATAATATTTAATTGGTACTTCTTTTAATTGAATGTAATTGTACATTCTATCAATTAAAAACTTAATTTTTTTAAATATTTTCTCTTTTAGTTACATAATTTTTTGTTATACAAAAATATTAAAATACATTATTTTAAAATTTAAAATAAAATAAAAAAATAAATTACTACCTTGGTACTTGTCCTATTTTCTAAGAAAATTTTAATTCTAAGAATTACAAACTTGTTATATAATATCCATACAATTTATAATGATTTCATTTTTGGCATTAACAACATCAATTTTCATGAATAAATGTAATTTTAGCATAAACACATTAAAAAAAAAAAACTATTCCATTGAATTTTGTAACACCTTGAAAGATTTCATAAACAACAATTAATTTTACTTGATAATTTTTTAGTTAGAATAATTCATGTTAGGTCGTTCATCCACTTAAATGACTAAAAAAGGGGGCAATTTAATACAATTAAGAAAGATTAAATAATTTTGAGATATAAATTAATCATATATATATGCATATTAAGATTAAAGTTGAGAGAAAATTAAATCAATTATTGTTTCAATCAATGTGAACAATTCTTATGACAATTTGACGAAATCCAATCTTAAGTTACTAGTAGCTTCACCACCTCTTGAATCATTGAACAATCCAATTAAAGTATTTAATGAATCACGTAATGCTAATTGTTCATAGAAAAGTACAATTGATTTGTATTTAATTTGATAGTAGTTTTTGTTTATGAGTATAACAATTATAAAAATTTCAAAGGAAAATAATACAAAAGAAAAATTAATTGTACATATCAGATTAACCTATAAGAATTATATATTAAAGAATTATTTTAAGGGACTAAAAAAATTAATTATGTTTTCACTTATCAAATGATCAAGTCATAAAACATATAAATAATAAAATCATTAACATATATCTATAGTTTAATATATTAAAACAAAAAAATTGAAAGACAAAAAATAAAAAAAGAAATAAATATGTTTTAATAACTTACTTATGATTATTTTTAATGAATTTATTTATCAACATAAATTACATATACAATTATTTTTATAACAACCAAAGAAACAAACTTCATATAATTATTTTATTTCTATGCATACTAAGTTTTGATCAAGTTCTATTTGTACTTTCATTTAAAATAAAAAATCATTCTACTTATAAAAAAAAATCAAATAATAAAAAAAGTAATTTAAATTAAAATTTTATAAAAAAAATTACAAATGTTATTTTAATCAATCACTTTTAACATTTTAAGAATTAAAATTTTATTGAAAGTATTTTAATCAATCACTTAACACTTTTTTAGTCTAATTATAAAAGGAGTCTAACAATAAAAAAAATTCATTTAAATTAAAATTTAGAAAAATATTTACTAAAGGTATCTTAGCCAATAACTTTTAACACTTTTGAAATTAAAATTTTAAGTAGTTTAATTTCACATAAATCCTATTTTTAAGTTTAGTTGATTTATATTAAACTTAATAAATTAATAAAAATTATATATTTATAGATAAATTTGTTAATTTAAAAATTTATAAAGATATTTATAAATTTTAAATCGATGATTATTAATATTTTTGGAATTCACTCTTTTATATATATAAATGACATAATCCAATGAGCAAAGACATCTTCATATTCTCCAACATCACAAGTATAAAATTTCAGATATTGATTTTTGAGACACAAATGCAATCGACAAACACACTTTGTAGAGTGTTGTACAAACTTTGGGGATGAAGAGACGAAGTGTCACACGCCAAAGTATTGGGATGGAAAATAGAATTCAGAAAAGAATATTGAAACCGTCCGGAACAAAAGCAGCAAGGATAAAGAGTAGAAGAATGACAACAAATGATAGTGAATAATAGACATTTCACATATTTAGAGTAATAAAAATAGACATTTCACATATTTAGAGTAATAACAATAAGACCATGCACTCAAATAAGAACTAATTCTATCCATCATCAGAATCATCCATTACCATAATCTTTCAATCAAGCATTCTCATATCCAATATTAATTGATAAAAATAATAAGTGGAGATTTCAATACATAGCAATTTTAATTCCTCCACACATGTGAGAATTAAAACATCATTTACTATTTAATTAACTCAGAGTAGACTATCAATGTATTTTGCATATTACTTTGGTGAATAGAAATGTTTGGAATATGTAATATAGGATCTTATTTAACGGAACTATAGAGTCATGTAAAACAAACCCACAAGCACAACACCAAGATAGCAAACTCAATTGCATAATTAATGCAAAGACTAAAGCATATACATCTATAATCCCATATTTTACTCATAAAGTACGAACTCTCCACTCTCCATTCTTCCATGGAGAAAAAATTGAAGGACAAACAGTTTTTTCTGCACTTTCATTCTAAAATACATATCTAAAGTTCTTTTCTGTTTTTTCCTCCAAACACATAATTAATGCTTGTTTGGGTGCTTAGAAGTGTTAATCACTGCATTTTCTTCTTCTAACCATCAGCAAGGATTAAGTTCTCGAAGCCTTGCAGTCCAGACTAGTTTCATTCAAGGTTTATAACACCAATAAGTTGATTGCTGAAACTTGGGGTATAAATATAGAAGTACCCCTTTCCTCCTATATGGCTAGGATTCTTTTCTCTCTCTCTCTCTCTCTCTCTCTCTCTCTCTCTTGTTTTATTTTTAAATTTCAGAATAGATCATCTACTAGTTTTAAGTTTCTTTAGAGTAGAAATAAAATTAAAACAGCAAAGTGAAATTGAAAGGAGGGGGGGGGGGGGAGAAGGGGTGCTTTTACTGAATAATATATTAATACATCAGAATCAATTTTTAATCATCCAAGAGGGAGGGGAAGGGTTGCAAAATAATAAAAAAAAATCCTATTTTTCAAACATTTCAAGCAGGTGAATAAAATTGTGGACCACCCTAAGCCTTAAGTTTACAAAAGCACTAAAATGTTTTTATTCCAGAAGACATCAACAAAGTCCAGCAGTCAAATATTTTTCAGACTTCACATACAAAATTGTTAAGCTATAGGTGAACTAGCAAGGAGAAAATGCCAAATGAAAAAGTATAAAGACAACACAAAAGATACCTCATTCAAAGCAAGCATAAACAGACCCCTAAAAGGCAAAAAGAGATACTTTGCAATTCCACAAAAAATGTATGTAATAGTATTCAGAGTGTAATGAAGATTGCTTTATTTCCCAAATATAGCTAAGTTTACCTAATACATAGTGCATGCTGCAGTTTGGTTTTAATGCAAGGTGGTGGCTTTACATTCCATTGTCTTTGGTTGTTTGAAGACAAGCTTCAACCTGTAGACAATTTAGTCCAGCTCAAGTTGAGGGATTGTAACTATAAGCTGTAAGTAAGATCATTTTCGACTGACAGTACTTTGGTTGGAAACAGTCTGCAAAGCTTTTTCCGTGGCTGCGAAAGGAGAATGTGGCACAAAAGAATACTTCAGGTCATATGAGATTCAACCCATTTAAAGATCTCTTCAGATTGCAAACTAGTCATTTCATGGTGTGCAAACGCAAGATTTAGCTCCTCCTGAACAGGATGCACCCAGTCCTTCAACAAAGTAGTCTTACTATCCTCGACAGCTTCTTTCCAATGTGTTGCACGCCCATCCCTTTTCATATACCCATTCTCATCTATAAAGCCTTTCTCCCGGAATAAATTGAACAATCTAGCAGAAATAGTCTGAGTGAGACCTGGGATTCTGTCAGATAAAAAAGTTGGTGACAGAGGTAATTCCATACATTCAATCTCTGCAACATCAATCCCTTTATTTCTCAAAACTTCCATAAATTCAGTTATTTTTTGTTGCCTATGAGCGTCTTTTGGCATGTGCACAAATAGGGTTGGCGGATAGTCCTGTCTGATGTCCATTTGATCAAATATTCCTTCAGCAATCATAAGTGTTATACTACTAAACTTCAAATCATTAGCAAGTGCAGATACAAAGTACCCACCAGAAGAGGCCCCCAACGCCACAAGAGGAAGCTTTTCAAGCTTCTGTCTATTAATCCACCATCTTATAATATCTTCAACAATCAATTTTTCCTTCCCAAACGTCCAGCATCTCCCTACACTCGATATAGTCAAGACAGCAAATTTCCGTGCAAGTGCATGAAGAACAAGCAGCCTTTCCTCCGGTAAACCAACACATTTAGGGCATTTAGAAGACCTATCCCAAAAGTTAACAGCTCTACCACTACATCCATGAGCCAGAAAAAGAACACCCTTAGGCGAGTTGGGTATTTGCCATATCAAATCCGTCCCATTCCTGAATTCCCTTTCAGGATTAAATTGCACCAAAGACTCAAACCTATTCCATTTTTGCTCATGTAGTCCATATGCCGACATCGGGTTTACATCATCTTTTTGGAAAAGCAAAACCAATGCTACTAAGACTGATACCAGAAACATAACTGGCACTATAACTGGGTAGTTTTGAGGCCCATGCCATGCCTTTGACTTTGTTCCACGATTGAACATTACTGTCAACAGACAAACAACAATAACCTTGAACGCTTGCAAAACTTGTAAAAATTATAACCCCTAAATGCATTCACAAATTCAGAGTCCAGTAATTGAGTGTAGGATTAGCCTAAGAGTCTCAACGGTTATTGCAATAAATCTGAAATGTTAGAAATTATCTTACGTTATTTGTAGTGGGTAAACACAAATGTTTCAGATGGAAAATGATAGAATTAAACAAGGCACGAAAAGTAAATACCTGGAAAAAAATTTTGGGTTGTTGGAGATCTAGTCCTCTGGCTTCGATTCTCGAGATTCTGTTTCCACTTCTTGCAGCTTTGAAACGGGTTAAGGTGTTTAAATCTTACCGAATCTAATTCTAAAACCCATTAATTTATCAATTTATTTATGTTTCGTAAAATAATATAATGAAATTACGGTAAATTAGAATAAGTTAGGACCATCAGTTTTAATAGAATTAATCCATCGTATTGATTTAATTTAATTAATTAATTAATTATTGAATTAATTTTAGTTGATTATAAAAGTTATTTTTAAAAATTTTAATTTTTGATTAATTTTATTTGAAAATTAAAATAATTAAATCTATCAAAATTTTAAATCAAATATTATAAAGTTTATATATAAAATTAAAAATATATGAAATTATTTAATTCACTTCAAGTTATTAGGCTGTTTAACTAAATGTTTTGGCATTTGAATATTTTTATTAGATAATTTTATTTAATTTATTTTATATATGAAAAATTAGAATTAAAATATAATTTAACTTAATATATTTTATTATTCAATTAATCAAAAAAATTAATTGAACCGATTAAATTAATTTCAGTCAACTAATTTTTAAAATTAAAAAATTTAGTTCGATTAATAAAAATAAAATAACATAATTAAATTAATTCAATTTTGAATAATTCAATTTAAAATTAATCAAACTAATCAAATGAACACTCTTAAAAATTAGTATTTTGTATGCTATTATTGTTAGACCATACCAAATAGAACTAACAATTTAAAATAAGATATAATGATATGATACGAATATAATATAAAAATAAGATGCGAATGTGATATAATTTAAAATTTTAACAATCGCTATACATAGATTTAATAAAACAAAAAAAAATATTTTATGATTTTATATTAACACGAATTGTAACACATAATTTTTATATAAAATATTATATAAATATATAAATTTCAGTGTTTTATATAATACGAATACACAAATCGTTAGGTTTAAGCCAAGTGTTGGGTTATTCATTTAAAATTTAAAAGGTTTGGATATAAATATTAGATATGTTAAATGAATTTAAACTTAATTAAAGGTTTGTTTAAAAAAATCACATAACATTTAAGGATTATATTTGATTCAAATAACTATTTTATATATTCTATAGTTATAATTATATTAAATAAAGAAGAAAGATCAACTTATGATGTAAAACTTAAAAAAATTTATATATTTTTTAACTATTGATTTCAATAGATCTAAGAATGAGAAAAACATGTAAAAAAAGGATTTAATCTCATATCTTGAATCTATTGAAATTAATAATTTAAAAAAATGTATAAATTTTTTTAATTTTATATTGTATAAGTTGATCACTCCTAAAAATAAATAAACAATTAACTAATATGTGTAAACATTAATGTCTTATACCTACATGTATCAAATTTGTTCAAAATTACATTAATAAAGTCATTTTTTAGGTTTTATTTTATCATAGTTCATTTTATTATATATTTTATTATTTTTTTCTTTTAAAAATTGAAATATAGGTAGATTTGAGCTGAGTTTAGGAAACTTTCTTTACAATCTGAATATGTCTGGACAGCAAATGAGGCCCACATTACAAGTTAAGTCGGGTTTGAACAAGTCTAAAGCTTACTAATATCCTGTTTGGGCCTAATTCAGTTTATAGATAGATTAAGTAGTAACTTGTAGGCTTTTTGTTTTTTTAGAATAATTATGGTTTAGATTTTATAACTTTTAGTAAACATATTTTTTTTAAAAAAAATTTTAAAAAAGAACTTCATACAAATAACAATTTTATTAAAAAGACATGTATCTATCTCTATTCCTATCTTCAACAAAAATTTGGAGTCTCGAAGATTTAATCTTTAACAAATGCAATAGATCTCTTTCATTTAGTGGAACAATATTGAAAAACAATTTTTTGAAAAATCTTAAAGCCTAAATAAGTAATAATATTATTTGAATTTTCACGGTATCATTTCCTCTATATATGACTAGATGCATGAGTTGTAATAGTCTTTCATTCAATACGCAACTCTTTTAAACTTTCTCGATAACCTTTCAGCGTGTGGGTTTTTATAAATATATATATATATATATATATATATATATATTTGGTAATTTCATACACTAATACAAAAAATACACAAAAAATTATATATATTATATATATTTTAAAAATATGTGTTATATTTATTCGTATCGATATGAATTTTAACATGATGTAATTCATAATTTATATATGTTGATATATCTAAATACGTACAAGACACGAAAAATATATTTAGATAAAATATATCACACGGATATATATTTAAGACGTGATATAACATGAAAAATACGTTTAATTTAATCATGTCACAAGATACACGTTTAACATATTTAACACATTTAATGCACTTTTATATTTATTTTAATGTAATAAAAACATATAAAGATTAGTTTAATTTTTAATTTTTTAATTATGATATCTAATTATCTATTTAATACTATATAAAAATTATTTAAACATTTAATTATAATACTCATTTAATAATATTATAAAATTATTTTTATATTAATAATATAAATACAATATAAATAATAATATTAATATAATACATTATTATTTTATTCCTTAGTCTTTAGTAGTTCATTATTTTGGATTTAGTACTAAAAACTAATATAATTGTGTATATATTTATGATTGTTATATTAGTAATGTATATATTAAAATTTAAATATAATATATATATATTAAATGCATATTAAATAGATATCAAACTTTTTTATATTTTTTTAATATGTAAGTATTTTTTTATATTAATAATGTATATATTACATTTATAAATCTTAAAATACTAAATATGTATCGTTCTTAGTAACTTTTTATAACAAAATTAAAAAAGGTCTTTTATCCAAAAAAGAATTGAGAAAAACGATATACATTTAATTATTAATAACAAGTAACATCTAACATTATGATCGTAGACACCCTACTTTGTCTATAAATTTTTTCGAAATCCAAAACCGACATTTGACCATAAAATGGGCCTAATTGGGAAATATTGGGCCTAATAAGATAAAAGCTCAAAAATTTTTTAATTTTTAATTTTAATTTTGATTCTTTTAGATTTAGTTTTGATTTTAATTTTGTTATTTGTTTGGGTTTCATAAAAAAGAAGTTAGAGGAAAAAAAAAGTTAAAGCCAAAAAAAAAAAGGAAAAAAATAAAAAATGGGAAACTATGGATTTATTCTAGGATTCAATCAAACCAAATCACATGTTATAGAATCAAATTACAAAAAAAAATCGATTAAATTGATTTAGGTTCTAAATTTGAGAAAGATTCAATCCTTATAAGAACAAAATCAATCACCAAGAAAAAACACACATAAACGGGGATGAGCAGGAATAAATAAAAGTTTTTTGGGTTTTTAATTTTGAGAGGTTCATTGTGTTTTTTAAATCAGTTTAAGGATTAAAAATTCCTAGGGTTTGGTTTTTTTTTTTTATTACTGGTATCTAGGTAATGATGGGAGTTTTTGATTTCGATTGATTGGAGATTAAGGTTCTTTTTTGGAATTTAAATTTCTGGGTTTTGAGTTTTAATTCAATTGTTTGGTGTTAAAAATTCTAGGTTTGTTTAAATTTCTAGATTTTTTTGGAATTGAGGTTAAATTTATTGTTTTGTCTTTTTAGTAAATTTTTTGCGTTTGGGTTTGAAGTGCTAAGAATTTTTTGGATTTAGTTTTTATTTTTTTGATGAAGCTTTAAAGATTTCGATGACGTTCATAATGGTCGAAGAATTTTGGACGGTGGTTTTTGCGTTGTTATAGGTTGGATTGAATATTTCGATGACCATTTGAAGTTTTTGACATTGGAATCTGGGTTGATTAGCTAGATTCTAAATATTTTGATTTTTCTAATTAAAGTTTGTAGAGAAAAGGTAGAGAGAAAATATTTTAGAAAGAGAGTGGAGAAGGACTGATTTGAGGACAATCGCTAAAAATTGGCATTTATACCAACTCCATACGGTGTCATTTTGGAATAGGATAGGATCCGCCTAACCTGCGTATAACCCACGTTCAAATTGGACGGTCAACACATGTTTTCCCTTTTCTTTTTTTGCTTATTTTCGGTTTTGAATTTTGTTTTATTTTATTTTATTGTTTGATTTTTATTTTCTTATTTTATTTTATTGTTTTGGTTTTTTATATATTAGTTTTATATTTTAATATTTATTATGGTTGTTTAAATTAATGTGGTGAGAAAAAAGAAAGAAAAAAATTGTTTATTTTTGCATGAGTTTATTTTTTTAGTACTTATTTTAGCATGAATTTAATATATTTGCATGAATTATATATATATATATATAATTGCATGTTTTCATATTTATTGTGTGATCTATTAGATATATTTTGTATAATTGCATGATTATATTTAATTGCATGAAAATTGCATGATATTTTATTATTATTGCAATATATATTTCATGGTATTATTTGCATGATGATTTTTGTTTATTCTAATTGATTTTTTTAATTAAAAAAAAGGTTTTCAAAAAATGTTTTTCAATCCTAATAAACTATTAGAGAATTTTAAATCTTGAACTAAGTCTTACCAAACTATTAGAGGGCTTAATGAATTTTCTTGAAAAAATATTTTTTAATCCTACCAACATTTTGAAGGATAATTCTTGATAGAAAATCTTACCAACATCTTAAAAGATATTTCTAAAAATAAATTGTTTTCACAAACAAATAAATTTTTAATTCTACCAACATATTAAAGGATAGTTTTTGACAAAAAATCTTACTAACATATTGGAAGATATTTTTGAAAATAAATTGATTTCACAAATCAAAGATTTTTAAGTGAATCCGATGACGGAATTTCTTCAAAGTGAGATACTAATCTCCATGAATACTTATAAGGTGAGAAAATTATCTTAAAGTGCTACCAAACTATTGGAGTAATTTAAGATCAATTTTCAATAATTAAATTATTCGATAAAATTACAAAAAGACTTTATGGCTTGGATAATTTGAAATCAAATTGGTACAATCTTTCGGATAAGCGCTGTGAGTGTGCTATAACGTTTTTCACGTGTAACCACACTCCTGAACTTAAAATTTGATTTCATAGACTAGAATCTATCTTTTAAATATACCCAAATCAAGTTTGAGATTCTTTTTTAAAATAGGACAGGTTCAGTTAAGTGACCAATCACACCTAAATGAAAAAGATTGATGGCAACTCCTAAGATTATGTTCAGCGATACATCCGTAGATCTATACGTTATGACAGTTTGATGACTCCATTAGGGATATCGAGAGTCAGGCTAATAAATGATTTCTTGTTATCGAAGCCCAACTTAATAAATTTAAGAATTTTTCTTCTTATTTGCATTTTATTTATTTATGTATTGTTTATATCTATCATTCATTTACATATGCATAACATGAGCTCCACACCCAAGTTTTATCCCTTAAGAGGGGGTAAAGTACCTACGCTTTCGTGAGATTTCATGCCTTCGCATGGGCTAGCAAATAACTCCTACGTAAATCAAATACTTTTCATTTATAGCCTATAATGGGTGAAGATTGAGGTGCTTTATTAATCTATAATGGACAATGATGTAAGAAACAATTTGAAAACCCTTAGACTATCAAATCATTGTACCTAGCATATAAGTAAACCTTAAGGGTTCGAATCTAAGTTAGAGCCCTACTTTCTCTTGTGTTAGAAAATCCTAAATAGGACATATGATTAGATATTTATTTTGCTTGTAATTTATATATTGTTTTTTTTTTTTTTGTATACAAACCCTTTATGTTGTTCTTTGTATATATTATATTGTTCTTTGCATATATTATGTCTATACTAAACTTTTTTTTTATTATCATGCATTCACATAATTAGATTTATCATAAAGAGTAATTGCCACAAAACAATTTAACAAGAAGAATTTTAGTTATATCTATAAAGAGCCTAGCAAAGTCCTCTACTGGCTTGGGAGTCCGAAAAGTTGAGGCTTGCAAACAAAAGGTTAAAAAGGGAAGTTCAAGCACTTGGACAAGAAAAGGATGAATGTAAGAGTTTATTCGCTGACCTTAACATAATTGGCCCAACTTTTGAAAGAAAATGTACAATTGCAAGCAAAGTTATAAAAAAGGGAAGAGGCACTCTCTAATGCATAAAGGCACATCCAAATGCTTAATGGAGTTATGGTTGAAATTGGAAACAAAAATGAGAGCCTTGAATGAGGAATGTGAGTAAGTAAAAGAGGCATATGTGAGAAAGCATAACCAATTAGAGTTCCTGTTTAACAAAATCACTATGGTTGTTTACAAAGCCAAAGACACGGTAGAAAATGTTGATGAATGGAAGACAAAGGTACCACTAATGGGAGTACATAACCAAAAACTACTAGATTTCTTTAATAAAGTACAAAACCAGTATCAATAAACTAGGGATTTCTTTCCTTAATAAATTCTAGACTTTTCATGGATGTAATATTGGATTTGATTAGAAATAACTTTAATTCAATAATGATTTTCTTTGTTAACAATTGTTATGTGATAAATTCTCCTTATTATAGTCATGCATTCCTGCATTTATTCTTATGCATAATTGGATGGTTGCATGAACATTGTTCTAAATATGTACCCTAATTATGGTAAATCAAGGTTTAAAGATAGCTCAACCAACTCACTATAAGTATAACACTGGAACCCAAGCCAAAAAAATGGAGCAAGATAATTTGAGCCGCATTGAGAAGTTGGAGAGGGCTTAAGAAGAAATTAAGGAGGAGTTGAACAAAACTTTAAAGCATTAGGTAAGTTGAAATAAAAAAAAAAACTATAAAAGAAAATGCTAGACCTAAAAACCATTCGTTATAAGATATTGTTGACCCTTTGTATCCTTCTAGTTATGGCCCACATTAGGTCCAGTCTACTCAAGGCATTTCATTACAATAATTCACATTTCTTGCAGGGTATACTTACACGAGAATGCCATATACACTAACTTAAGGGCAATTTCAAAGTTTTGTTAATCTTGTTTTCACTGAAAAGGTAGTAGAGCCAGTCTCAGTCCCTAACTTAGATGACTTCAAGAAGAATGAAAAGCTAAAATTGAAAACAGTTGAAATTTTAAAGGACTCAAAGTTTGAACATAAGATGAACTTACTGAAGGAAAGACTACGAGCCATAGAAGGTATAGACTTTTACAGCTCTATGGATATAGTCAGCCTTTGCTTGGTACTAGATGTTGAAATCCAGTCAAAGTTCAAGGTCTTTGAGTTTGAGAAGTATAATGGTACTCTATGTCCAGTCACACATGTCACTACGTATTATCGCAAAATGATTACCTATACCAATGATGAAAAGCTATTGATGCATGTATTCTAAGATAGCTTTACTAGCTCAATTATAAGGTGACATGTTCAGCTAGATCGAACTCGCATCTATTCTTGGAATGAGCTTGCTCGGGCGTTTATTAATCAGGACTACTATATCATTAACTTGGCCCTTAATCATTTTTCTTTACAAAACATGAAGAATAAGGTAATAAAATCTTTTAAAGAACATGTCAATGATGGAGGAATGTGGTTGCTCAAATTCAACCACCTCTAACTGAAAAAAAAATTATAGTACTATTTGTTAGCACCCTAAAAGCACTTTATTATGAAAAAATGATAGGAAACTCAATAAAGAACTTTGCTAACATGGTAATCTCAAGAGAGATTATTGAAAATACCATCAAGAGTGGCAAGCTTGAGAAGGAAGAAGCCAGCAGTACCAAAAAAAGTGGAATGCCTAAAAAAAAAGAAGCTGAAACCCAAGTCGTGAGTTTTGAGAGACAACAATTCATAGGTTATGCTCTATATCCACCATCTATTCATTCTGCTTACTAACCTGCAATCAATAATATTGCATAAGTTCTTTACCAGTTTTATTACCCAACCATGTATAACATCTACCCAAACCCTTATCAACTAGCCTTTCAAGCACCTGTATATAGGACCTAATCCTATTACTACACTAGTTTTAAAGCCTAATAATCAGATGAGTGGTTTGAGAAGATCCAGGTGCAATAAAAAAAGAGCTCACATTGATTTTATCCTTATAACATAAACTGAGCTATTCTTAGAATTGGTCAAGAATGGCTTAATATCTCCAGTTCATTTGAAACAAGTAAAGTCACCTTATCATAAATTGTATAATGTTAATGCCACATGTGATTATCATAATGGAAATGTGGGTCACTCTATAGAAATCAACCTTACTTTCAAGTACAAGGTATAAAGTTTGATCCGAATAGGCTTAGTGAGCTTTAACGAATCAGAAAAGTTGAATGTTAGTAAAAATCATTTGCCTGATCACCTTGGGGCATAAGATGAAAAGGTTGATTGAAACTACTTGTCATCTTAGGATTTCTTTATATACTTGAATTTCATTTTATTTTTCATCATCTTAATAAAAATGGTAGATATGATACATTTTCATGATATTTTCTCTTTTATGTGAATCACCATTATATGCTTTTACCTTTTCATATCTTTTCTTATATCTATTCCTAGATTTTAAATAATGAATGTTTGGACAATCATGATAATAATTTAAGATTCGATTTTAAAAACATCATTCATGTTGATATGATTGATAAGTTAAGATTATTAATTGGAGATTCCTAAATAAAGAAGACTGATGTGGAAAAGAATTTTGCTCACTAAAAGATAAAATTGATGCAATATGTGATCTTTTTTTTTGTTAATAAATGTTTTTCATTAAGAATATTTATATTTGAAATAAAAAATAATCATCTTTCTTCTACTCTTTCACAAAAAGGGTAAAATTATCCTTTATTACCCTATTTGAGCTTATCAAAATTTTCTTTTAAGGAACCCTAACCAAAGATCACTCCTACACTAGGGGCAAAGTTTGAAAAGCTTTTTTACATAAAAAAAATGAAGATCTTTAGGGATGTCAAGGGCAAAGTCCTTTTATGTTCAAATATTTCTTGAAAATGATGAAAAGTGCAAAAAAAAAAAAAAGGTAAGAAAGAAAAAGAAATTGATGGGGCAAAATGTCAAGGTGCTCTACATGGAAAGAAATGATCATTGGCTTAGTTGCCTTTCAAATACATTTTGGGCTTGTTTTTATCCATTTCTTTCATAACCCCTAATCCTAGCCTACGTTATGTCTTTTAAAAGTCCATTTTGATCGAGTGTGAATACTCAAATTGGAGAATCATAAATTGATCTGAAGTAGATTTGCTATTAGGTTGTTTGAGATTTTCATTTAAATGTCACTGATAGATCAAGGGGAAAGAGAAATGACAAAAAATATGAGAAAAAAATGTGCAAAAAAGTGACAAAATGAAAAAAAAAAAAGGAAGACATAAACTGAAAACCTGAAAGGGCTGTTTAAGTAAAAAAATAAGGACTTAGGAAAACAACTTCATTTAAGGATCCTAAGAATATGGATAATGATTGATTCAAAGATTAAGGATATTGATGAAATGTGCTTTGAGAAAAATTCTGAGTTAGAGTTCAAAATTGTTTGAATAGTCATTATCCTAGATGTTAATATCCCGTTTAAACAATCACAGCATTTTACTTTTGTTCATCTTTGATTTGTTATTGACTGGACTTCCTTTTGATAATAAATACCCAATTTCTTTTTTTTTACTAGATGTGTATCCCTGGAATGAATTGAGAAAATATATCATGTCATGAATTAGAAGGATGATAAATAACTGAATGACCATGTCCGTAAAAGAATTTTCCAGTATTTGGAAAGAAATTTAAGATGAAAAAAGTGAAAGAAGCCTAAGAAGATGATTTGAAAAGGGCAAATGAGATGACCTAATAATGATACAATGATGGATTGGTCAACATAACCTATGAGTTATGACTAAACTAAGAAACTAACATGGATCAAATAAAGGAATAATGAAATTTATTCTGAAATCATTAATGCTAAGAAACTAAAAAAGAATATATGAGATGGTAGAGTCTTAAGAACCTTGTTGCCATAATTAAAATTTCATGACATTGATTTAGTAACATCTGTGTTACATTCATTGTGTTTACATTATACATATATAACTTGATGAATATTTGAATCTTTGATAATTCCACTTGCATCATGGTTGGGGCATGCATTTGCATTATGGTTGGGGTATGAATTTGAATCATAGTATGACATTTGCATTTTTGTTTAAGATATGCTTTTGCATCATTTAGTGAGAATTTGGATTATTGCATTGGTATTATTTAGAAGGCATTTGCATAATGACATTTATCACATACAAGAATTTGACTTTGATTGGAGAAAATTTTTAACTTTTAAATCCTTGAATGAGGAAGATCTTTCATGATGAGTTTTTTTTTTTTTTTGACAAGGAAAACTTTTCAAACTTTTAGAGTTATAGAGCCTTTGTTCAAAAAAGCTTTTCAAATAAGAATCTTTAAAATTTTGGATACGAAACCCTAAAATTTTTTTCAAATAAAAATCTTTAAAATTTTAGATGTAAAGCCATAAAGTTTATAAAAGAGCCTTTAAAACTTTGGATATGAATCTCTAATTTTTTGAATGTGAATCTTTGTAACTTTAGATGTGAATCTCTAAAATATTTTGAGTGCGAATCTTTAAAATTTTAGATAGAAATTTCTAAAATTTTTCAAATAAGAATCATTGAATTTTGGTTGTGAACCTTGAAATCTTTGATGTGAACCCTGAATTTTTCAAGTATAAAGCTTTTAAATTTTAGATGTGAATCGCTAACAAAAATATTTAAAATGCGAATATTTAATTTAAAAATTTAGGGAATTTTCAATTCTTGCAAATCTAAAACTCTTGCGAAACTTTGAGCTTGTAAGAATTTGAAAAGCCTAAAAATCTTACAATTTTTATGTATCTGAAAATTCTTCCAAAGCTTGGAATTCTTGCAAAACTGAAATTCTTACGAATTTAAAAATCTTACGAATTTTTGAGTTCTTACAATACTGAAATTTTTGTGAACCTAAAATTTTTTACGAATCTAAAAATTTTTACAAATCTAAAACCTTTGCGAATCTGGAACCTTTGTGAAATTTGGAACTTTGTGAGTCTGGCAGCCATGTCTTTTGCAACCTTTAGTAGGTGAGCCATCGTGTGTAAGCTTGGTAGAGGGCTTCACCAGCGTTCTCCGAGGTTAAGAGGAAAATTTTTGTTGAATTGCACAGAATGACTTCAAACTTAGCAAAATTACAAACACTAATAAAACTGAGCAAAAGTCACAACTAATACTTATCAAAAAGAGGGACTATGACTTTATTGGATCTTTTTTCCATGGTTAGGCTCATGATGGGGTGATCGATAGAAATATATGCAAAGCTAGTGGAGTTCTTTTCTGAGTTGGACCTCAAAACCCTAGCCTCGAGGTTCTTCGGGTGAAAGAAAATGCCTCCACACATAGCCTTTTGGTAGGAAGAAGTGGTGTTGGTGTCAAGGTCGATGATAGGTCTTAGCTTGCGCTAGTTTTGGTTTTTTGACCTACAAGAGAGCAACACGAAGTGTTGATCACCTTGTTTCACCCTTGAGATGAAGCCCCAAGCTTAATTTTCTTTTGGCCTCTCTTAGGCCTGGAGGTGTGTTGGTATAGCTCAAAGTCAAAGTCTTCTTTGCTGGCCATCTCTATAAAATTGAGTTAACAGTTAGATATAAATTAAGTAAAATAAAATCTTATGAGGTTACATCAAACTTATCCTAATAATTCATCATGTTTATTACTTTTGGAGAGGTCAGTTCATGGGTATCAATGATGACCTTTTTCCTACATGTATGTTCCAAAATTTTATTTTGATTTGATATATCTAGGATGAAGAGTTCCACTAATGCGTCTATAAAAGAACCAAGTGTACTCCTTATTTACCAAACCATAACCTTAGGAGAAGCCTCAACCTTAGGCTCATCATCTTTATTTACTCTTTGTTTTTCAGGGTAAAGGAAAAACAACTTTCAATTTTTTATTAACCTCAAGCAATTGGCAAGGAGCTTTTTATTTGGTCGAGCTATTATATAATACCACTTGCTATCAATGGGATGTTTCTTAAGAGCAAAGAATTTCCTAAATAAAGGGAGAAAAGGAAAAATGTTTAAGTGTTGGCAAAGAATAATAACGCTATTATGTATTGTATAGAGTTAGGAGTAAACTGAGTAATAGTCAAAATGTAAGAATTAAAAATCAAATTGAATAAGGGATGAAGTGAGAACCTCAGCCCAGTCATAAAAGAATCTCAATACACTAGAGCCGATGTGGTTATAACCTATCAGTGACCCGATTTAAGAAGTTTGTCATTATTATATTATTACCCTCTCTAGGAAAAAGAAAAGTTATACTTAGAGCATGGACGTGGTGAGTTGAACACATGTTAGGGTA
The DNA here is from genome assembly GCF_002303985.1 of Durio zibethinus. The sequence continues at coordinate 13,090,062 of NW_019167860.1, read as the reverse complement.
GTCTTCAAAATTTGTCCTACACTTTAGTTCGCTCATCACATCTTTAAGGCTAATACCGAGGTCATAAGGAGTATATACAAGGATCTCAACAAGTTTGCCCTCCATTAGAGGGTTTTTTTCTCTTTTGTTTCTTTTTTGGTTGAGGTACTCCCCTCTTCTTTGTCCTTCTTAAAACCTTCCTCATTAGAATCTTTACTGCTAGAAGAATCTTTAGTAAAAGTAGGATTCCAAGAAAAAGTAATAGATGAAAGTAACTCAATCTTAAAGAAAGAATGACGAGGTGGAAATCCTTTAAGAGAGGAAAAGATATCAACTAAAATTGATGAATGAGGGATGAAAGTAATAATGGAAGCATGGATAAGAGAGAGAGTAGAAGAAGAAGAAAAAGGGTTGATAGATTGAACCCCAGAAAGAGAAATAATTGAAGATAAAGAAAGGTCAACCATAAAAGATGAACCAACCTAAGAGAAAAAAAAAAAAAGGTGGATTTTGTAAGTCAAAGTTGATTTAAGCATATAACTCCTCTGTGCTTAAAACTTGTTCCCCACTTGCCTGAGCATTCTTTTCATTTTATCGATGCCCTTTTTTAGACATCAAAATGAACAAATAAGCTATCTCTTCATAATTGTGACTTCCAATAATTGGTAGGATCAGATCATCATCTTACTACACATACTAGCCTCTCTTAAGTTTTACCCGTAACTCTTGGCCTCTCCATAACCCATACTAGAATCCATGATTAAGAAAATATACTGAAAAAAATGTGGAAAAACTTTAAAGGTTGGAAAAAACTCAAGTCGGATTAAAAGCAAAAAAAGCAAAAATATAGAAAATTAAAGCCCTAGCGACTCTTTATATAGACGCGTTACAAACTAAATGAATGGCACGGACTATGCCACATGTTGGAGCAAATGCAGGAAGACATCTTTTTGTATCCTCGTTTTAAATCCATTCACTCAGACTATCTCTCTCTTCATTAATTGCTGTCACACTAACCTAACTGGATGAACCCCCAGGTCAGACTAGATGAATTAAGCGACTTTCTGGGGTAAACCAAAAGCTCGATTCACTGTTAGAGTTTAAAGTGGAGGCCTAAAGCCAAGATTTTAAAATAAAATATAAGTTTTACCATGATCAGATGAACTCCAATACTAACCTTGAATCATTCCAAATGATTATCACCTTGGTAACCTTTTAGCCGAGTATGCACTCAACCCAAGATGCATTCATGGGATTGGGCAGCTGCAAGATTGGACTACGGCTCAAAGCTTGCTATCCTCTAAGATCATCCTCCCCTTATAACATCGACTTCAAAGACTTAAACTTTCAAGTTATTTTCTTCTGCTAATGTCTTACACTAGGGACATCAGTCATACATTTGATGATCTGATACTCAAATTGCTTGGTAAGGGAACAGTGAGTTAGAGGCATTTAATGGTCAAAAGGGCATAATAATTTTTTTGTCTCTTTGAAGCCTTCAACAGGCAACTAGGGTTATCTTTGTCATTTGTGTCGACTTGACATGTCAGGTTAATCTAACATGTTCAGTGCCACATCAACTCGATACTGTTCTTATTATCCCCCATAGCTTACCTATAAATATGAAGATCCATAATCCATTAAGGCATGTTGATCTTACCCCATTTCTCTCTTTCTTACTTCTTTTTCGACCTGAGCCTTTCTGACTTATGCATCGACGTGCAAACATAGGGAACACACTCTGCCTTTGCCTTTAACCATCATTTTCTTTTCTTTTATCTTTTCAAGAATGCCTCCAGGTTAGAGCTCGACACCAACAGATCAGGTACATATACCAACAGATCTAGGTTTGACATGAACATTCAAGTCCCTTTTAAGAGTCATATAAATTAATTTATTAACATGTTGCAATTTTGAGCTTCCATATTAGTATTTTTGGTTACCACTAACATAGTAACTCAAAGCCTAATTTGCATATAGCTTGAATATGGAGTGGCCAAGCTATGAACATGTTAAGTTAATTTGGAAGAAAGCTATGAGTCAGTATTTATAACTGCTTAAAGTAACCTAAGAGTAGTAGGATCATCTATAACACCAACCTGAAAACCATTTTTCATATTATTTTTAAATTCATTTGTAGGCATGTATGTAATGCATGCATTAATCCTACAAAAAGAGTCATTGTTTGTGTCAATTAATGTTTTTGCTTTAAGAAAAGATGTTAAAAGATATTAAAAAAAAAGAAGGTAAAACTATCAAATTAAAATGGTTGTTGTTTGATATCCATAATCTTCTATGTATGTTGAGTTTGAGTGGTTTTTTCTCTAGCTATGAAGATATAAAAGTAGGGATGAACATTTACCCTATTTTGCATGAACTTGATTTCTGCTAATAGTAATTAGTCCTGCTAGAGTTTAACATTGTTGGTGAATAAGGAAATTTTCTTCAATCAAATAAATAAGTAACCCAATAATGAAAAAAGGAAAGGATGAAATATCATATCAATTAAGTATAAATAATTTAACAATATTTTAGTTGGAGCTTGCTTACCATATGTGAATCAATGTAAATTTTTAAACAATAGAGTTTTCATCTTATTCAAAATAGAAAATCCCATACATTGCACTCAAAAGAAAAAAAAACAAAAAAACAAAATTGATAATCCCATCCAAGTGAGCTATAAAATGTTAAATATCATTAATTTCACAATTTCTGTTAACAAGTGGAAGGCATTCTTGCCAAGGTTGTTAATATCATATTGAATAACATCTCGATTTTCTAAAAACATATGGTATATATCAATACCAGTTGTTCAACATATTATTTCAAAATTTTCAGTTTAATACAAATATATTTATAAACATGCATGAAATAATATTATTAATAATTTACAAAATAAATATGCAATATCTTCAGAAATCAAATAAATAAGTTTAAAAATATAAGAAATAATATCATAATTTTTTCATGATATTTATAAATACTTAATTTGATCATATTATATTTAAATAAATATTTTTTTCATGTAAATATTAAGATAAAAACAAAAAGATGAAAAAAATAACAAAGGCTTTATGATTGTTAAACTTTATATAGGGAGTATAATTGCTTTCTTGAAAAAAAATTAAAATACTTATAAACTCTGGTTTGAAAAAATAAAATATAAAATTATAAATTTTGGTTTGAAAACATATAATATAAAAAAAACAAGTTAAAATAAAAAAAAAGAAACTCAACTTTTAAAGTTTATTTTATCAATTAATTTTATTTTTATTATGTTAAAAATAGATAAATAAATAAAGATAAGTTAAAAATTATAAAAATATTTTACATTTATATATCAATCGAAACATGCTATTTTACAAAATTCATCGAAATCGATTGAGACTAATAAAAACAATCGGTATTACTTGATATCAAACTCGATACAATAAATTATCTTTTAGTGTATCATATTTATTCTAACTAAAGCACATGGTCAATACCAAAATAAAATTAACAACTATGATTCTTGCCCCTTAAGATTCATCACCTTCTTTTCCCATTCATTTCTTTCCATGTTTACACATTTACATAAGCAGTGATGAATTGAATTTTTTTCCATTTATAATATATAAAACATTTCCTAATTGATTTATTAATTTTATGAATGGAAAAAGTATTTAGAATAATTTTTAAGGTATTGAAAAGAAAGATTTTCCTTTAATTTTTCTTATTTTTCAATTTTCCAGGATGTTCATAGACAATTTATGACACCATTTAGATCTACCCCTATACACAAAAGACAATTCTAGGTGAGAATATCATAACCAACTATAGCATAATATATCGGCTTCTATTGTACTTTGTAATAAAACAAGAAATGCCGATCCATTTGGATATGTGAAGATATTTATTTCGGTAATATTGAAAACAACAATGACGGTAAGATTAAATATTTTAAAAAACATGATAAGAAAAAATTATCTTAAAATATTAAATTAAAATTTATATGTAATAAAATTTATAGTATATATTTGATAAAAAGATTAAAAAAACTCTTAAAGTAAAATTTAATAAATCATCAAAATCTTTATTGCTTTCTACAATCAATTAAATCCGTAAATATTTATTTTTACTAATTGAGCTCTCGTTAGAATAAAAATGTTTAATTGGTTCTCTTCAATTGAAAACTTGATCGAGTAAAAATAAATATTTAAAGATTCAATTGATTCAAAATAAAAAATTCAAGATTTGATTAATTGTGATAAAATTTTAGGAGCTTAAATAATTATTAAATTTTTATTTGAAAGTTTTTTTATTTTTTGCCTATATACTTTTTATATTTGAAAATTTAATAAGTATTATAAATTACTAAAATTATTTATATAAGTAATATTTTTATAAATAAATATTTAAAAATATATTTATATGTATATTTACTAAATTATACGGAATCTAATTACTACCTTAGCGTTGATTATCTCTATGTAAATCGATAGGACAATTGTCCGAAATGATAAACGCGGCCTGAAAGGGACAGAACCTTTGGACAAATTTAATATCTAATAATGTTAAGTAAAATTATTTTAAATGTTTTGCACATATAATATATTTAGATTTTCGGGTGAAGTAAGTCAAATATTTAGCGAAAGACAAATCACTTTTTAAAAGAGTAATCGACTGACTGATACAAGAAAGTCGACTGTCCTATAAATAAAATAAAAGTGGTTTAATTTTTCATTGAGAAACCTTCTATTTAATAAACGAGATGTGTCACGATTTGAATGAACCAACCATGCCACACCAATTGAATCAAAACACCTTATTGGTGTGATTAAGTTCAAAATGTAATTCAAAAAGTGATCCAATGTCATTGAAATAGAAGTACGAATGAATCCAAATCAACCCTAAATCTATATGATAATTTTTATCAGCCAAATATGTGACAAAATGATAGAAACTCTAATTCAATTACATCAAAAGCAGCCTAAAGGTGGGCAAAAAGCTTGGATAGAATGATTTGAAGTTTGATCTATAAATTACCAGAAAAATAAAATTTTAAAGACTAAATTTTGTGTCGGTGAAAAATTTCTCAGCTTATTTAGTGTCTAAAATATACATCAATAATTCTCAAACCAATATTTTTATTTCCCTTTAAATATTTACCAACGAATTATTATTTATTAGTAAATTTCTTTGACATTTTATCGAAATTTCATTAGTAATAATTATACTAATTTCTATTGATACTAAACTTAATTTTGGTAGTGTAAATCATATTTATCAAAATCAAATCAAATCATTGATTGAATCAATTGAATCAGTGATATGATACTTAAATTAATTTGATTATATTATCAAAGCAGATTTACAATTAACTTATTTTAAATTGTACTGAACTCACGATTTAATTAATATGTGGATAATTTTGTTACACCAAACGAGCTTTAATTTTTTTGACAAAAAGGATCTTAAAAATTATTATTAATTTAATTTTTATAATTAAAATTATGAATTATTGTGCTATTTAATTAAAATAATATATTTTGAAGTAAAATAGAAATTTTAAATTTTAAAATATAAATAAAATGGTGATGTATCTCGTGCACTTTACGCACATTAAAGAATTAACTTAAAAAAACAAAATCCCTTTTTCATTTCTATTTCTAGGTGATACACTCACGTCAAGTTGAAAGATAAAACTTGGTTGGTTAAAATTAATAATTTATCTATTAATTTGGAATTTGATTGATTTTATATCAAATATCATAATTTTGAACGTACTTTCTATTTTTTATTTTTTCTCAATTTATATTTATATGAGTTTTCTCTTTTTTTTTTGTGTTTTTAAGTTTTTAAGGTATTTATTTTTATTTTATTATTTAAATTAATATAATTGAGTTATTTGATATTTTGACTAGTATTTTCAATTAGAAATTAGAAGTTTAAATTTTAAATTTATCATATTTAAATATACATACATTTTTGTGCTTATTATATTATGTTATATATTTTAATATTTTAAGTGCAAAATTATCTATAATAAAAATTTATTATTTATCATATAATAGATTAAAATTTTACAATATTTATAATTTTAAATATCTTTATCAGTTTAACACTTGACCCAATTGCTCAATGATTGAACAAGTGAGCCGACACATTAAAAAATTCATTATCCGATCCAACTTTAATAACTATGGTGTGATTGTGTAAACCCATAAAATTCTTAAAATGACACAGAAAGAAAGAAAGAAAGAAAGTTATCGACAAATAGCAGGTAGAGAAAATGATCCTAACCTCCTATGCACCCACCTCCATCCTCTCTTCCATCCAAACAAAAATTTTTTAAACAAAAAAAAATGGTGGTGGGTGCAATGGGGGCAGGGAAAACTAACTCTCAAGTTCACTCCGTATCCAATCTTGTGAACATATCAAGGCTTGAATGGTAGTCGGAGGCAATGACCTCCAATTATGATCAAGCACTCTTCCTCCGGTGTCAAATGCTGATTCTGCAGAAACTTTTGATACGGGTATTCCTAGAATATTGCGTGCCATCATCGATAAGATAGGATACCGTGGAGTGTGAACCTTCCACCAATTTAATATGTTGAAATCAACATTACGAGGAAATAGAGGTTCCTCCAGGTACCTGTCTAAATCTGAATTTGAGCTTTCACTCTGAGAAGTTTCATGAAGGAACTTGTCAAACCCCATCAGCCTATCCCTAGAATCTTTTCCGGAACCAGAAATACCGCTCATTTGCCAATCCAGTCCCTGATCAAGGGACGATGCTAATGGAGAGACGATAGAATGTTCATTGTAAAGCGATTTAATACACTCGAAAACATCATCAATAAGCTCCAAAGCACTATCGCCATATAATTGCGGGTAGTAATACTCCAAGAGCTTCATTTTGAATCGAGGATCCAACATAGCTGCAATTGCTAAACCCAAACTGCACTTATCCCAGTAGTCTTCAAACTTCTTTCTCATCTTTACAGCCAGAGAACTGATATAATCATCAGGATTCTTGCACCAGTCAATCAACTGCAAGTGAATATCACATATCTCAGGAAAAAATATATTTGCAGCTGGATACTCACTTCTTGTAAAAACATTAGTAACTTCAACAAATAGCTTCAAGAAGCTAGTAATGACACTCATTCTATTCCATTCCAAATCAGATAGGCAGAACTTCATGTTGACAAGGTCACGATCCTGCAGACAGGAGAAAACTTTCCTGTATTCTAAGGCAACTTCAAGCATAAAATATGTTGAGTTCCATTTCAATGGATTATCAATACATAAGCATTTTTTACTTTCAACCTGAACTTCATTACCCAGCTCAGTGAACATGGAGTTTGTTGCTTCTGAACTTTTAACATAACGAATGCATTCCCGAATTTTCTGGGTAACTTCACAGAGAGCTTCCAAGGCATCCTGAGCCATGCGGTTGAGAAGATCTACGGCACAGCGAACATCAAATAATTGACCATTACAATAAAGGAACCTATTTTGCGACAGCCGATCTCTGATTCTATCAACAATGTTTTCACTGGTAAAACTATCAAATATCATACAAAACAACTTACGATCTATATCCCAATCCATCAGACAAGTCATTATAACTTCAGAATGCATGTCTTCTGTATGAGAAGGATCGATGGTAAAAAAATTTAAAATCCTCTTTTTTAATTGCCAATCCTCATCAATGAAGTATGCTGTCAAACTCAAGCATGCAGCATCATCTGAAGCAGTCCACACATCAGCAGTTACACTGATTTTTCCAGGCATCTTATCCAAAATTTCATACACCTTTTGCTTCTGCTTTGCATAGATTTCCACACAATCAGCTTCAACTTTATTATATGTGACAAGCTCAAACAATGGCTGTAGATTCCTGACAAATATCTTGAATCCAACATGCTCCACCATAGCCAGTGGATAGTTATGCAATATGATCATACGAGCAAGATCAAATTGGCTCCGCCTTTGATCCAAGCTATTACTACCAATGCTAACAGGCTCGTTTTTAATCTGTTCCTGCTCATATCTAGGATTCACTAGACTAAGCACTTCATCCTTCTTCTGCTCCTGATCGATAGTTACAAGGGCAAGAGATCCCTCCATTTTCTTTTCTCTAGCAGAAAAGTATTGAGATATGCCATGATTAGATCTTCTCTGACACCTAATTAAATGGTTCCTCAGATGTGAAGTTCCACTAGTACTTGATCCACTAAGCTTCTTTTTACAATGCCTACAAATAGCCACAAATGTATCACCCTTTTTAACCCTATCAAAGTCATTCCACACAATAGATTTCAATCTGCTCGAATTTACTATGACTGCATCAGACAAATCCATCACATGAACCTGTTATTTTGCAAATATCTGCACAATAAAAACATAGTAGCTTATATCATTATTACAACTACCAACGAATGAGAAAAGGATTGCAGCCATGAAACCCCAAGAAAAAACCACATTTGTTATAGAAAAAAATTATAGAACCTATATAGTCATTTTCAATATTTGGGATCAATTATTCAGAATGATGTTGAGATAGAAAAGGATTTAAATCATTGGATTCAAGTAGGAGGGTGAGGTGGCAAAGTGCATCAGGTGTGTTGTGCAGTCACAGCATGCCTTTAAAGTTAAAGTGAAATTGTATAAAATAACTATAAGGCTTGCATTGTTATATCGAACTAAGTGTTGAGCTGTCAAGAAACAACATGAGAAGAAAATGAGTTTGGCTGAGATGAAGATACTTAGATGGATATGTGGTAAAACTAGAAGAGACAAAATAAAAAATGAAGAGATTTGAGAAAAATTAGGGGAAGTTGAATTGAGGAAAAGATGAGAGAAGACCATTTGGGATGGTTTAGACATGTGAAATGTAAGCTTATCTGTGCACCAGTTAGGAGAAATGAGCTTCTAAATTTAGGAGAGACCAAAACTTCTAGAGGTAGACCACGAAAAACGTAGATGTAAGTAAGAAAAAATGATATGAAGATTAAGGAAGTAGATGAAAAGGTTGTTGTTGATAGAAATGAGTGGTGCAAGAAAATTCAAAACTATGACCTAACATGATTCTTTTTTTGGCCTTTCATATAGCAGACCCCAAAATTATAGGATATAAGACTTAGTTTGTTGTTGTTTTATACAAGATATCAAAATAATTCAAGATCCAAAATAATTTAAAACTGCAAAAAATTTCATAACAAATTAAGAGGATACATTTTCCTAGGTCCCATAAAATTACTAACAAAGTCTTTAGACATAAGGCAACGGCAATCCACAAATCTTTTTCATTTTCCAAGAAGATGCAATCCCCATATTTCCAAGACACGAGAAATAGTCAAAAAGTTTTGTGTTAACTACAGAAAACATGATCAGACCATGTGGATAAACAAAAGGAAACAATTTTTAAAACCAAAAAGGTTGAAAACAGGTAACTTGAAATAGTTTCACTCAGCAACAGCCTATTAAAACAAATTCAACCATCAACTAGTGCTTATAATCTATATTCTAAGATTACAGAAAAGATACTATGACATGGAAACATAATGACTCAAAATGACTTAAGACCCTAAAATGCAAAAACCAAGTAACTGAACTTATAACATGTTGCAGTCTGAAAAAGAATTTTTATCCTTACCCTATATTTGGTTGAGAACTTTCATTCATGACAAATTTATTTGGTTATCATACAAAACACGATAAAGGGTGTAATAACTGACCTTTTCATTTTCAGGTTCTGAGAAAGAGTGTGATAAGTTCAAAGAAATCCACTTAAAATGACTTTAACATGCATAGAAAATAAGCAACTAAATGTAGAATTTAGCCAAGAAAAAATTAGCAAAACCCCAAAAATATTCTTTAAGGGGCATGTAGAACAAAAAAAAATTTGATGTTGCCCTGAAGCAGAACTGTACAAGATTATCCATGCAAACAAAGTTTGGAAATTAAATCAAGACTAAGCTAATTTTGGTTGCATATTCATCCATGATAAGCATTTAAAGGCCTCTAAAGCTCTTATATGGGATTTACTTATAAGCACAAAATATTTGACTACAGATCCATTGAAACAAACAAAATTCTTCGATGTCTCTTAGACATACAACAAAACAAGTTAATGGTATCACCATGAGATGAATTTCAACAAAACCACCCTTTAATGGAAAACTGGGAAAACATAGCAGCACCAAGGAAAGATTTAATAAATTCAAGTTCACCTACTGCTTTCCTTTCTTCCATCATTTTTTTTGTCTATTCCATGAAATTTTTCTTTCATTTGTGTCAGTGTATTTTACTTTTCACTTCCAAAAATTTTAAAAAAAAAAGAAAAAAACCACATTTTAGCCAAATTAATTTCTTTTTTCATTTTATAACTACAAGGCAAGAATTATTGCCCAATTATATATCTTCTTTTTTGGCCAATCAACAAATCTTATTCCTTTCCTTCAAAATCAATCTCATACAGTACATAGTCATCTATTCTTCTATACTTTACACATGCAACTCTACAAATACATTCGAGACCAATCAAAACGCAGTCTCCGTTTTCTAAAGTGACCTATACAGCTTTACACCTCATGGTAGGCAGGCACCCCATCCTTATCCAAAATGAAAACTAAAGAAGATGGGGTGAGGTTAACCAGTTTGATAAATACATATCTCCTTTTAGGACTGTTTAGCTAACTAATACGCCGCTCTATTGGATTTTCTGTGAATCCACCTATTAATCCTTTCAAACATCCTTAACAAACGGCCATGCCCCTTCCTTCCTGTTCACCTCCCTATATAAGTTGCTTGAATCAGTTTCCACATTAACCTTCTTAAAATTCATCTTTTCAGCTAGCAACGCTCCTTCTCTCAAAGCCGTTGCCTCTGCTTCAATACTGGAGATCACTCTTGCCATTTTGGGTTACCCAATTATATTCAACGTAAAAGAAAATGCGCGAATTGAAAAAAAAAAAAAGCACAACATATATTTAATCACGAACAGAAATTCCAAATTAAAATCAAAATTATATATGTAAAAATAAAAATTAAAGTAGAAAGAAAGGGGAGTAATACCTGTATGGCGGAACTGATTTCTTTTTGCTTTTGTTTCCCGGTAGGGTTAAGTTAAAATGGAGGTAAAGAGGGATCGGAGTCTGAGAAGACAAATAGAGTTACACCGCCGTGAAGGCCTGGTTTTATTAAACAAGGTGTTTATCACACTTTCGATCCAACGGCCAACATTCTCTTTTATTTATCCCATCGTGCAAGATGGTTTTTAGGATAATAATGCCATTTTGAAAAGTTTTTGAATTGTTTTTCTTCGTATGCATCTAAACTTAACAATTCGTGTATTCTTATTTCGTATTATATATATAATATGAATTATTAAAATATAAATATAACATAAATTATAAGTATATTTAAATATTAAACACAAATACGATACATTTATCATAAATTTTATATATTAAATGATATAATTAATATGTGTATAACCGATTCATTTAAATATAATACAAGTAATGGAACTAATACAAATTTACAAAGCCAAAATAATAAACAACTAATTATTTATAAGTTACAATTAGACTAATAAAACTAAGTACTAAATAGGAGAAGACATTAAACACTAAATAATAGCTTATTCAATATTTATACAATGTAAATTACATAACTCCAAATCCAAGTCTCCAATTTCCATAAGAGATGTTCTACTAAAAATATTAATCAATAACTTACATAACAAAATAATAATGTCTTCAATCCATTCCATAATATATATTTGAAATAGAAAAATAATTCACAAATACCCAAATCATGTGCTATTTAAAATAATTCATAAATATACTCCATAATATATATTTAACATAATATCTTCAATTAACAAAATACTCGACAATTTATATTTAAATAGTAAAATAATAATTATAATTATTTAGAATATATATTGTTTTTAATTTTAAATATATAATCTCCTATGTTGATTTTTACATATAATTTAAAATAATCTCTTATCATGATTTATGTTATTAAGATAATTATATAGTTTTTTTTTATCATTATTCATGTTATTTAGAATAATTTATCAATATAATTTATTATTATATATCAATGTGATTTGGATTAGTTTGTTAATGACAATAATGCTGGATGTTACTTGTTATTAATAATTAAATATATATTGTTCCTCTCAATTGTTTTTTAAATAATATTTTTAATCTTATTATAAAAAGTTACAAAACATAATATAATTTTAATATGTTAAGATTTATACATATTTAATATAAAAAATACTTATATATTAAAAGTATAAACATTTAATACCCATTTAATATGCATTTAACATATATATATTTAATATACACATTACTAATATAAAACTCATAAATGGATATATAATTATATTTATTTTTAGCACCAACAAATCCAAAACACTAGCTACTAAAGATTAAACAATAAATATAAATTACTAAATAATGATCTATCATACTAATATTATTATTTATGTTGTACTTATATTATTAATATAAAAAATATTCAATGTAAATTATTAAATGAGTATCATAATTAAATGCTTCAAATAATCTTTATATGATTATATTGAGTAGAATATTAGATATCATAACAACAAATTAAAAATTAAAATAATTTTTATGTGTTTATATTAAACTAAAATAAAATAAAAATGTGTTATGCCCAAGTGACATGATTTAATTAAATATGTTTTTCGTGTTATATCATGTGTTAAATGTGTATCAATGTGACACATTTTATTTAAATATATTTTTGTATCAATAATGTGTAAGACACAAAACACGTTTTTTCTAAGATTCATATTATTTTTTACGTTGAGTCAATATGTTATATTTAAAATTATTATATCTATATATATTACTCACACATATATAATTTTTAGTTCTAATTTTACCCGATTATAATTCTAATAATTAACATAACTAGAAAATTATTTAATTTTCTTGCCCATTATAATCTTATATCAGAAAATTAAATGCACAAATTATTATTACTTGGTGGATATCCACGAGCTACCGCGATTCAAAAATTTATTTTGCTATTCCTTTTCATCAAATTTTTGTTGTAAAATTTACCTACTTAAAAAAAATGATAGGTGAAAAAAAGTAAATGATGTGACACGTAAATACTTTAATTGGCATCTTTTCTCACAAAATTATCTAATAAAAAAATAAAAATTGAAAAAGAAAAAAGTGATAAAATGACAAAAAACAAAAAACAAAAAAAAATGAAGAACAAAAAAAAAAGGCTCATAAAGAGTGCTACGTGAACACGAGCTTAAAAAATTAATTTCTTAAATTAAGGTATCAAATAATAATTTTATTAATATAATATATATAAATATAAAATTAAAAATAATAAAATATACACTATATATATATATATATCCCAAAATGGGTCATGAAAGAGTATTTTAAACATATTTTCACCTTGATCTCATTTCTTTTAAAAAAATTTTATCTGTCTTAATTCAATCCTATTTTAAAAACAAATGAGCCATTATTAGATCGGGATAAATCAAAAAATGTCAAATATGAATTATTTTGGTATTTCTATCGATTTGCATCTTTTGTTGTAAAATTTATATAATTTAAAAAAAATTTTAAAATAGATGAAAGGAAAAAAAAAAAAAACCAAATGGGCATGCCATGTGGACATCCCTTTTGGCTTCATTTTTTCATAAAATTAATTTAAATAAAAAGTATAAAAACAAAAAAAAAAGAAAGAATTGAAAAAACAAATAAAATAAAAAAAAGGGAAAGGAAAATCATTGGGGTCAATCAGCTCATTTTGTTATAAAATTTATCTAATTAAAAATACAAAAAAATACAAAAGTAAATAAACAAATGAAAGTGTGACATAGTCTCTTTTATTGACATCATTTTTTACAAAATTTATCAAATTTAAAAAACTATAAACAAAGAAAAACCAAAAACCAAAAAGTAAAAGTTAAAAAAAAAAAACCAAAAAAAGAGAAAAATCATCTCTATCTGATTGAGTTGGGTCAAAACTCATCGGATACAAATTGTTTTATCATTCTTATGTATTGACTTCTTTTATTACAAAATTTATTTAATTAAAAAAAGGAATAAAACCAAATGAGTATGTCATGTGGACACTTTCATTGTGTTTTTTTTTTTTTTTCACAAAATTTATTTAAATTTAAAAAAATTAAAAAACCAAAATGTTTAAGAAAGAAAAAGGAAAAAAAAAAGGATAGAAACATTGGGTACCATGCAGACACCTTGAATAAGGGTCAAATAGAAATTAAAATAAGTAAAATTTATATATCGGATGAATTACATCTTAATTATGTATAAATATGATATTTTAATTAAATTAATATATTAAATAATAATATTATTAATATAATATATATAAATATAAAATTAAATAAACAAATAAATATATAATTATATATATACTCGGTGCAAGAAAGAACTAATAACTCTATAAAACAGAATTATTTTTAGTACTTAATTATGTGAATTTTACTTTGTTCTTGGCAAAATAATTTAATTTTTCTCCTTAATTAGTCTAATTTGTTCATGTGTAGGAAATTTTCAAAAAAAAGATGAAAAAGTTGAATATTTGGCAAATTCGTTTGATTTTTGGAGAATATGGTAGATTGACTAACAGCTTAGTTGATGCAATTAACCAGATTTTTTTAGAGGCTGTTTGAAGCTTTTACAAGCTGTTTTGAGCTACTTTGGAGCTGAAGTTGGGAAGAAAAATGGCAAAAAAAAAAAAAAAATTTTTTTTTAGGCAGTATGAGGATGAATTCGATTCAAGAACATGTTACATTTACAAGCATGCAGCCATTACAATTTAATTATACAGTTTTCAATTTGATAGCGGCAGAATTTTACGTTAAGAAATCTTATGCAAGTCCTTTGTAGATACACATGCAGGGGATGATTTTTAATTATGTTGCAAGCAGCTGGTATTTTATTGGATAGTTAGGATGCTTACTTGGCAGCTGACTTAGCATGAAGGAACTTAAATTTTGTTCAAAAATACCAAACCGGATTGGAATTCCAACTTCTACTTTTAATTGGCATTCAAGAATTGCAAGAAGCCAAAGCAAGATGGGATTCCTTGGTGGCAAGAGAAGAAATTGCATGAGAAAAAAAAAAAAAAAGAAAAATAAAGCCACGTTGTTGCATGGAGTGGTTACTTGAATTCAAGAAGCAATTGAAATCCTAGTAGGAAGTGGCATAATAAGAACTCAAGTAGATTGCATGGGAGAAAACCGTGGCTACATACAAGAAATCAAGTAGGAATTGTCTCCTAGTTTTAACTGAAGTGGTATAAATCAGAATTTTCATGGGTTGTTGACTTGGATGCTTGGGAGATAAAAACCAAAATTTCTCCTTCTCATGAGGTATTCTAAATTAACAACGAATCAAGGTCAGAATTTATCTCAATTTCTGGGAGCCTTAAACCTGTGTTGGTTCAAAGCTTGTGAAGAGTTTTATTTTCCTCCAACCGAAATTCATGAAGTACTCCAACTTTTCTACAATTCCATCCAGTCAAAATCTTCAAGATTTACAATTATAAATATCTAGTTCTAAACATTAAGAAAAGTATGGTTGGAATGACAGACTAGTCTATCTTTAGGTTTCTTCAGCTTTCTTGTTCTTCTAGTTTTTAAGTTTTCCAATTTCTTTAAATTTTCTTTAAACAGTTTTGATTCTTGCACTTTTACTTTCTTGTAATTTAATTTCAATTTTGTTTTAATTCTTATTCAAGCTTTTTTAATTTATTTTCATGCAATTTAAGTCTCGTTTGAATTTCAATTTAATCTAAGTTGTTTTAGGATTGCAATTTAATATTCTTTAACAATTTCGGTTTAGATTAAATTTCTTTCATTATAGTTCTTTGATAGTTTCAATTTTTAGTTCATTATTTAGGTCTAATTTTACTGCATTAATTTCTGTTTTAGTTACTACATATCTTAGAATTAATTTACGGTTGTTCAATTTCATTGTTTTGCATTGTAGTTAATTCTTATTTATTATTTTAGATACTGCATAAATTTTTCTACACCTTTTAATTTTTCTGCATATAATTTAGGTTTAATTTTTTGTTTTAGCACTTTTAAAAATTATTCTACACTTAAATTATATTATAGCTATTGCATTAGTTTACTTAAACAATTATGCATTAGATTTAAATTATTTAATTTCGATTTAGTTTGTTTATTTTGGTTTTGCAAATTAGTTCAATAACTGCTTTCATTTTTGGTTTTTTGAATATTGTTAAATGTGTTCAATTTTGGTACTTAATTCTCTATTAAAATCTCAATGGGATTAAAGTCTATGAGAACGAACTTTACTTATCACTTTATTACTTGATATGATTATGTGTGCTTGCAGATTCTCAATCAAGTTTTTAGTACCGTTGTCGAGGATTGGTGCAATAGAACTAATATCATACTTCTTGACTGTAGTTTTTATTTTTATTTTATTTTGTTTTTATTCTTAGATTCGTAGATTAAAGAGTTTAGAGCTTTTCCCCCTTGACCCTAAAATTGAAAGAATTTTAAAAGGCTAAGAAGATAAAGAAAACAAGCTTTTGCTTTACAAATTACTATGATTGAACCTCAAGAGCCTAAAACACTAAAAGACTATGCTATCTTGTAAATAGATGGTTTTTGACCCTGAATTAGGAGGCCTGCCATATAGGTAAATAATTTTGAAATAAAGCTACAATTACAATAAAAAAAACTTCTTGTATCACAACAAATTCAAAGAAAGAACCCATTATTTGAATGAAGTGAAGTGCCAAACTTGTGGGCGGGGATAAATAGATCTATTTATCTACGATCGAATTATATTTGTTCGATACACTGTTGTCAATATGATTGTAAATTTTGAATATAAATGTTGAGAAAAGAATAAAGAATATAAAAAAGACTATAAAAAAATACAATGAAAAAAAGAATTAAGTCAATTTTTTTTTTTTTTTTTATTATATTGTATTTTTTATTATTAATTATTAATAATATTTATCAATTATACAAATGGTCAAAACTTCTGTACAATTTGGTGGGTTGTCCAATGATGACTCTAATACTCATTTATCTAATTTCTTGAGATATACAATACTTTTAAATATAATGGTGTTACTAATGATGTTATTAGACTAAGATTATTTCCTTTTTCTCTCAAGAATAAAACTAAAAGCTAGTTAGTATCTTTTTCTCCTGGATCCATTACTACATAGGATGATCTAACAAAGAAGTTCCTTGCCAAATTCTTCCCTTTTGCGAAAACTGCAAAGATACGCAATGATATCACAACTTTTATGTAGTTTGAGTCTGAATTCTTAAATGAAGCTTGGGAGAGGTACAAGGAGATGTTAAGGAAGTGCCTACACCACAATCTGCCTAAGTGGTTACAAATCCAAATTTTTTACAATGGTTTAATGGGGCATATTAGAACCACCATTAATGTTGTTGTTAGGGGTGTTTTAATGAGTAAGTTAGTTGATAAGGCTTATGAATTAATTAAAGATATAGTAACCAATAACTACCAATGGTCCAATGAAAGGTTAGTCTATAAGAAAAATGTTGGGTTTTATGAGATTAATACTTTTTTTTGCCTTAACCTCCCAAATTGCAGCCTTAGCCAAACTGGTAGAAGCTATGGGAACCAATCTCATCCCTTTCCAAGTCCAATCCATTCAAAGTCCCTTCTTTACTTGTGATATTTATGGGGGTAACCATTCTAGTGATAGTTGTCTTATACATGTTGAAACAGTCCAATATGTTGCTTCACCCAAGCAATAATATAATCCATCTAGTAACACAAATAACCAAGGTTGGAAACACCACCCAAACCTTTTATGAGGTAACTAAAGCTAAACTTCAAATTGAAATTTCAAACCCTTTTACCCTATAGTTTTCAACTACCACCTTCACAATTCCAAACACCACTTCCATAATACTAACCTCATTCACCACTCCAAGAAAACAAACAATCTTTAAAGGAGATGTTCAACCAAATTCTTCAAAACCAAATAGCCACATCCAAAATCAAACAGCCTGTGTAAAGAACCTTGAATTGCAAGTGGGTTAATTAGCCAATATTTTAAGTAACAGTCCACACAGCACCTTGCCAAGTAACATAAAGACAAATGTAAGAAGGCAAGGTAAGGAGGAATTCAAAGTTATTGATGAAGGGTTGAATAGGTTGGATTATGATTATGATTATGATTATGATTTTGGTGATATGATGAAAATGAGTATTATGATAGAGATGTCTAGGTTTGTAAGGGTAGTGAAAAAGGATCTTATTGAAAATGAAAGTTTAGTGGATGAAGATAAAGTAATTGATGAAGATCTTATTAAACAAGAGGATTCAATATTAGTGGAGACTAGAGATGAGGAAATTGAAATTAGAAAAGAACCTATGGTAGGATACAAGATGAAACTAGTGTTTAGTAATGTAATAATGAAGAAGAAGGTGGGAAAATGAGGAAAAGAAAATTGAAAAAAAAATCATGATTAATGATGATAAACAAAGAGTTGTGAAAAAGAAGGTTGAAATTGAGGATTTAAATTTTATGGAAGAAGTTGCTAATTTCGAATTTCAAGAAGAAAATGTTGTAGATACCCTATTTTGTCATGGAAAAGTTTTCAAGATTGAAATGGGTTTTGATCGTGAATTGGGTTTTAATAAAAATTTTTGGGCCTAAGAATTAAAAGCTTGAAAATCTTAATTTTAACTTTATTTTTTATTTTATTTTAATTTTAGTTTTAATTGTAATTCTATTTTTGATTCTAATTCTAATTTTAATTTTAATTTATTTTATTGGCTAAAGTAAAAAAAAAGTCAGAAAATCAAAGAAAAAATTTGTGGGATTTGGGAATTGGTAGAAAATCTTGAATTCCATTTCAAAATTTATCCTGGATTTAATTTTGGATTTTGAAATTTATTGATTAAATGTTTATAGAAAACTTGGGCATCAATTCATTGCAAAAAAGGAAAATTACAGGAAATTGAATATTGGAGATTTTTTCTAGTTCAGATAGAATTAAAGTTTTTCGAATTGAATTGGGATTTTGATCCTTATATAAGACCTTGAATATGTGATCAAAGGGGAGGAACATCAAGCATTCAAGCATAAGGAGGCAAGAGCAATCAAGTAGCTAAAATCAATCCCAGAAAGCATCATCAAGCATTAAGCAATCCCAACATAATTGATAGAGCAATCCAGTAGTGAACCATAAACAATTACTCAACAACCCATCAGAAGACAAAAAAAGCTAGCCCACCATTCAATAAAGCCATAGAAAACAAAAGAGTTTCAAAACTAAGACAATGTCAAGCAATTTAGCAACAATGAACCCAATTTGCACAAAAAGCCAAAAATTACAAAAGAATAAAAATTGGGCAAATATTTTCTATTGGGTTTCAGTTACGGGAAGAGAAAAAGGAATTGATTCTGGGCAGTCCTAGATTGTTAAGAGGGTGGTAACTAGTTTCTTGGTCAAGTTTTGATTCGAGGTTGAAGAAAAAAGAAAAGGAGTTGTTGCTAGTGTAAAAGGAGCTGGAAAGGAAATTTCATATTAGGCTATCAATTAGTGGCAGTAGTGGCGAAGTATGGCTGAAGTTTGGGTTATTGCTAGGATTAATTTAGGTAGAGGGATTTGTAGAGAAAAAGAACTAGAAATTAAAAGAAATAACCCAAAGAAGGAGTTTATTTGATGTTGAAAATTGTGCATTTTAGAAGAAAACCATTTGTAACTTGAAACCATAAAGAGGACCCGCACCTTCACCTATTGTCAAACTGACCCATTTTTAGTGCAAACCTTTTATTTATTTATTTTTGGCTTTTTTGGTATTTTATTTTTGGATTTTATTAATTGTGAATGATGAGAAAAAAAAAAGAAAAAAAACTTTGGTAAGATTTTTTATAGTTTTATTTGCATGGTTTTTATAATATTTAGTCGTATGTTTTATTTTGATATGAATATATACATATTTGCATGATTTATTACTTAATATTTTATTTGCATTTTTTCAAATATTTTTGCTTGGTATTTGTTTTTGCATAAATTTAATTTAATTGCATGTTTTGTGTATGATTAATAACATATTTGCATGACTATTTATTAATTGAATGATTATGGATTATTTGCATGATTTTTGCATGTTTATTTTTTTATATTTTTGGCATGATTTTATATTTATTGCATGATATTTCTAATTATTGCATGATTTGATTCTTGATAAAATTTTTGTATCACCATGTTATGTAAATAAATAAAAAAGATTGGAATTGATTTATGTGCACGATAAAACCGGTTTTGATTAAGGCTTAAATTAGATAACAAATGGTTAACTTGGTATCAATTTTAGGTGTAATAGGGTGCTAATACCTTCCCTACACTTAACGGACTCTCGAATCTTAGTTCTATTTATGTAAACCAAAATTTATTCTTTTTAAGGACCTTTAGTTTACATTTAGGATAAATTTAAAAATGATAGATTCACATAGGTGGCCAATCACACTTAGATAAAAAAGATTGGTGGTGACTCCATGAATTTTTTTTTTTTGTGTCTAATGGGTAAGTTCTTGGGCCTAGATATTATGACAGTTTGGCAACTCCATTAGGGACATTAGAGAGTTAAGCCATTAGTTAGTTATGTGTTATCTTAAACCTTGCTTTGATGGTTTTATTATGTAATTATTTATGATTTTTATATTACTAACCTATTTTTTCTTGTTTTGTAAATTTTAATTTTTTATGTGCATTAATTTATTTGATTATTTTGCATGTCCCTTTACACACACCACTTTTGCATTCATGCATAAGCTCTAGACTATGGCTTTGTCCTTTATTAGGAGGAAGTAAATACCTACACTCTCGTGAGGTTATAACCTCTATGTTAGCTAGTAAAAACTCCCACTTAAATTAAACCTTTTCCATTTGAGCCTATAATGGTGAGTGAGGATTAGGTGCCTTACTAGTCTATAATGGACAATGATGTAAGAAACAATTTAGGAACATTTAAAACATCAAACTTTTGAACCCAACATGAAAATAAACCCTAAAGATATAGACCTAAGCTAGAGCCTTTCGCTTTTCTTTGCAAGAAAACCCTAAATAAGACACATGATGGGACATTTATTATTTTTCTTATAAATTTATAATTTTTTGCCTTGTATATATTATATGCATACTAACCCTTGATATTGTTTCCTATATATATAAAGTTTAATAGCCCTTTTCTTTTATTATATATGCATGCATTTACATCATTAAATCCTCTTTATGGCATTCATGCATATATGCATCCATAAACTAAATATAGGATTGCTTCACAGATATTTTTCTAAATATGCACCCTAATTATAGTAAATCAAGGTTCAATGATAGCTTAAACTTCAAATAATTTATAGTGCTACAACACTAAATACCAAGTAAAAATCATAAAAGAAGAAACAATCTTTGCTTCAAAAAGCTAGAAAAGGCATAACAAGAACTAAAAAGGCAATTAAAGACTATTACTGAGTTGTTGAAAAACAAGAACAAGGGAAAGAAAGTGGTGGAAGAGGCAGTGACCTAAAATGAAATTGATCCTTTATATCTTCTTGACTTTGGCCTAAACACTACACAAGCATCATGAAGGGCTTAAACCCAAATGTCATTCACTGTAAGTTATTTTTATATATAGACCGACATGCCAACAACTATTGCTCTTACTCCCATTACCTTTGCTTTTAACATCCAAACATTTGATCCTACATAAGTCCCAAAATCATGATGCTTTCAAGGAGTAAGAAAAGCTGAAGATAGGCCTTGTAGAAGCTGAAAAAAGCTTTAGTTCTCAAAAGATGAATTTCATAGAAAAGAGGCTTAGAGCCATTGAAGGGATAGATATCTATGGGTCAATAGATGTTGGATTATGCTTGGTTCTTAATGTTGTGTTTCCACTAAAATTGAAAGGCCTAAGTTTAAGAAGTATGATAGGACCAAGTGCTTTGTTACACATGTGACTATATATTGTCACAAAATGGCTACATACACACATGGTGAAAAGTTACGCTAGCATGTTTTTCAAGACAGCTTCGTTGGTTCAGCCATTAGGTTGTATGTGTAATTGGATAAATCTAGCATCTGTAAATGAAGAAAGATTACAAGGGCTTTTATTACAGAATATAAGCACATTATAGATTTGGCACCAGACCACATATCTTTACAAAGTATGAAAAAAAATGATTTTGAAAGTTTCAAAGAATATGCCCAAAGATGGATGGATGTTGTTACCTAAGTTTAACCACCGCTCACTAAAAAGAAGACCACAATCTTGTTTTTTTAATACTCTCAATGCTCTTTATTATGAAAAAATGACTGAAAATGCCACTAAAAATTTTATTGATATGCTGATTTCTTGAGAGATCATTGAAAATGTCATTAAAAATGAAAAATTGGAAAAAAGTAAGTTATCTAATACAAAGAAGGGGGTTGTACCCCCCTCCCCCCCCCAAAAAAAAAGATATACTTAAGTAGTAATTCATGAATGGTAACAAGTTGGAGACTTCAACCTATATTATCTTTAGCTGATGTAGCAACCTTACCACCCAACCATCAACAATGTTTCTTCAAGTTCTTATGCTCATCAACCAGTCATATAGAAACCTAACTCTCAACTAGCTATTCAACCTAAGAATTGGGTGAAAAAAGAAAAAGCTCTTATAGATCCAATCCCTATAACATACATTAAGCTATTCCCTCAACTTTTTAAGAAACATTTAGTTACACCAATTTATTTGGAACCTTTAAAACCTCCATACCTTGAGTGGTATGATGCTAATGCTATTTATAACTATCATCTTGAGATTGCTAGCCATTTTACAAAAAAAAAAAAATGCACAACATTGAAACATAAAGTACTAAGTTTGGTTAAAGTGGATTGGTGAATTTTGATCAAGAAGCAGGGACAAGTGTCATAGGGAACCTTTTGCTTAACCACACTAGGACATAATCTTGAGAAAGTCTTTATGAATGCTTGTCACTTTAAGAACTTTAAGAAATAATGCAAGTCTTTATAAGCTTTTAAGAGTTTTTTCTGTTAGTATTTTACTTTCATCATTTCAATAAAAAAACAGATGCATTTTCATTACATTTTCTCTTTTATTCCATTGCCTTTTTATATACCTATCATTTTTCACCCACCCCATATTATAAATAATGAATGTTTAGACAATCATAACAATAATTCAAGATTTAATTTTGAAAGCATTATTCATGTTAATTAATTGATAAGTTAATACTCTTAATCTATTGGGATTGTTCAAGTAAAAGAGGATAAATTTCATGAAATGAGCAAGGAGCTTTGATCATTGAAAGATGAAAGTGATACAGTATGTGATTTTTTGTAATGATTCATTCACAAGTTTGCTATTAATTAATAAAATGTTTTTCATTATGAGTATTCATGTTTGATTTGAGAAATAGCCATATTTTTTTTTTACCTTTCACATAAGGAGTAAAATTTTCCATTTGCTACCCCATATGAGGTTATTGAAATTTTCTTTAGAAAAAACTCTAACCAAGGATCAGCCCCACATTGAAGAGCAAATTTGAAAAGTTTGTTCACAAAAAAGGAAAGTGAAGGTCCATAATGATTTTAGGGCTAAAGCCTTTTTATGTTTAGATTTGTTTTTGAAAAAAAAGATAAAAAATTAAAAAAAAAGTATGATGAGAAAAGAGAGAGAGAGAAGAGAGAGAGATAAAAAAAAAGAAAAAGGGAAAAAATTTGATGGGACAAAATGTCTAAGTGTTCTACATGAAAAAAAAAGATCCTTTGTTCGATTATCCTTCAAATACATTTTAGCCCTACTTTATCTATTTCTTCCATAAGCTCTCACCTTAGCCAATGTTATGTTCCTTAAAAGTTCATTTGGATTGAATAAGAATACTTGAATTGAATAATCATGAATTGAACTAATGTAGACTTGTAATGGGATTGTCTAGAGTTTTGATCAAAATGTCACTAGTGGATCAAGGAAAAGTAAATGAGAAATAAAACATGTGCAAAACAAAAAAAAAAGAACAAAAAAACCAAAAAAATGAGAAAAAAAGAAAACTTAAATTGAAAACTCGAAAAGGCGGTATAAGTAAAAATGGAGACTTGAGAAAACGACTTTAATGAGGATCCTATAAGATATGGATAATGCTTGGATTGATCAGCTCAATGATTAATGATATCAATAGAATGAGCTTTTAAAAAAAATTCAAAATTAATTTATTTAGAATTGTTTGAATATTCATTATTTTAAATGTGATAAACCTTTCCCAGCATTTATCTTGATGATTTACTTTGGAATGGTTTCTTAGCCTATTTATTCTTTCCTAAATTTGTTTTTATTTTGAATATCCTTTCTTTTATTTATCTTATTCTTCACCATTTATTCCTTAAGGAAGTGTGATGGATTACACTTATCATTGAATTGGAATGATGATGAATAAAAAAATGAATGATATGAAATATCTTTGTATTGTTTCAAAAAAGTTGAAAATGCTGAGCCAAATTGAAAATGAGAAGTAAATGATGAAAAGAGTTTAAAAGGATGTTGGTTGTTGAGTTATACAAATGAAAAGAAAAAGTTGAAAATGAATAGGGTTGATTGAAAATGAAATGAAAATGATAAAGGATGTTTAAAAGGATATTTGAAATACTCAGCTCAAATGATGAAACTAGAGAATTTTGGGTCACAACTTGGTTGATACATTTGCTGGTTAGTTTCAAAGAAGTTAAAGAACATGATGGAAGGAAACTTAAAATGAGAAAAAATATGAAGAAGAAGTTGAGAACCATTTACCAAAATTAGATATACATGATACTGACCTTTGCATTGCATTCATTTTATGCATTATAGTCACTGCATTCATGCATCATGATAAGATTTTTGTATTTTATGCATTGCATTCACTACATTCGTTGCATCCAATACATGTTGCATGTATCATGTAAATAACATTGCATTCATCATATTCATTCCATGCATCATTGAAAAGATAAGAAAACTAAAGTTTGAATCTTTAAATTGAATTTAAAAATTTTAGAAAATCTTTCCATTCATTGTATATATTCATTGTATATGTTTGAAAAATAGGAAGAAAAAACTAGATGTTGAGATAGTTTTGAGAATGAACATTAGAAGATGATCAATGAGAATCCAATGTAAATGAAAGAAGCCATTTTAAGGTAAGAATTTTAAAGTTTCAAGCCTTGGTTAAAGAGCTTTCTTGGTTATGAATTTTAAGGTTTCAAGCTTTTGTTGAGAAAGAGCTTTCTTGGACATGAATTTTAAAGTTTCAAGCCTTCGTTAAAAAGAAGCATTCATAGTCATAAATTTTAAAGATTCAAGCCTCAATTGTAGGGGAGCATTTATTTAAAGTTAAAGCCTCAATGGAGGAGTACGTTATTTTTACAAGTTGAAGTCTTAGTGGAAGAGTATTTTATTTTTTTTAAAGTTAAAGCCTCTGTGGATGAGTATTTTATTTTTCAAAGTTGAAGTTTTGGTGGAAAAGTACCTTATTTTTCAAAGTTGATGCCTTAGTGGAAGAGTATTTTATTTCATTTAAAGTTTCAAGTCTCAGTCGTGGAGAACTTTTGTGATCATCTTTTTCAATTTTTCTTAACTTGAAATAGATGTCTTTTGTTTGTGTACAATTCCTATTTTACATAAAATACACAAAGAGAGAACTGTAGATACGCTGAAAATTTTTTTCAAGATTTAAATAGGCTTTGGTTATGAATTGGGTCTTAATAAAAATTTTTGGGCCTATGAAACTTGAAAATCTTAATCTTAATTTTAACTTTGATTTTGATTTTATTTTAATTTTAGTTTTAATATTAATTCTAGTTTTGATTCTAATTCTAATTCTAATTTTAATTTTGAATTTTATTTTATTAGTTAAAGAAAAAAAAGTTATAAAATCAAAGAAAAAAAGTGGAATTTGCAAATTGGCAAAAAATCTTGAATCTCATTTTAGAATCTATCTTGCATTTAATTTTGGATTTTGAAATTTATTGATTAAATGTTTACAAAAAACTTGGGCATCAATTCATTGCCAAAAAAAAAAAAAATCACTCTTAGAGATTTTTTCCAGATCTAGCAGAATTAAAATTTTCCAAGTTGAATTGGAATTTTGATTCTATATAAGGACCTTGAATCTATGATCAGATGGGGATGAACAATGCCTCAAGCAATCAAGCACAAGGAAATAAGAGCAATCATGTAGCTAAAATCAATCCTAGCAAGCATCATCATGCATCAAGCAAGCCCAACATAATTGACAGAGCAGTCCAACAGTGAACCGATAACTCATACTCAACAACCCATCTAAAAACAAACAAAGCCAGCCCACCATTTAGCCAAGTCATAGCAAACAAAAAAGTTTCAAAATAGAAACAATTTCAAGCAATTTAGCAACAATAAACCTAATTCGCAAAGAAAGCCAAAAATTGCAAAAGAACAAATATTGTGCAAAGGTTTTCTACTAGGTTTCAGTCAAGGGAAGAGAAAAGGGAATCGATTCTGGGCAATCCTAGATTTTCAATAGCAACTAGTTTTTTGGCTGGTTTTTGATTTAGGGTTGAATAAAAAAGAAGAGGAGTTACGATTGGTGTAAAAAGAGTTGGGAAAGAAATTATATTTTGGGCTATTAGTTGCTGGCATTAGTGGTGAAGTTGCACTGAAGTTTGGGTTATTGTTGGGATTAATTTGGGTAGAGGGATTTTTAAAGAAGAAGAAGCAAAAATTGAAAGAAATAGCTCATAGAAGGAGTTTATTTGATGTTGAAAATGATGCCATTTAAAAGAAAACCATTTGCAACTTGAACCTGCAAAAAAGACCTTGACCTTGACCTATTGTCGACTCGACCCATTCTTTAGTGCAAGTTTGACCTTTTTTTTATTTATTCTTGATTTTTTTGTTATTTTATTTTATGATTTTATTAATTGTGAATAATGAAAAAGAAAAAAATTTTGGTAAGATTTTTTTTATAGTTTTATTTGCATGATTTTTATAATATTTAATTGCATGTTTTTATTTTGATATTAATATATACATATTTGCATGATTTATTAGTTAAATTTTATTTGCATTTTTTAAATATTTTTGCATGGTATTTATTTTTGCACAAATTTAATTTAATTGCATGTTTTTGCTTGATTAATAATATATTTGCATGATTATTTATTAATTGCATGATTATGGATGATTTGCTTGATTTCTAATATATTTACATGATTAAATATTTGCATGATTTTTGCATGTTTATTTTTTATTTTTTGGCATGATTTTATATTTATTGAATGATTTTTTTGCATGATATTTCTAATTATTGCATGATTGCTTGATTTGATTCTTAATAGAATTTTTGTATCACCATGTTGTGTAAATAAATAAAAAGGATTGGAATTGATTTATGTGCATGATAAAACCAACTTTGATTAAGGCTTAAATTAGATAACATGCAGTTAACTTGGTACCAATTTTAGGCATAATGGATTGCTGATACCTTCCCTGCACATAACCGACTCTTAAACCTTAGTTCCATTGATATAGACGAAAACTTATTCTTTTTAGAGACTTTTAGTTTACACTTAGGACAACCTTAAAAAGGATAGATTCATATAAGTGGCCATCACATTTAAATAAAAAAGATTGGTGATGACTCCATGATTTTTTTAGTATCTAATGGGTAGGTTCTCAAACCCAAACATTATGATAAATGAGAAGAAAAAATAAAGCTAACTCCTAGAATGTGCATTCCAAATAAGCTATCATTTGATGTTACTCCACAAGTAAAAAAGCCTAATTTGGATGTTCTATTTAAAGAACTGGAGAAAGTTACACTTATCGAGAAGTGTAATATTATGCTTCAAAGAAATTTACCCACCAAGCTTAATAATCCAAGGAGTTCTTCTATTACTTGTTCTATTGGCTTTATTTTATTTGAAAAAGCTGTGTGATTTAAGATCTAGCATAAACCTAATGCATTTTTCTATTTTTATGCAGCTTGATATTAGAGAGATGAAGCCTTCAAAGACATACCTTCAAAGACATACCTTCAATAGTTGATAAATCTATGAAGTATTTAAAGGGAGTGGTAGAAAATGTTTTGGTAAAAATAGATAAGTATGCCTTCTTTATTGATTTTGTGGTGTTTGATATAGCTAATGATAAAGAAGCAATTATCATCCTAGGAAGGCCATTTTTAGCAATTTCAAGATCATTAATTGATGCTTATAATGGGGAACTAATAATGAGATTTCAAGAAAGAAATATTGTGTTCAAGATTGGTGATCTTGTTATTATGAAAGAACAAGTTGGTTGAAAGAAGTCTTTAGTTTAAATGTAAAATTGGTGAAGCATCAGCTTATGATGGTAAAACCAAAGCCAACTTAGAGAAGTCTGATAAAAAATACGAACAAAGTGAAAAATGCAAAATCATGGAAAAAGTGTCATATTGTCTAGGTCTATGAACCTCTCTTTAGACATTAACTTAAAGAATCACTACCAACATTTTTTGTTTAGTTGCGATTAGCCACTTAACTAAATCTATCCCATTTTAAAGAGAAATCATAAGTTTGACTCAGTCACCTTTAAAAGGTAAATTCAATGGCTACAAAACTGGAACTATGTCCGAGAGTACAATTATGTATGAGAAAAGTTATAACACTCCCACAACAGTTATAAAAGGATGGTACCAGCTTGATTTTTGTGTTATCTATGGAGCCTTAAAAATCTAGCCTTAAAAATCTTACCAAATAATTAATTATTGATAATTATTCTTAATTGACTCCAATACTTTTGGCAAAAAATAAAAAAAACTCCCTCATTTCAAGAGTATACAAGAAAACTACTGTTTCTCTTGTAAAGGCTCCATCGTTGGATTATCTAATATTTTAAAAGTTTTTAAGGAAAAATTAATAGTTTAACTTTTTCCTAAGATTTCTTTTCTTATTTTTTTAAATTAATGTATTTTTTTAAGGTAAAATTGATACTTTCAACTTTTTCCCTAAATACATTTTTGAATTGTTTGAAGTTATCTTTACTTTATTGAACTATATAGGTAAAATGGAATGATAATTGTTTTAAACTTTTTGTAAGAGAACTATGCTATTGCATTATCTCAGAAATATGGTGATGATTTTTCCAATCATCTAAAATTTGATCCATAAGTATGGATTGAAGCTATTTGAAAGGTTGAAGCTATGTGAACTAATTTACATGGCTTTGGATCTACAAATAGATCTAAGGTGTTACTTTACTTGAGTTAGTCTAATGTTGTAGCAATAATGTCCCGCTCAGTTTTTGGTCCATCAACTATGCCTCTTCAACCTCATATACAACAACAAATTAATAAGTTGAAGGTTGAGCTGAGGACTAAGTTTAGTATTTTATGGATCAGATGATGCAATTGATAGGATTTAGACAATTTCCTCCAAGATAATCTTCTAAACCTGATGATAGAATGCAGCTTTTGGATCAGGAGATGTAGCAACACAATGACATGTTTTTCAAGACTTGTATTATGGTGATTCGAGTTGTTTTACACTACTATATTTTATGGATTTCAATTTTATAATTTGGATTGTTTTAGAATTTCTGTGTATATAAACTTTATGATGTGGATTTGATCTTTTATGCTTTTAATAAATAATAGACAAATAATATACTTTTAAAAGAACCACACATGTTTTACTTCTAATTTAAAGATTTCTTAAATAAATACAGATAGAATTAATCAAATTATCGATGAAATTTAGATTTTATTTATGGATTTCACCAATGGAATTCCTGTTTTTAGTGACAAAAATTAGCAATTATCAACAGAATAACAAATAGAATACATACGGTAATATTGACGGAATATTGATGGATTATCAACAGATTACCAATGAAGAATACCAATGAAATATAGATGGATTACCAACGGAGAATACCAACAAAATACCAATGGAAATCAATTTTTATTGAATGGTTATCAATCAATTATCAACGAATTATCGATTGATTAGCAACAGATTACTGATGGATTTGTTGATGCAATTACCAATTGAAAATTTACCAATGGAATATTTACCGATGGAATTATGCATTGGTAATCACCAACGAAATTTTAAAATTATCGATGAAATACTATTATCCACATACTTACTATCGACAAAAATTTTTATTAGTAAATGTTTTACCTAAGGAATTTAAGCTTATATTGAAAAATTTTCCATCGGTAATGTCTTATTTTTTAGTACTGAAATAATTAACTTGTGTAATTATTACAATATGTATAGTTATTTTTACATTTTTAAACAAAAATAATATTTGATTTTTAGTAATAACAAACATAGTTATCTAAGTATTAGTAATTGTTAATCAAATAAAATGATTTTAAATTAGAGTGATAAATTCATATTAGTAATAAACTCACTTTGATAATTATATTATTATGATGATTTTGCAAAAAATTCCATATACTACCTTACTATCTAAAAGTAAAAAAGTTGAGCTAAATATTTAACAATGAAAACATTTGTTTTCACCTAATTCATGACTGGGTTTAAATATTTGAAGTAATAAATCTCCAGTGAAGAACTAGCCCTTTTTTTCTTTCGTGATCTTAATTTTTCTTCATCCTGTACTTTCCACCTAATTGAGAAACAGGCTATTATTACAACTATTGGAACTTAGAAATTAATAAAATTAACTTATTTCCTTGCTTACAGTTAAGAGTACGCATTTCAAATTTGCAATAAAGTTCCTCATTTCGTCTTACTTGCTCACTTTTTTCTTGACCTTGAACAATTATTCTCCCTTTGCTCCATTTCTTGGTTTAAATTCCACGAAACACAAATACGGATATCTAATATATGTACGATACAATATGAACACGACGATATGATAATTTCTATAAAAAAAAATTGGGTACAAACATGATGTGATAATAAAAAATATTTTTATATATGTTTTATGTAAAAATATTAAATATAAATAAAATATTAATACATTAATATATAATTAAAACTGTCACAAAATTCTTTTGTTATTACATAAAATAAATATAAATTTATATAATTTGTAACTCTTTTGTTTTAAATCAGATTAAATAAATAATAGAATTAAAACTGCGCTACATTGTGGATAATCTTTTAATTTTATAAATTATATTTGAAATATGAGAAATAAGTAAAATTTTATAGCAAGTTTTAATGGATGACAATATATAGACAAATGTAAGTATATTTATTTTTTATATAAATTATAACTTATATATAAATATAGCTTTTGATTAAATTAAGATATTAAATAATATCTTTAGTAATAATATATATAAATATAAATATAATAAACAATAAAATATATTCTTTTATATATCTCAAGAGTAAAATATAAATATAAATATAATAAATATAAATATAAATATAATAACTTATATGTAAGTGTATTCTGACTTGATTTAAATTATTCAAAAAGAAAAAACTTAAGTCAATCTTTATTTATAAAAAAACTATGTTGATTGAATCATGGTGAACTAAAACTTTTCAGATATAGGTTATTTTGTCATTTCTACTTCCAATGTCTTTTTCTTTACAAATTTTATCTATTAATTTTTTTTAAATGACTAAAAAAAGTCAATGGGGTGACACCTAAATTCATTAAATAATATTTTTTTAATAAAATAAATCTAAATATAGAATTAAATAAATAATAAAATATATTATATACATTAGAGCTGAAGCGTAATACTAAAAACCTTACTCTTACCTAGCTCAATTAAAAGGAAAAAAAAATTTAACCCAATTATCCTTAATTAAAAAAAAGCCCATCAATTAGATCAGGGTGAATCAAAACCTATTAGATATAGGTTATTTTGTTATCTTTATTTCAATTAACTTTTTTATTGTAAAATTTATTTAATAAAAAATTAAATTCAAAAAATTTAAAAAAGGAAAAAAGGAAACCCCAAAAAATTAAAAGCTTTAAAAAAATAAAGAAAATGAAAAATAACAAAAGAAAAGGGGTGCCACGTGGATAATTGAGACGGGATAGAACACTTTAAAACTATCTTCAACCCAATCTAATTTTCAAAAAAAAAAAAACTAAACCTAGTTTTAATTCTTAAAAAAAAAATGTACCTATGTTGGATCAATTTGAATAAAAACCAATAAGATACAAATTGTTTTATCATCCTCACCTCTATTAATTTTTTTACAAAGTTCATTTAATAAAAAATAAATTTAAAAAACCAAATAAAAAGTTAGAAAAAAACAGATTTAATAAAAAATAAAAACATAAAAAAATAAAAATAAAAATTGAAAAAAAAAAGAGAAAAGTAGAGTTTTGGAAAAAGGGAGGGGTGCCACTCAAGCACCTTATCTTTCCTCCATTCTTTACAAAAATTAATTGCATAGATATATAACTATTTCAATCAACTTTTTTATTGTAAAATTTATCTAATAAAAAATTAAAATTAAAAAAAGAAAAAAAAAAGAAAAAAGGAAACCCCAAAAAATTAAAAGCTTTAAAAAAATAAAGAAAATGAAAAATAACAAAAGAAAAAGCGTGCCATGTGGACAATTGAGATGTGATATAACATTTTAAAACTATCTCTAACCCAACCTCATTTTAAATAAAAGAATGAACCTAATCTTGATTCTTTTTTTAAAAAATGTACCTATGTTGGATCGATTTGAATAAAAACCAATATGATACAAATTGTTTTATCATCCTCACCTCCATTAATCTTTTTTAAAAAGTTTATTTAATAAAAAATAAAATTAAAAAACAAAATAAAAAGTAAACAAAATAGATTTAATAAAAAATAAAAACATAAAACAAATTAAAATTAAAAAAAAATAAAGTTTTGGAAGAAGGAAGGGGTGCCACATAGACACCCTCTCATTCCTCCATTCTTTACAAAAATTAATTGCATAGATATATAACTCTTTTAAGACTTATTTATTGGATATTAGTTTCAGGCTTCAACCAAATAAATTGGGTGGAAAAAAATGAACATAGGTTACAGTTAGTTGGTTTTAGTTGCCAACAACCCATTTTTCCTTTTTTTTTTTTAATTCTATGTCGATTTGGCTTTTGTAATAAAAAATTCTAAAATAATCCCTAACACTTCATCCTTTCCATTATTTTTCAAGAAAATCTAAATGCACTCTCATTTTTTTCTCTCTACAGCTCTTTTTTTTTCAAAATTTTTTGTAAGTGAAATTACTAAAATACCTTTCTTACAAATTTTATAACTTTCGAAAATCCATTTCCAAAAAATTATAACACTTCTCAAAAGTATATTTTTGAAAAGTCATAATATTTCATGAAAATGCATTTTTCGAGAGTGTTAAAAGTGAAATTTTATGAAAAATTACAAAAAAAACATTTTGTTAAAATTGTTTGTAAATAAATGTAATGAAAAAAAGATTATTATTAAAAATTATAAATTTTAAAATTAATAAAAAAATTACTTTTACTATTTTCATCTTAGAAAAAGAATAATATCTTATGAGACCTTACTTAAATTAAAGATAAAATAGCAAATATATATTTTTTATAATTTAAAATTTATCATTTTTAATAAATATTTTTTGTATTGATTATTAAAATTTTATAATAGTTTTAATTAAAGAAGTCTCCCATCTACTTATCACCATGAATTTCTCTAATTAGCATATTAGCTTTTGACAAAATTATGTAGTATTTAGTAGTATTACTTATATTGACTCTTTATTCGTAAGCATGCAACACTGGTCAAGAAAATCTCTAACTTCGAGTTAGTTTTAATTTTTTTGATACCCTTCCCACCTGTTTTCAAATTCTTATAAGGTCGATGAGATAACAATAGTGATTTTCCTTACTTTTCCTACTCGTTGAAACATTATAAAAAAGTCCAATAAGCATATAATCATATTCAAGGATGCTGACCAAACTCTTGGTTTAATTTAACTAGTTATGCTCTTACTGGCCAATGGCTTGGAAACCTTGCTTACATTTTCAAGAACTAGGAGATGATTATCTTCATTAAGATTTCAAGATGCCTAATTAGCTCAAAGATGCATAAGTCCATTGTGTACTTTAAAATCAAAATAGTAAAAATGACTTTTTTATTAATTTTAAAATTTATAATTTTTAATAATAACTTTTTTCTTACATTAGTTTATAAATAATTTTAACAAAATTCTCTTTCTTGTAATTTTTTTATAAAATTTTACTTTTTCATTTTCTAAAAATGTATTTTCGATAAGTGTTATGACTTTTCAAAAATGCATTTTCGATAAGTGTCATGACTTTTTGGAAATGGTGGATATTCGAAAACTTGTAAAAAAGGTATTTAGTAATTTCATTTATAAAAAATTTAGAAAAAAAAAGGTGTAGAAAGAATAAAGGCGGGGTGCATTTAAAAGGCTTTTTATCTTTTTGAATTTTCTTAAACCATTTGTTTGCCCTTCTCACTCTTCTTTTTTTTTTTTACTTTTTCGCTAAAGCTCATATTTCTTATCCTTTTTCAAAATCAAAATCCATTATTCTTTAGACCTTGTCATTTTTTCTCTCTTCTTTTCTACATTTTTTGTATTTCTTTTTTCTTTTTTATATCGACAAATGATTCAATTGGTTTTCTTGTCCAATTTTTTAATGTGGGCTTTATGATTCACCATGTCAAGATTGTGTTTATTTTTTGTTTTTTTATTTTGGCAAATAGATGCGTATTTGACATATAAGTAGATTTCTTTCTTATAACATAATGATAAATGTAATGATAACTATTCTATCTTTTTTATCACTTATTTTTTTATCATCATAATATTTTTCATAATTTTTTTCAATGATTCATGGACTCTAGACTATATATAGTCTAGATAACCCATGAAAATTTTTTGATATATTTGATTGCTATGTTGATATAGATAGGAGCTCTTTCATCTTAAAAGTTGAATAGAATAATTTTTATTATTTGAAATAGTTCTTTCAGATAGTTATCGAAAGAGGGAAATTGCTTCGAATTTGATCAATTAAGATATCTAAAAATAATATAATATATATTTCATTTGAACATTTGAATTAAAAGTGGATTTTTATTTTTATTTTTGTATTTTTTTTAGATTCAAGAACTAAGCACTAAATAAAATAAAAAAACAAAAAATAGATTTATGGGCCTCTACCTTATAATTTATAATATAATGAAAGTCATGCTTAATAGAAATATTAGATCACATAAGGTCAACGAATGAGGTGTTTTTAACAATTCACAGATGAAAAAATGGTTTAGGGTTTGGTTATTAATGACATTAATGAAAGATGTGCTAAAAGCACATAAGAAAAAATAATTACAAACCTAGGTATTTACAAAACTAAATCACAAACAAGACATGCATGTAAAAACAAGAAAAAATTGGATCAAACATAAAAAAAAAAAAATTGAAATTGGTTTGAATGTTTCACCATTTTTTTTTCAAAACCTAACCAAAGCACATAAAAAAAATCAACCAAAACAACCTAATAAACTATCATTTTTTTATTGAAAAATTTAATTAAACATATTGTAAACTTGAAAATCATAACAAGAGCAATGCTCAAACATATAAAATCAAGTAACGATTACTTCAAAGATGAAAAGCAAAGTTCGACCACCCTAAAAATATTCATGGCTGAACCTTCATGGCATTCCCATCCAACATGTTTTCATCCACTTCATTCAAGCATGCATTGATTATCATAATATTCATCATTTGGAAACATTTACATTGTGAGAGGGATTTGATTAAACATAGAATGAACTAAAAAAAACACATGAAAGCAAACATCCAAACAACATACATAAATCATATACTAGCTAAAATTTATACAAATAGCAAATAAACTTACCATCTCAACATCAAAAGCAACTTAAAAGCAAGTAAAACATATAAGAAAAACTAAGAGGAGGTTCAGCCATTGTGGGAAGAGATTTGGTCGAACCTCCGATGGCTCTAAATGGTGGAAACTTGTTTTTTGTTGCTTAAACTTTGGTTCAATCCAACTATGGCTCATTGGATAAGGTTTTGATTCAAGCTTTAAAAAAAATGAAGATATACAAACAAGTAAAAAAAAAAAATCATTGAAGAACCAATGTAAAAATGTTATGAAAATGAGATGAAAATGTAATGGAATACAAGAAAAGAATATGAAGATTATACTTTCTTCAAGCTTTCTTCAACTTTATATTTTTTTCTCCCTTTTTCTCATGTTTTTTCTTGGCTTTTTTCTCTGGCTTTTCATGCAAAAAAGTTCCCCCATTTGGTTCTTGAAAAAAATGGCAAAATATCTTTGAAAAATTAAACCATGGCGTTAAGATCAAAACTCATCCAATTGTCAAAACATCCTTCTCGTTTTTAATCAAAGGAGCAAACTTTAGCCATTAGATTGAGATTCCCGATGTAATCCAATAGTCCACATTTTTCATTGTAAAGGTTGGATTTTTCTAGCCACTAAAATCATGTGAAAAGACTATTTATTTTACTTATAATACAAAATTTTTTATCTTTAAATTATTTTCTTAGAAATTAATGTTTTCATGCTCATTTTTAGATTTTAAAGCATCAAAATCATGAAATAATATGAATTGAGATCTGAAAAGTTTTATAAAAATCTAACCTCAAGAAGGTCAAATTATAAAATTACCTCTAAGAGGCATTTTGGTAAGTTCATACCTCTCGAGATACGGCTTAGTTTCGAATGCACTAAAAATCACCAAAAATTATAAAATCATGATCTGAAAAATTTCACAAAAAATCGACTTCGATAAGGTCAAATTATGAAATTACTCCTAAAGGGGCATTTGGTTCGAGAGAATCCACACATTTTTTTTAGAATCTTACTATTGGGTATTTGATTCTAATGTTTGATTTAGGGTAATTTGATTCCAAGAAAAACTAACAAATTTTTAACAGTACCCAAAGTCCCAAAATAAAAAACCCACATTTCCTTATGGTATTTTAGGATTACGAAGGAGAAAGTAGTGTTATTTTCAAATTTGATCTTACTAAAAAATTGTGAAATAGCCATTACCATTTTGAAAAGCATGTCTGGAAATGAATGCAAGTCAGTTGTAGGTTTCTGTTGGTAAAAAATTTAGTTTTTATATGACATTTGGCATGAAAAATGCCTTTAATAATCCCTTATAAAAAAAATTGAATGAGGTTATTTAAGACGTTTTTGGTCAAAAACGCCTTGAATAATCCTCAAAAATTTTTATAAGCCCATTATTAAAGGCGCTTTTGGTCAGAAAACACCTTGAATAATCTTTAACAAAAAATTAAATTAGGTTATTCAAGGTGTTTCTGGCAAAAAACGCCTTGAATAATCTTTTTAAAATATTTGAGGGGTCAAGAATTTTTTTGCCAAATACACATTCAATAATCTTTTCATAAAAATTGAAGAGGATTATTCAAGGTGTTTTTGACCACAAACACCTTGAATAATCCCATTCAATTTTTTGTAAAGATTATTTAAGGTGTTTTCTAGCTAAAAATACCTTGAATAATTTTTTTCAATTAAAAATTAGATTATTTAAGTTACCATCATATATACCAAGGAGATTATAGTAATTATTCAAAATTTAATATATGTGAATTTCCCCCAATCAAACGAACGAATTTGAATATGAGATGCCTTGAAAATGAAAAAAAAAAAAACTTCAGGTATTGTATTTTCTCGTAGATTACACTTTCTTTTAAAATCTACAATTCCACCAAGCAAATGCCCCATAAGAGTATTTTGGTAATTTTACACCCCTCAATGTACAATCAAGGTTTTTAAATTTCTAAAAATTATCAAATAATATCAACCCATGATATGGAGTGTTTTGCAAAATTCTAACTTTGGAAAAATTAAATTACTAAAATACCCTTAAAGGGTGTTTTAATAATTTCACATCTCCTAAGGTATGATGAGTTTTCAATGCATAAAAAATCATCAAAATATATTCAATTATGCTCTAGAAATTTTCACCTAAATACGATTTCAAAAAAATTAAATTATGAAAATACCCCTAAAGATATTTTAATAATTTTACACTTCCTGAAGTATAATTAAACTTTTTAGTACTTAAAAAATCATAAATTTTAAATTTAAATCACATTGATTCTAATTGGATTGTGAATTTTGAGGGTTGACCCATATTCTATCCATTTTGATAAAGTTTTGACTAATTTTGACTTTGTTTGACTAATTTTGACTTTGTTGATAAAGTTTGATCATATTTTATCAGAGTTGACTTTGGGACATTTGGGTCAAATTGGTTCAAATTTCAATTTTAGAAACTTGTCAAAATTTTAAAAAATGTTGGATTTGAATCAGGTTGAATTTTTAAGGACTTCACAAATGGCCAAGATTTTGTCCATACAAAATTAAACGTTTACAAATACCAACTAAACTAAGATTAAATTTTCATTAAGTACCAAAAAAACTAGGCTTAAATTTTTATTAATGCCAACTAACTAGACTTAAATTCTTATTGATGCTACTTAGATTAGGCTTAACTTATAGGTGCAAGCTAAACTAGGTTTAAATTTTCATAATGATTAGCAATCCTTACCAAAAGTTTAAAAAGTGAAACTTTCTTTCCAATGGATTGAATGTTCAACACATGGAGGTTTCTGTTGATTCAATAGGATTTCACCATTTGAAGGGGATAAAAGAAGTGTATACTTTTCTATGCAGGCTCATAAATGAAACATCAATTTTTTTAAAAACATGAATCCTTTAAAAACCAAACATATTCGACATTTTCTTTAGCCTCAAAATATGATATTTTGATATATGTTAATGTTAGTTCTAAGGGCTTGATATTTTAAAAGGTCATTTAGAAATGGAAGAAAACTGAAAATTTTGAAATCAACTCTTTTTTATACTTTTTCAAATTTTTAGGACCTTGATATCTTCAGATCTTTCAAAGGGTTTGGGTCACCTTTAATTAGCATATATCTCATTTAGTATTACGAGTAACTTTCAAGGTTTGCTCTAGACTATCCACTTGTAAGGTTTTCACCCGAGAGTTACATTCATCTTTTTCTTTTTCTTTTTTTTGATTGTGACACCATGCACTTTAAAAATTGAACTTATCAAAAGAGGCTAATGGTCTAAATGAGAAATTAGGTAATAAAATGGGACTAAAAGGTTCATGAGCTTCATAGTCATTTTTGCAAGAAAAACTCTTTAATTTTCAAACATCCATACTTTGATCAAATATAGACCTTTCATAGAACATAATGTAGACTAAGGTTCTTAGTTTTCAAAGAAAGAAATAGATAGGCCCAAAATAAGTGTCTAAAAGCAATTAAAACCAAAGATCATTCTTTCATATGAAAGCTTCATTTTGAGGTATATTCTTTTTTTCATTTTCTTGTGCTTTACACCTATTCATTTTTTTTCTCATTTTTTCTTTTTTTCTTTTGTTCTTCTTTCTTTTACTTTTACTTTTTTCTTTTTTTTCTTCACCTTTTCTTTTCATTCATTCTTTTTCTTTTCTTTGAGTGGATTCAAAACTTTTTGAAACTTTATATTAGGTTTTTGCCTTTAATATAAAGGATTCCTTTTTAAATATCACCATTTTTAACCTCTAAATACATCTTTTTTTGTCTCCCGTGTGAAAGGTGATCCTTAATTAGGGTTTATTTTGAAAGAATTTTATTGGGCTTAAAATGTTAGATATTATGGCTACCGTTTTGTTATCCATCCTTAAGTAAATATCTTTTAATTTTATTTAAAAGATATTAATGGTTTAATAATTATTATGTTTAAAAAACATCTTTTTGATCAATAAATAAATGAAGAGGTTTTGTTTCATTTATGAATCAATGAATGAATGCAATTAATGTACAAAAGTAAAATTTTGTTTAAAATTTATATAATGATGGAATGTATGAATTGAACGACATTAATGAATAAAAGAAATCATCGTTTCACTCTCTCCGCCTATAAATTGTTACATTCTATCCATCAAGAAGGTATGTAAAAGAATAGAATGTTAGGAGAGAGAAACAAAAAAATAATTATTACAAGAAGTTATAATGGATTAAGGTATGATTTTTCTTTAATTAGGAATTGTGAAAATCATCTTGTTCTAAGACCTTGAGCATTAAGATTATGCAAAATTAAGGTTCAGTTTGTATAATAATAATAAAAAAAAACTTGTGGTATCGGAGTTTTTGGTTTAATAAATTGTGATTTTCCTTTAAAGATTACTCTATCTATATTTATTATTATTATCTTAATGTTGATGTTTGTTGTTAATTTTATTTTATATTATATCAAAAGTTAACGGTTTTAATATTCTCTATAAGTTAATATTGGCATGGCATGATACATAAAATCCTAAAACAATAATTAAAGCATCTTTTACTAAATTATTTATTTTGGATATCATTAAACTGTTGTTCATTTAATTACAATATAACTCATGTTTTTACATAATTTAGTATAATAATAAATCATATTTTTTATATTAATTTATTGATGAAGAAATGTATAACATAATGAATATATATTTATTAGATTAATGAATACATATATTAAAAGACATATAAAATGTAAAGAAAAGTAATAAAGATTGCATAATAAATATAAAACAAAATAAAAGAAACTTAATATTCATTAAATTGTAAATAATATAATTAAATATTATGCATTTTATAATGGTTATGAAAGCTATTAATATAAATGAATGTTTGACTATTTTATACCTATTTACTTATTATCATATAAATATGTTGCATTTTATTGTATCTGTGAGATACAACAATTATGTAAAATTTATATATGATAGTTTTTTGGTATTTTGTTTACTCAAAACATTAACACCTTCCTGATATTATGTTTGGATTATCATTATGTCTATTATTATCAAAATAATTGTTATAATTATTTATTTTGTATCTAAAGTTGAATAATTTGTTAGTCACCAAAGTGGCCAAATTGAAAAGTTTTTTTATAGATGTCAAATTAAATAGATTCAATTACTCATGATTATGTGATACTATAAATGAGATGACATGATAATATATATTTATTGAGTAAGTTGAAGTTCAATGATTATAAAATATTTAATGATCGCTTAAAGGTAGATTGATTAATTTTATAATCATGAACATATTCATGGTTGATTAATATAATTCATTAGATATTTTTGCACATCCAAAAATAGCAAGTATATTGACTTGGAGAATATATAATTGCTAATTATGTGAAATCAAAATTAAGCATGAATTATGTTTATTTTTGTACATTATTGGATCACCCAAAGAAGAACTTCAATGTACATTTAATATTTATATGAATGTTATTTGAATCTATATCATATATTTAAGTTATAACTCAAAGCATTAATATATGAGCATTCTATCTATTTTGCAACATTTGTTCCTATTTCTCTTCATTCGCAAACTTTGTCTATTATAAAATTTAATGGGCTTAATTTTTCTTAATGGTGTGAACAAGTCCAGTATCATCTAGGTGTTTCTGGATCTTAATTTGGCACTCATGACTAAGTTGCTGCTATTACTGATTCTAGTAGTATTGAACAAAAGTCTTTTCATAATGCTTAGCAAAGATCAAATAGATTGAGTTTAATGTTTAGCCGAATGATAGTAGCAAATAACGTTAAGTCAACAATTCCAAAAATTGATAATGCTAAAGAATTTTTTAAGTTTGTGAAAAATATATCTCAATCTAACTCTACTAATAAGTCACTTATTGGGACATTAATAGATACGTTAATTACCATGAAATTTGATGGTTCTAATACTATACATGAGTATGTCACAAAAATATCAAATATAGCAACAAGATTAAGATCTATGGGAATGAAAGTGAGTGAAAGTTTTCTTGTACAATTAATTATAAATTCTTTACCTCCTAAATATAATTCATTCCAAATAAATTACAATACTATAAAGGATAAATGGAATGTGACTGAACTACAAAGTATGTTTATTCAAAAGGAAGTGAGGCTTAAAAAGCAAGGGATTCGCTTAATTAATCTCATGGGCCTACCAAGAACTAAAAAGAAACTAGTAAAGAAAAATGGAAAGGGCAATAAAGGACCACTAAGGATTAATGTGTCATCTATCCAAATTCACAAGAAGGAACAAAGGAAAGATAAGTGTCATTTTTGTGGAACATTTTAACACTATCAAAAAGATTGCCTAAGACGTAAGGCATGGTTTGAAAGGAAAGGTAAACCTAGTGCTTTGTATGTTTTGAATCAAATTGGTAGAAGTTTCTTATAATACTTGGTGGATTGATTCTGGTTGCACCACTTAGGTTTCAAATACGATGCAAACACAAACTATACATCCAAATAAAAAAATTTTATTTTTTTGGGAAACCAAGTCAAAGTTCTAGTTGAAGTCATTAAAACCTATTGTTTAATTTTAAACATTGGACACCATTTTGACCTTTTTCAAACTCTTTATGTTCCTTTTGTTTCTCAAAATCTATTTTTTTGTCTAAACTTGATAGATCTAGATATTCCTTAAGTTTGGAAATGGATGTTTTAGTGTATTTATACATAATTATTTTATTCACTCTGGTGTTTTGTGTGATGGTTTGTATAAATTAAATCTTGATAACTTTTTTAAAAAGATTTTGTTGACCTTGCTTTATAATGTTGATACTAAATGTGATTTAATAAATGAAAATTCAACTTACTT
The DNA here is from genome assembly GCF_002303985.1 of Durio zibethinus. The sequence goes on along the minus strand of NW_019167860.1, from coordinate 13,047,334 downwards.
ATGGTATAAATGTTTAGGTCATATATCCAAAAAAAGAATACAAAGATTGGTAAAGAATAAAATCTTTCCTAATTTGCAATTTATTGATCTTCATATTTGTATAGATTTATTAGGGAAAAATACATAAAACACACAATTAAAAAAATAGCTACAAGAAGCACACAGCTCTTTGAGATTAGACACATTGATATTTGTATACCTTTTGATGTTCTATCTTCTAGTGGAGAAAAGTATTTTATCACATTTATTAATGATTTTCACGTTATAGTTATGTCTATTTATTGCATGAAAAATCTCTGTTACTAAATGCCTTAGGAAAATGCCTTAGACGTATTTATTGATGAGGTTGAAAGACAATTAGACAGTAAAGTAAAAATTATCAAATTAGGTAGAGGTGGTGAATATTATGAAAGGTATGATGAAAATGGACAATGTCTTAGTCAATTTGCTAAATTTCTTAAAAAAATGACATATGTGCTTAATACACAATGTCAAGTACACCATAATAAAATAATGTTGTAAAAAAGCATATTCATACTTTAATAGATATGGTTAGGAGTACATTAAGTAATTTTTCTTGACCCTTATCATTGTGGATGTATGCGTTGAAAACTGTCATATATTTGTTAAACAGGGTTCCTAGTAAAGTAATTTCAAAAACTCCGTTTGAATTGTGGACAGAAAGGAAACCCAGTTTAAGGCACCTTTATGTTTGGAGCTACATGGCAGAAGTAAGAATTTATAATCCATATGAGAAGAATTGGATTCAAGAACAATTAATGGTTTTTTTATTAGCTATCCAAAAAAATCTAAAAGGTATAGATTTTACTACCCTAGCCATAGTACAAGAATTGTTGAAACTCGAAATGCAGATTCATTGAAAATGGTGAAACCAGTGGGAGTGTAGAACCATATAAAGTGAAATTTCAAGAAATAATGATGCAAATCCTTCTACCTATAACTTTTTTTCAAATTGTTGTTTCTAACAATTTACAGGAATAACAAATAAATGATCAAACACCCTATAATAAAATTGTTTCCAATGAACCTGTAGTGGATAAACCATATGAGATAGCATTAAGAAGGTCTCAAAAGCAAAAAAGATTTGTTATTTCTAATGAAGATATGGTTTATCTAAATAAGTCATAATTTAACTTAGGAATTGATGAAGATCCAGTTTCATTTTCACAAGCCATAGAAAGTATTCATTTTAGTAAATAGTCAGATGCCATGAAAGAAGATTTGAAATCAATGGATCATAATGATGCAATGATCTTGTTGAATTACTTAAAGGTTGTAAAAGAGTTAGGTGTAAATAAATCTTCAAGACTAAACGTAACTCAAATGGTAATATTGAACAATATAAGGCTAGACTTGTTACCAAAGATTTTACTCAAAAAAATGACATTGACTATAAAAAACCTTTTTTCAATTTCCAAAAAGGACTTATTTAGAATTATTATGGCAATAATGGCTCATTATGACTTAGAGCTACATTAAATGGATGTGAAAATAACTTTTCTTAATGGGAATTTAGAGGAAAAAGTTTACATGGACAAACCTAAAGATTTTTCAGATAAAGAAAGGAACACATAATGTGTAAACTTAAAAAGTTAATATATAGACTTAAACAAACTTCTTGACAATGGTTTCTTAAGTTTAATGATACTATTACTTTCTTTGGATTTAAGAAAAATGCTATTGATTGATGTATATATCTAAAGGTCGATAAAAGTAAGTATGTTGATGATATTAAATTTACTACTAATGATCTTGGTTTATTACATGAGACCAAGAAATTTCTCTCTAAGAATTTTGAAATGAAAGATATGGATGAGGCATCCTATGTAATTAAAATTAAAATATTCTGTGACAGATCACAAGGATTGTTAGGATTATCTCAGAAAATATATATTAATAAAATTCTAGAGAGATTTAAAATGAAAAAGTGCTTTACAAGTGTTGTTCCAGTTCAAAGAAAATTGGAATGAATTGGAATGCAAACAAATAAAACAAATTTCTTATGCATATATTGTTTGAAGCTTAATGTATACCCCACCTTATACCAAACCAAACATTAGTTTTAGTGTTGGAATGCTGGGCATGTATCGAAATAATTTAGGATTAGATTATTAAAGGGCTATAAAGAAAGTATTAAGATACTTACAAAGAATGAAAGATCACATGCTCACTTATAAAAGGTTCGATCATCTTGAAATGATAGGATATTTTAGATTTAAATTTTATAGGTGTGCAGATGTGAGAAAATCCACATTTTGCTATTTGTTTTTTTTAGTTAGTGGAGTGATCTTATGAAAAAATGTGAAGCAATTTGTCATTGCTACATCCACTATGGAAACTAAGTTTATGGCTTGCTTTGAGGCCATTGTTCATGGTTTATGGTTGCGAAACTTTATTTCATGATTTGGAATTATTGACAATATTACCAAGCCATTAAAAATTTATTGTGATAATGTCGCAACAGTCTTCTTTTCTAAAAATGACAAGTATTGAAAATGTGCTAAACACATGGAATTGAAATACTTTGCAATTAAAGAAGAAGTCTAAAAACAAAAAGTTTTAATTGAACACATTAGCATCAATTTTATGGTTGTGGTTCCATTAACAAAAGGTTTGCCACCAAAGACATTTAATGAACCTGTCAAAAGAATGGACATTATTAAAAACCATTAATGATATTATGGTAAAGTTTTATGTTGTTTATGAATTTGACACTTTAAGCTCTTTCTAAATATTGTCTAAGACATATTAATGCATCTTATTTTACTATGTTAGTATATATACATGACTGAATTATGAAATATGAATAGGATTTGTCTCTAACAAAGGCATTATTGAAACATTATGACATCTCTCATTAAAGGTCATGTTGAGTATAGAACTAATAATATAATACATAGAAAGGATTATGTCGAGCTAATGATATACAACCATTATGATCCTCATTAGTTTTTACTCAATGATGATTTATGATTTAAGAAAAGATTTAGCTTATATTATATGCATTCTATTTTATCATTAAAACATAAAGTTGAATAACTCCACATAAGCTAAGTCAGAGAATGTTAGATATTATGGCTAATGTTTCGTTATCCATTCTTAAGTAAATATCTTTCAATTTTATTTAAAAGATATTAATGGTTTAATAATTATTATGTTAAAAAAAATCCTTCTGATCAATAAATAAATGAAGAAGTTTTGTTTCATATGTGAAACAATGAATAAATGCAATTAATGTAGAAAAGTATAATTTTGTTTAAAATTTATATGGTGATGGAACATGTGAATTGAATGGCATTAATGAATGAAAGAAACTGCTTTATCTCTCTACCTAAAATTGATACATTTTATCCATCAAGGAAGTATGTAAAAGATTAAAAGGTCAATAAAGAGAAACAAACAAATTATTAAAAGAAGTTATAATGGATCAAAATATGATTTCTCTTTAATTAGGAAACGTTGAAAATTATCTTGTTCGAAGGCCTTGCGAATTAAAATTATGCAAAATTAAGATTCAATTTGCATAATAAAGAAAATCTAACAAAAAGAATAGCTGCTTTACTCTCTCTACCTAAAATTGATACATTCTATCCATCAAGGAAGTAAGTAAAAGATTAAAAGGTCAATAAAGAGAAACAAACAAATTATTAAAAGAAGTTATAATGGATCAAAATATGATTTCTCTTTAATTAGGAAATGTTGAAAATTATCTTGTTCGAAGGCCTTGCGAATTAAAATTATGTAAAATTAAGATTCAATTTGCATAATAAAGAAAATCTAACAAAAAGAATAGCAAAGGATAAATTTATACTTTTATGAAGGGATGATGAAAGACATCTATTGTCATTTCAGGGATAATCACTTTAAATTAAAAAGTGATTCCCTTTAAGGAGAATGAATTTAAAGAAAGGTTTTTCATTTCAAAAGTGTGCCTTTTCTTTATTGTTGGATTTTTAGCTTTCTTGTCTTTTTTTTTTTTGGCTTTTTCATTTTGAGCTTTTTGGTTTTTTCCTAGTTTCTTTTACAAAAATTTTTGGATTTGTCAGGTCTTTATTTAGATTTATTCAAATTTCTTAAATGCATAATGCCATAACTAGTTTTCTTTTTCCTTTTCTTTTTTTTCTTTTTTTTTGTTTTTTTCATCTTTTTTTTACGTGCCCCCCATAACTCATACCTTAATCCACTTTGCCAGTAGTATAATTCATAGAAGATGCCCAATTTTAACAAACCACCATTAATTAAAGTTATTAAAAGAAAATGGTCACGTGGAATGAACCCATTTAAAGTGTCAAATAATTTATGTCACTCCACAAAAAGAGAATGAATGGGTTTATCATAATTCAAGTTGTCTTAAGGGCAACGAGGTATTTCTTTTCTGATTAACATGCCCCCAAGACACTAAACTATACCAAATTTGAGGTAAAAAGCTAAAAAATTAGTATGTTTGAAGTCATTTTATAAGATTTGGGAAGCCTTTGATTTTGAAAATTTTTAGAGCTACAACATAGCATTGACACATCAAATTACCATATTTGAATTCTTAAAAATGGCACGTTTACCTGATCTTCTAGAAATCTTAATTTTTTTTAATGTTTTGTAATTAGCTATTTCATTGTTCATTGTTTAGAAAAAGTTTATCACACTTTAATATCATAGCATTATCAAGCGAGGGCAAGGCTCGTGAATTCAAATTCATGGCTTTTGAAGGGTTATGACTGATGGCTGAAATCAACTAAATGATTTAATGATGTTAAGATATTTGACAAACTCTTATTAGCGATCACCAACTCTTCCTAGACTCTTTTCTTTTATCACAAAACTTTTTTTTTCCTTTTTTTTAAGGCATTTCTCTTTTTATAACTTTAAGACTTAATCATGTGAGGCTTTATTCAAATCAAACAAATTTTTCTTTTACTAATTTTCTTTCAAAGAAAACCTACAAATCCAATACTTAAAAAAAATTAAAAAACCTCAAAAAATTATATTCATAAATCCATAAGACACTATGATGCACAATATCTATTTATTCAATGCAAACATTCAGACCCAATATAAAAATTCACATCCCAATGCACTTTTAAGATGACACTCAAACTTAAAAACAAGAGTTCTCCACTTGGCATTTCAGCTTTAACATCAATGACCTTTAATTCCACTGTTATTAATCATCATAACTACTAACCAATTCTTTAAACTTTATGGGATTTACATTGATCAAAGCCTGAACTATATCTTTAAAAGCAGCACGATCTTCTATAGAATGTCTTTTGACACCATCATGGTATTCACACTTAACATTTGGATCATACCATTTTGAGTAAGGAGGTTTTTTGGGCTTTGTAGGGATAATTAAAATCATATGATTTTTTATAAGTAAAGTGAAAAGCTCGATGTAAGAAACTAGGAGTGAATGATATATCTTGACTCTTTTTTCTCTTATGGCTTGTAAATGGCTTGGGTTGATTGTTTATTTTGTGAATATTTATGGAGAAAGAATTGGGACACATGGATGAAATGGTCGAGAAAAATTACTAGCCTAAGGTGTCAATTAGGAACAATATCGTGACCAATGGGAATAGTCATTCACCAAATCATTTTGTATCATGATGAGGTGTCTCTCATTTCACCCTTCAATAATCGTTTTCGAGGCATATTCATCGAAAATATCTTTCTGCCTTTCATTATAAATTTTCATAGTGACATTCATAATTTTTCCTTTTTTATCCTATCCTTAATTCTACTCATAGTAAATAGCAAATCTACATATTTTGAAGATATATTACCAATCAACTTATCATAATAAAAAGAAGAAAAGGTATCCACAAATAAGAAATTCAACCTCTATTAGTTAAGGTGGTCAGACTTGTGAAGCTACCTTTTTTCATCTAGTGACATTTTTTATAGCTCTCATTGGAGCTCTTTCTCGTATTTTGAAGGGCTAACCGGTCTAGGGCTATGTCTAACATATGCTAGTATCACTTTAAGAATGCTCAAGATAAATCCCTTTAAGTATGAACTTGGCTGCTTTTAAACTATAATACCAATTGATTGCTACCCTAGTTAAACTTTCTTGAAATACATGAATAAGTAGCTTTTCATCTCGGGCATACTTAACTGTTTTGTGATAATATTGAGCTAAATATGTATCAAGACATCTAGTTTTATCAAACTTCTCAATCATAAAAACTTTGAACTTAGATGGAATAACTATATCTGAAACTAGCTGGGTTTTATTTGTATCACAAGATTTATCCTTACCTTTAATAGCTTGAATACTTTTTTTTAAGAAACAATACATTCTCTATGCATCTCGATTCCGTGATTCCTCTCTTAAGGGTACTAAGCTAAATTCTTTAGGTTGATCATTTTTTTAAGCAAAAAGTCCATTTATAATTTCCTTCGTATGCCTTTATCAAATCAATATTCTGCTAATCTTTAGAAAAAATTGCTAAGATTATTCTAAAAAAGATTTCTCCTCTTTAGAATACACATGAATTACATTTTGTTGAATGGATATAAAAATAAATGAATGAATGCATAAATGACAAAGCTTTTTGGTGAAAAGTGTGGAAATTGGAATAGGGGCAAGAATTAGAGATAAACCATAATTCATATATCCCAGTTCGAAAAGACAACATCATATTAAAAAAATAAATATATAAAGTATTTTCAAAACTTGAAGAAATTCAAAATTCATTTCATTTCCCTAATAACCTATCACTTGAAGACCCTTTTTAATAAAGAAAACCTCATCCATGTTCATCATCATTCCATCCCTTTTTCATTGTTCTTAAATCTTTAACCCATTATTTTTTAGATTGAACCAGTTTGTATCTATAAGTGATTGCACCTCATCTTTGAAAGCCTTGCATTTTCAATATAGTGCCCCATATTCCCACCATGGTATTCACATCTTACATTGGAGTCAAACCATTTTGGATACAGAAGCTTTAAAGGCTTCAAAGGTATATGAGCAATAAGATGTTTCTCAAACAGATAAGGAAAGAGTTTTTTATATGAAATAAGGATATGATCTAATTGTTTCTTCTTCTTGGGTAATTTTTGGGTAATAGATTAGCTAGGAATCCAAGCATTTGATGGTGGTACAAAGGTGTAGAATGGAGAAATTGGTTGAATAGGTGGTCAGAGAAATGGAAAACTAAAAGCTTTGGTTCAAATGTGGACTTCTCGAAGACTACACGAAGTTTTGGGGCTTGATACTAAATACTTGGAAGGGAGGTTGAAGATAGACATGAAAAGGATTTGAGACATGAAAAGGATTTGAATACAGGCTTGAGTTCATTTTTCAAAATTTTCTTCTTATTATATTCACTTTTTTTATTATCTTACATTCTCTTTTTTTTTTTTTATATTCCTTTTTTGTTACTTGCACTTAATCATTGTTAAACCTTTTTTATATTTTTGTTACTACTTTATTATCTACATTATATGTATATATATTTTTCAACCCTAATCAAATCCATGCAATAATTTCACTCTAAGAAGCAAAAAGGATAAAACCAAACAAGCATTTTCTTTCCCAAGATCGACTAACATGTAAATGGTAGCAAATATTATAAACTTTCTCATCCATAAGCAACCATCATACTAAATGACACCACATACATGCATTGAAACTCTTTATTTGGAGGAAATTGATTTTTTTTTATTATCTTTTCATTTTTTTTGGAATGAGAATTTGGACCATATATAAGAGCAATGAAGATTAAACTCCACTAAAACTACAAGCTTGCAAATGATAACATTTCAAGCTTTATATAAACAAACCACATACAAGGAAAAGAAACCAAGGAAACTAAGCATGCAATGGTTGGGAGCTTTGGGGTTTATTTAACAATTTTTACATAAAAAGAAGCAAGAAAACATTGACTTTAAACTATCTTGCTTCACATTTCTACTGCTGAATGCTACTAGTCTCCTTTTTTGCTATTGCTTTCCTATTTTCTTTTTACGAATGCATGCATGCTTTGTCTTTTTTCTTTGTTATTTCTTTTTCTAGTTTCCTCCCTGTTTCTACCACTTTTTTTTTGGTTTCATGCTACTAGGTTTTTTTTTTACCTTCTCTTATTTTTTGCCATAATTTTTTTATGCTCAATTTTTTTGTTGTTTTTTTTTTCTATTCTTTACTTTTTCCTCTTCTATTGTTTAGTTTTTTTTCAAACTTTTTTCGATTCTTCTTTTAGTCTGTCTAGCTTTATTTTTTGTTACTGGTTTTTTTTATTTTTTTTCTCTAGTTTTTTTGCTTGTTTCTTTTTCTTTTTCTACTTGTTTCTTCTTTTTCCCCTTTGTGCCCAAATGCATTTTGCTTTTGCCCTATTTTCTTGCTTTTTGCTAATGCTCAAAAGCTCTTCCCTTTTTTTTTGTTGGTTGTTTTTCTTCTTGTGCTTGCTTTTTCTTTCTTTTTTTTTTTGTGCCCAAAAGTTCTCTCCTCTCTCTTTACTCACAAATGCCCCTATTACTTTTCTCGTTTTTCCTTCTAGGTTTTGGTTTCTCTTTTTCTTTGTACTAGCATTTGCCTAGTTTTTCTTCCTTTTTACTTAGTTTTTTTTTATTAGTCTTTTTGTTACATTTTGAGATCAAGATGTAACACGATCATATTACCTTAAAGTAAAACCCCAAAGTAATACGAAGCTTTCTTTCTTAATCATTGAACAACTCTCAAATAAAATAAGGTTATCAATAAGTAAAATATCTAGATAACAAGTTTTCAAAGGTTCAATGTCGAGTATTACAACTAAAAGAAACAATACTTCCTAAATCCTATTCTCTAAATAGTTCTCTAGTGCTCAGATTTTTTTAGCTCTTCATAAAACTAATCATACTTAACATTTATATCATTTGTAAAAAAAAAAAAAATGAGAAATGAGCAAATCACGGCTCAGTAAGTATAAGCTCACACACTTTATCGAATCAAACATCATTTTTATATATATCATATAGAGTATTCAAAATAGTCATCAAATCATAATGTCAAAACATTTCAAGATCATCATTCTATCAAATATTTCACAAATTCATAAATCAATATTAAAACATATCAATTCATTAATTATAAATCACAAATCATAGTCAAATACATATTTCATACAAATCATGGATCAATGTTTAAAATCATCATAAATCATCATTATCATTCGTTTATCACTAGCTACGGTCACTGCTATAACCCTGACATTGGTCGTATCGATAATTTCTTTCTCATGATCATTACTAACTATTATAACCCGCTAACTAGGGCCTTATGCTAACTACTATTACCCGTTAGCCAAGGTCGTAGAACTAGTTCTGGTGTCGATGATCCCATTTCCTAGGGATATAAAAACGTAGCTATCATAAAATAAACCATTTTCTCATTTTATTCATAAGCATGATCCACCATTTATGTAGTGAAACACAAAATAATCATATGCTTGATCATATTTTCATACATAAAAAATAATGAAATAAAATATTCATTCATTTAGAAACATACATATATACATAGATTCGAAAATAAGCAAAGTGTGTAAGATTCTACTTACCTATTTTCGATTTCACCACTTAGTTTTTTTCCAAAATAATTAATGATGTATTCAAAATAATTTCAACATAATAAAATTAATCAACCCATTTCAAGACCAATGATACCAAAAACAATTAAGTTAAACAAAAGTTAACTCAACTAAGAAATACTAGTAATCTGACCTCCTTTCATTAAAATGACCATATCTCAATATATCCCAATCAAAATTAAGATCTGTTTATGCATTATAAACTAGACTTGATAAGCTTTCTAACCATATATGGCCCATATTGTAATTCCTTATGGATTAATTATAACAATTTTTGCAATCCACGTCATATGCTACTGCCAGACAACCTGTATACTTCTCATAAAAATTACGTATTTATTCATAAGAAACTCTAAATGCAATTCTACTTATTTCATTGGAAAGTAGATTCAATAAGCTTTCCAAATATATATGGCTTAATCTATAAATCATTGTATAAAAATTAAGAGGAATTTCGTAATTCCTCCCTACTGCTGCTGCTAGGTAACCTGCACATCATTAGGTAAAAAAATTAGACAACTCTTCATAAAAAACTCAGATTCAACTTCTGTTTATTTCATTAGAAAGTAGATTCAACATACTTTTCAACAATATATAATAATCATAGCAATAATCTATCCATTAATACAAAATTATATTTTAATTTATTATTGTATATCATAGTATCTCATTTAAAAACATAATTTCTCCTTTAATCTTTAAAAATTCAAATCCCCATTTCAGCCTTTAAACTCCATTCAATAATCATCAATAAATCTTAAGAACATGAAATAAAAAAAGCTCAGTAATTTACCAAAATAAATCATGAAGATTAATGAAAGATTTCATAATTTTTTTGGTTTTTTCCTAAAAACTTCAACTTCAAATAATAGCAATCAACATGATATTTTTTCTTAAAAAAAAGAGGGCATATACTCACCATTAGGGAATTAACTTGATTGTAGCCTTTGATTTTGAATCTCTAACTTAATTTTTCATGTTATCTAATCCAAAAGAGATGAGGAAGAAGAACTCTCATTTGCTTTTTGTTTTACAATAGCTAAGTTTTTTTTCATATAATACTTGAGCTTTTTTTTTTACTAATTAATCTCTTAATTAATTTAATGGGCTTTAGTAATAGTCTATCCCAATTATCATTTGGGTTGAGGTATTACACTTTCTTCCTCTTCTCTTCTGCCTGTTTTGTTTTTGAAAAATCATTTTCCTCTAGGAGCCCACTATCTCTTCTTCTTCCTACGTTGGCCAGCTACAAAAGTCATGCAAATTTATTTTTTTTTTGCAGTAGTTTCTCTCTTTCACATCCCAGTGCATGGTTTTGCATCAATTTTTTCCTTTTTTTTACATGATTTTCATGCATGCCAAGTTAATGGGATGGACTCCTTCTTTTTTACATATCTTAAGCTTTAAAACAAGTTAATACTTTTGGGCCTTGAGTTTTATTTAAGCCTAGCTTTGTGGTCAAGCGTGGACTTTGTTGTTTTTTTTTTTTTTTGGGGGGGGGGGCTATCCTTATTTGATTTATTTGTAATTTCATTTAGGCCTTTCAAGTTTTTCATTTTTGGGCCAATCTTTCCCTTTTTTTTCTTTTTTCTTTTGGTTTTTTTTTTGTTGGTTTAATAGCCAATAATTGGCCATTAATGAGCTTTAAGAAATAATCTTTTATTGAATTTTTTATTGAATCATTTTGGGTATTCATTCGAGTCAATGCAATGGGTCTCACCGTGGGGATTACATTAGGCCTCATATCGAAGCATTAAAAAATAAGTTATGTAATAAGCTCCAAAAATGAAGGTTAGGAATTAATTACAAAAATAAGTTCAAATTAAAATGATAAAATATCTCAGAAAAAATTAGTTATCTATAATGCTGAGCCGAAGCTAAAGGAAAAAATGGATAACACTAACAACCTATAGATATCCATTAATGTTGTCACTGGCAGCATGGGACACGGTAATATCAGAATTGATGGAACCATCATATGGAAACCTTTCATTGTTCTAATGGACAGTAGCAACACTCATAGTTTTGTTATTTTGAGATGGGCTAAGGATGGTGTTAAGATTGAACAAACAAATCCATTAACAATTATATTAGCTAATGGTGAAAGACTCAGTAATACTGCTAGGTGTAAAAATTTGACTTGGATTATACAAGGGCATATGTATTATCATAATATGAAGGTCTTACCCCTAAGAGGCGGTGATACGGTACCTGGAATTGATTAGATAAAAAAGCACAACCCTATAGTGTTTGCCTTTAATGAGTTATCCACATCGTTCCAAAAAGATGGGCAACAAAATATATTTAAAGGGAATTAGAAGTATGAAGACCTTAAGCTCATTTTGAAAAAAAGGGTATAGAAACTAGTGGACAAGGATCCAGAGTTGTTTGGGGAATTTTATACAGTAAGCGTGGATAATGCAAATGAAGAAACTTGTCCTCCAAAATTATAGCAGTTTTTGCATACATATGCTGATATCTTTGAAGAACTGACCAAGTTACCACCTAAGATGTCTCATGATCATAGCATTCCTTTTAAGGGATGAGCTCAAACTATTAATCTTATGCCTATTGATACCTTCATCATTAAAAAGCTAAAATAGAAAAGCAGATTTCAGACATGGTCTCCTCATCAGTTATACAAACAAGTAAAAGTCTTTTTGCTTCCCCATGCTTGTTAGCCAAAGAGAAAAATGGTTCATGAAGGTTGTGTATTGATTATAACAACTCAAAGCAATGACAGTCAAGGATAAATTTCTAATTCCAGTGGTAGAAGACTTATTGAATGAAGTGAAGGGAGCTATTTATTTCTTTAAGATTAATTTGAGGTTTGATTATTGGCAAATCAAAGTTCAAGAGGAAGATATACCACAAACAGCTTTAGGGACACACCATGGGCATTATGAATTCAAGGTAATGCCATTTAGACTTACCAATACTCCAGTTACCTTTCATTCCTTCATGAATGTTATTTTTTTTTCCTTCAAAAAATTTGTGTTAGTTTTCTTTGATGATATACTTGTTTATAGTGTTACTCCATAAGAACATGCATGTTTCACATTTAGAAACTGTTTTGGAGGTGTTGAGACTTAATCAGCTGTAAACGAAAAAGAGCAAGTGTTTTTTTGGTCATATACAAGTTAAATATCTCAACTATATCATCACAGTAGAAGGAGTGGCAATGGATCCTTCCAAAGTGGAAGTTATTAAGAACTAGCCTTTACCAAAAAGCTTGAAATCTGTAAAAGGGATATGGGATGATAAGTAAACCGTTAACAGATATGCTAAAGTATGAAGGATTCACTTGGACTCCTAAGGCAATGGCAAAATTCCAGCAACTCAAGAAAGCTATGCGCATATGTCACTGGTTGAGACTCAAGCTCTGAACCCGCGCAGTTCTGGGACCCGGGCATCCCCTCATCCGGTGCCCCAGATCAGCCTTCCTGCTATTGTGAGGTATTGTCCGCTCTGGCCCCCCTAACCTCACGGTTTTGTCCTACAAAAGGCGCCTCATAAGATAAAGATGGTGTGAACCGATGTGAACCTTTATATACCCCAGTGACCCTCCTATTATTTTCGATGTGGGATTCAGGACTCTTCCTTAGGTCCGTGACATTCTCCCGCACCCAACCTCGTGACGCCCTCGTCACGGAGGCTGGCCACCCTGCCTACCTCTTTCGAGGTGCTTGGAATGGATCGAACGGTATAGAGCTGGCTCTGATACCACTTGTCACGAGTCGAGACTTAAGCTCCGAACCCGTGCGGCTCCGGGACCCGGGCATCCACTCATCCGGCATCCTAGATCAACCTTCCTGTCACGGTTCACACCCCTGTGAGGTATTGTCTGATCTGGCCCTCCTGGCCTCACGGTTTTGTCCTACAAAAGACGCCTCACAAGGCGGAAGTGGTGTGAACCCTTATATACCTCAGTGACCCTTCTATTATATTCGATGTGGGATTTATGACTCTTCCTTAAGTCCGTGACACGTAGCCCTAGTATTAGCCTTGCCTGATTTCTTAAGAACCTTTTGTTTGGAGACTGATGCATGCTGTACTGGAATTAGAGCATTTTTATCCCAGGTTGGAAGGCCTGTTGCCTACTTGAGTAAAGCCTTAGGTCTAAGACATGCTAACGTATCCATATATGAAAAAAAAAATTATTTGGCCATTCTAATGGCTATGACTAAATGGAGAAACTATCTTAAAGGAAAACCCTTTATTATAAAGACAAACTGTGAAGCACTCAAATACTTGCTAGAGCAGAAATTATCTACGACCATTCAAAAGAAGGGGTTGACTAAATTGTTAGCACTAAACTAATCTAACTGATCTAGAAAAGGTAAGATGAACGTGGTTGTAGATGCTTTATCAGGGCAGCATAAAGAAAAAGGGACTTTACAAAGTTTAAACTCCACCATGATCATCACAAAATGGGTGCCAGAAATAGAACAGAATTATCTAGGGAATGAATTAACTGAAAAAATGATCACTCACCTCACTATTAGCCCTGCCAGTGATCCACAGTACTCATTCACCAATGGAGTTTTAAGGTTCAATGGCAAAGTATATTTGGGAAGTCAAGGATAGCTAAGAACTCAAATGTTGCAGTTGCTACATGATTCCCCTCAAGATGGACATTAAGGCCTTACTATCTGCTTAGATAGTATTTTCATTGGCCTGGAATGATGAAACAAGTGCAAGATTATGTTTAGCAATGTGAAGTCCATCAAATGAACATAGATGAGAGTGTTGCTTACCCAAAGCTACTTTAACCAATTCCAGTCCTTACACAGGTTTAGAAGTAATTACAATGGACTTTGTGAAAGAGCTGCCTTCATCATAAAAGTTTAATTGCATCATGGTCATAATTAACAAACTTACTAAGTATGCACATTTTTTACCTTTATGTTACCTTTACACAGCTATAGATGTGGCCATACTTTACCTCTATTAGATTTGATGATGTACTTATTAGCTCCTGACAGACAGAACAAACAAAAACTTTATCTCTATTAGATATCATTTGTATTACATATAACGTTTTCACGAGATATGAATGAGAAATATCAAGCTTTTCTTGCTCTCAATTTTCTTTCTCTACTTCTGGTCTCTATAATTCTTCCTATCTTCCATTTTAATATGTCAACCAACCTTATTACATAACATATTGGTGTAAGCATTTATTCTAACCAGGTTTACAAAGGTAAGATAAAGGTAAAAAATGATATCTAATAGTTGTTCACTTTACAAAGCAAGCAGGAGGGAGATCAGTATGCTAACCAGGTTCATAAGCTTCATGGAACCTCAAAGTCAGTGATATCGAATAGAGATAAAGTTTTTGTTAGTTCTGTCTGGTAGGAGCTAATGAAACTCTTGGGCATATCAGTGCATCTTAGTACAACATATCACTCTTAATCTGTGGCCAGAGTGAATGATCGAATCAATGTTTCGAGCAATATTTTCGGTGTATGGGTTGTTTAAAACCAAAGACTTGGGCTCAGTGGTTGTCTCTGGCAGAGTGGTGGTATAATTCTAGTTATCAATTTGCTCTAAAGATGACAC
The DNA here is from genome assembly GCF_002303985.1 of Durio zibethinus. The sequence continues at coordinate 13,032,179 of NW_019167860.1, read as the reverse complement.
CCTTTCAGGCATTAAATGGCTATCCACCACGAGGGTTTGCATTGGATATCAATGGCAAGACTAAGGTCTCTACTATTGAGGAGACTTGTTGAAGGAAAAGGAGAAACCGAGCAAGCTGTTGGTCAACTAACTACAAAAGGCATAGCACAGGATGAAATATTGTTCTGACAAGAACAGGACAGAACGAGCGTTTCAAGTAGGGGATGAGGTGTACTTGAAACTTTAGCCATATAGGCAAACTTCTCTAGCACTCAGAAAAAATCTTAAACTTTCATCCAAGTATAATGACCTTATCCGTACTTGCCAAGGTTGGTAAAGTGGCTTAAAAGCTGCAGCTCCCAACTACTTCAAATTTACGGCTAGTGTTTCATGTGAGCCTTTTGAAGAAAATTAGGATTAAGGTTATGCCGAGCATAGCTCCCCTGTAGTTGGAAGTGATGTTCAACCACTTGTATATCCTGCTGCTTAGTCATTGATAAAAAGATGGTTAAAAGAAGCAACAGAGCTGTTGCTCAACTGTCGGTTGAATGGTCTAATCTGGGTCCAAACAATCTAGGAAATGTGATGAAACTGCAGGGTGATCATAAAGGATCGAGCATGAAGGGTAGAGTTAAGCTCATCACTAGCCCTGGGAGTAAGGAGGTAGCTGAGCTGGTTGAAGATTCTGGAATGGGAGATGAAGTTGAACCTAGCATGGACGTTGACAAGCCAGGATAGTTGTCACTTGGAAGGAGCAGAAATAAAAAGTTGGCGTAACAGTTGTTGACTTGTCAGGAATAATTGCTTGTTATGGAATTGCGGCTGGAATGTTTAGTTACCAAAATGTTTATATTTTATTGGCCGAATATTATTATTAGAATTATGACGTCATCATTTGTATTACATTTTTTTTTTTTGAAAAATGAAATCGTTTTATTAATAATAAAACAATACAAAGCTCCAAATCCAAGCAATTAAATCAGTGTTTCTCATTACTCCCATCTTAGCCAAAGCATCTGCTAAATTGTTTGCTATCATTTGTATTACATTTAACGACCATGTACTCATTCTCGAGATATGACTGAGAAATATCAAGCTTTTCTTGCTCTCAATTCTCTTTCTCTACTTCTGGTCTCTGTAATTCTTCCTATCTTCCATTTTAATATGTCAACCAACCTTATTACATAACATATTGGTGTAAGCATTTTATTCTTTCCATATATGTCTTGAACAAGATTGATTGGCTTTTTTTGGACTCGTCATGATAATTCCATAAGAGGTGCTCGAATCAGCTGGTAATTCATTTGCCATCCTAAGTCTGAAGGAGAGCTTAGACCAAAAGATCTACTTACTTTTAACAAAGCCTGTATCATGTAGCATATTTGGCCTTTGTTGTCCAAAAGTGGCTCTTTTTGGATTGCTTGGATTGAAACATATGTTCTTAAAGGTAGGATCATCTGGCGGGTGTCTACTTCTCAAAATAGCAGTTGGAGTTGGAGGAAATTGTTGTAGCTAAGGCAGATAGTTGTTCACTTTACAAAGCAATAAGAAGGGAGATCAGTTTGGAGGATTTCAGGGTCCAAGTACTCTGTGGCTAAGGATTGAAAAGAGATTAGGCCTAAGCAACCAAAAGTAGGTTGGGATTAGGGGTGTAAATGATACATTAGTATTCGCAAGCTACTCGGGTTCGATTCGAAAAAACTCGAATTCGGTTCGATTATTGTCGAGTCGAGCTCGAGCTCGAGTAGCTCGACTTATCGATCGAGCCGAATTCGAGTATTATTATATCTGACTCGAGTAGCTCGCGAGCCTAATCGAGCTTTTATATTTAAATATATTTTTATTATTTTAATTAATAAAATATTTCGAGTCCGAGTTCGAGTTCGAGTTCGAGCATGAATAATCAAATTCTTGTCGAGTATACGAATCGAACTTATTTTTACATATTAATCGAGCTTAATCGAACGAGCTCGAGTAGTTCGAATTCGATCACGAATCGAGCTTGAGCTTGAAAAATAAAATTCGATCGAGCTCGAGCCGAGTATCGAGCTCCGAGTTGTGAGTCGAGCTCGAGCTCGAGCTTCTCACTACTCGACTCGGCTCGGCTCGTTTACAGCCCTAGTTGGGATAGGCCATTGTGATCCACTTACCACACTCCTAAACATGCAATGGTTTCCTGGATGACCATCCTTAATAAGTTGCCCGCTAAAAATCATACGCTTTTATGGGATCCAAAAGTTAATGGTGATTGTGTGCTTTGCCACTCAAAGCAAGAATCAAGAGATCACATGTGCTTGGGACTTAAATCACTTCATTTTCTATGCATAATTTCTTTGTTTCCCAGCTAAATTGACTAGAATAGTTTTGATGACGTAACAATGTTATCGTTTGCTTATCTTTCGATAAATAAATTACTTGCTTATTTAAAGAAAAAAGTTGGTGAGAGAAAATTGGACTTCATCTTAATTTAATCGGCTGGCAGCTAGCAGCAAAAACTGTTGTTAGCACTTAGGATGGAATATTCCTATCTTCAATTTGTTTTGCTCTTTCTAGCAATTGAAGCCAATATTGAAAATGATAATTTAGCATTTGATTTTTTTTTTTAAGTTATAACAAAAATTTGTTTTTATTGCTTACTTTTTATTTTAAACTAACGTTTTAAAACACAAATAACAAATAGTGGAGAAATCAAGTAATTAGAAAACAATCAATTAAGTGGAGAAATCAAGTAATTAGAAAACAATCAAATAAAACCTTCAATTTAGATATGACAATTATGCGAGTTAGATTGGATTTAGATTAGATTATTTCAAGTAAGATCATTTTGAATAAAAAAATTTAATTCATTTTAAATTTAGATCATTTCGAATTTGAATCATCTTAGATTTAAGTTTTTCAGTAAGTCATTAAAGTTTGAGTTATCAAATTTGGTTTAATTTGTTTCAAATAATTGAGTTTTAAAATCAATCAACTTAATTTCAAGTTTAGGTTAATTCAATTTTAATTTTAAGTTAAACAAATTCAAGTTTTTTATCTTTTTTATCAAATTAAATTGAGTTAATTTGAATTCGAATGAATTTTTCAGAGTTCAAGTCAATTTTAATAGCTCTAACCTTCACCTTATCAATAATCTTGTCTTTAAGTTCATTATGACTAAAAAGGTTTAAAAAGACTGTAATATGATAATTCAAATCTCCCCATCCTCTATCCAGTAAAAAAAAAAAAAGAAAAACCTTTCCATTTTTCTCTTGAAATGATTATTATGTATCAATAATGTCATGCATAAAAGAACGCACCCTTTGTCCTAAATCAAGAAATTTTTTTTTTCTGAAATTAAATTTCTTCTTTTTTTCTTTAAGACTTTTTTCACTTTAACTAGAACAATTCTAATAAGCAATTACAATTAATAAAATATGTTAAATAATATGGTTTAAAAGATTAAAAAAATAATTAACTCCACGATGGTAAGACAACATAGGAGTTATATGTAACTAAACTAGGCATATAATTAACATCATCATACAATAATAATAAAAAAAAGCATATAACAATGACAACCCAAAAAAATAATAATAATCTGCATTCCTCTCTTCTTTATTTTAGAAAAGTAAATTCTTTTCCTCCTGAAAAGAACCATTATGGAGAAATTATAAGTATATAGATATCATCCTTCTAATTAAAATGAGACATAATTCTGTTTTAGACATATATATTTATATATATATGAGGAGGGATTAATTTGTACGGTATAAAAATTTTTTAGTTTTGCATATTTTTCTAAACTTTGATTCTAATAAATCCAATTAATGAGAGAGATAGGAAAAAGTAAGAAAAATAATTTCATTTCATTTCTTGGATCTATCGAAATTAATAGTTAAAAAATATGTAAAATTAAAAATTTTTACAATCCAAGTTGATCCCTCTTATATATATATATATATATATATATATATATATGTGTGTGTGTGTGTGTAATTAGCGAGGATAGTGCATTATTCAAATATCTACTGACAATTTCAAGAAGAAAATGGTCAGTGAAACATCTTCTAATGGTATCAGTAAGAAGTATAAATTCACATTTTACAACATTGTATTACAAATTCAAAGTACAGAAACCTCAAATTAAAGAAATAACTTCTTTTTTGTTTTCTTGGAAAAGAGGGAGTGAAGGAGCTTAAACCATGATGCAGTAAATCACTGATCCTCGGCTCTTGGATTGTAATAACTGTAATTTTCGTTTTGTTTTTGCTCTTTATGTCGGTTATTATACTAGTTGGAGCTGGTAGCAAATGCATGAAAACTTAACTTCATTCTTTAATGATACCTTGGAAGTTGCAAGCAAAGAGCAGTCAAATACAGTCTTGTATCATGCAGGCTAGTAGATACATAGTCCTGTTACATTCACATGCACAACTTATAAAGCCTGGGTGACGAAAACTGAAAAAGAAAATTTTAACCGCAGGAGGATAAGACTTACTCCTAAAACCTGTAAATCTTTGTTGATTTCTTCTGAGTCTCCAAAATGCTACCACAATCAGTCATAGATGCAAAAGGAATAGTTGAATGGATCAACCTCGAGTTATCCTGATCCACAGTTTGGCTGTGGCCGGGTTTCAGGATGTGCTTCACGCCAGGACTCAGTTTAATAGGACCTGATCTTGCCACACCATCAACTTTAGAAGAATCAATGCCAGCTGAAAGTCCAAACCCATTACATTGAGACTCATTTGGAATCCATCCTACAAGGCTTGCTTCATTCCTTTCGGGTTCAATTTCAAGTGACTCTGTGTTACATTGAATGTCCTCGATGAACTTTTCTCTAGCCAACAGGGCGGCAGCTCTTGATTCATCTTGAATTCCTAGATTAGGTATCTTAATCGGCTTCATTGAATAATCTTCTCTCGCTCCAGGTCTCTTCCTTGTCTTCTGGCAAATATCAGGGTCCTGAATGCCAACACTTTTTGACTTCATTCTGTTCCTGTGGCTCATATTAACAGAAGAATTTAGTTTAATTCCAGGAACAGGTAGGATGAGTGGGGAGTGAGCTACAGATGGTTGCCCAACTGAACTTTCCATGTGCAAGTGGTGATCATTAACAACTGGCGAATGAGGAACCAAGTGGTTGGTAAGAAAACTAGTTCGAGCAGTATGCGGATGAAACCTACCACCCACTTCAGGAAGAGGTCGAGAACGTGTACTTGGTGCCTTCGCTTGCTGTGTTGCTTGTAACAACCATGGCATCAGGCCCTTTGAGGAGCCACGAACCCAAGACGGATGGAAATTTTCAACATGATCTGGGTACAAAAAAGGAAAGTTGAAAGACGAGTTTCCGGCATTCAGTAGATTCTGCTTGTTTTCGAGTTCAACAGAATTCCCATTTATATTCTGATAGTTTCTGTGTGAAGTAGATGCTGCGGGTAGTCGAGAAATAACTCTTAAAGTTTCATTTCTGGATATAAAAGGCTCCGGGTAGTCAGCTCCACTGTCAAAAATAGCATGGGAAGTGGGTGGATGAGCTAAATGGTGTGATTTTGGATTAGGATCTCCTGCCATTCCTAGGCTGCTATTATGGAATTCTGGATTTGCTCTACAGTTAAGACCTGGCTGAAAGAAATTACACTCAGGAGACTTCATGAGTACATTGGAGGGAAAGGCCTGGCTGCTCTCTATTTCAAATTGTTGAACACGAGTTTCTTTAAATTTTCCTGATGCTGGATCCAAAAGCCAGTCTTCTGGTAATCGTCTATCAAGAAAGGAATTCTGAAGGGCAATACTTTGAGGATGCTGCTCCTTTATGATTTCCTTATCAGTCCAGACCTTTCCATCTGCAAATTCTTGTATCTCATCACTACTTCGACAAATTGTAACATCTTTTCCCATCAACCGCATTGTTGGAGGTGGACTATTCAGGAGCATCTTGTCTGCATTTTCCTTTGCATGAGTGATGCCTTTATCCTTTTGGTTCTGAAACTGGTCATATTGCCCACATCCACTGAAAGAGATGTTCATCAAATTTAGGTCTGAATTCATCAAGCAGATGGAATGGTTGCATCTCTTATTAGAATTTAGACGGAAGCCATCTTCTTTTCTATGGCCTTGCAATTCTGTAGCCCCTAATCTAACTGGTGAATGTACAGTAGCATTCACTTTCAAGTGATTCCGTGCAGGAAACAAACTTAACTGATTATTTGGAAGTGCCCTTTCAGTAAAATGCATCCCTTTCATAATTGAATGATCATCCATGCTCCTTGGCAAGACAAGATTGTTAATGCTATTGGAAGAACCTGATACTGGACTCAATTTCTTTAGCTGGTTGAATCCTCCATTTCCACTTGACTTTGCCTGTACTAGTTCACCTTGTGAATTAAGAGGCAAACCAAAATATCCCTCATCCCTGTACTTTTCTGAAAAGGCAACTGCCTTCTGTTTCCATTCTGGAAAGGGACATTGCTTCCCCATCAGTTCAATAGGAGACAAATGATAAAATGGCTGATGGGACAAAGGATGGCCTGAAACATTTTCTGATGTAAATGGAGCACTTTCATTGGCATTTTTAATCAAAGCAAAACCAGATGATAAAGGCTGCAAAGATGCCCTTGGATTTGCCTTAGAACTTATAGCAACTTCCCGGGTGTGATCTCCAAAATAATCAACAAACAGGGAACTGTAATTCAAAGCCGTAGAAACACCACCACATACTTGTGAATTGACAAAAGGATTTTGGATCTCTTTCGGTGCAGAAAAGAGTCTAGGAACACCAGTAGACGGAGGGCTACAAAATATATTTTGATTTCCTTGATTAGACATATGAAAATTACCAGAATCTAATACAACTTGACCTGGTTGCAAAGATCTATCCGAAAAATGATTTATTTTTTCTTGCTCATTGATACTAGGTCTGAGAAATTTTGGTATATCAACATTGTGATGAAAATCAGGCAACTGTTGCTTTTCCATTGTAGCTTGCACCCCAATTCCATTTTCTGTGCTAAAAGAAACATCTTCCTCATCACTTCTGTTTATCTCTCTGGCCAGAAATTCCTTATCACCTTCATTCTGAAGGCCTTTTTTTGACAGATCAAATGAATCCAAATCAATGTGGCAAATGCTTTTCTCAAATGAAGCATCATGTTTCTTATGGGGACCAAGTATGCCATCCTTACCTGAGAAACTGACATGCCTGACTGAATGTTGAACGCCGCAGGTATTTGTTTGAGTAGTGGCCCTCAAATTACATATTGTTGGATTTTGTCCAGAAACACATTTTGTGGGATTCTTGAGAATGCCTAGAACAGGTGAACTTGGCTCATGCTCTACAATTGGCTTGGATACCTGAACAACCTTGCTTTTCTTCTTTGCAGACACGCATTTGAGACTTGGTTTCTTTCTAAGGATAGAAACAGCGTTTGAGCCCCTGTTTGATTTTCTATTGAAATTGACAGGAATTTGCAGCTTCTGCTTGCAACCATTCTTCTGAGACAAGAAAAACAGAATCATCATGGTGTCAAGTTTTCAAAATTTTAAGATATTTCACATATTATTAATTCAACTATGAGGAATAGATAAATTCATTTTTTGAATTTGACGAATTCAGCCATAAATTGGCCCTACAACCATATCAAAAGTGCCAAAATGAACTTAAAACTGAAGACCAACATTCAACTTGCAAAAGGACTAGTACAAAGGGTTACCAACAACTTGTACACTACCATCACAATCTATGGATCTGCATGGGCAATCGCATGAATATATATCAACTTTCAACTAAATGGTGCTAATTCAAATAATTTTATATACCTACTCCAACCATGTACATCACTACCCTCTTGTCCAAGGAAGAACCAGCATTTGCATGCTACCTGCAGCCAGCTTAAGTAGTCAAATGTTACAGATAGTAGGAATAGGCCCTAAGAGTTTACTGATTCAAGGAAAAGGTTTGGTTGTTTGATAATAAATTAAGATCACATACCAAGTCCTTTTCCTATCACAGTTCTTATAATCTTAAGTTCATTGTTAATTTCCTTATGTATTGATAGTGTTACCTAGCAATCTGGATTTTTATAGTAAGGTATCCTTTTAATTCTTATTACTTTATCATACTGCTATCACAAGTTTATCACGCTTTATTTCTTCAATTTACCTATTTAGTTGGTCATTGTAATGACAAATTGCAAAACTTGAAGCTAAAGACTGTCCTATGAAAATGCAGAGGTATAATTATACATGGTGAATTGCTTGGAAATGTAACTGATATATAAAGAGAAAGGATTTAATAGGAAGTAGTAGGTTTATAAGAGATTCAAATTAAGTGAAAAAATACTACAAGTACCAAGTTAATAAGAGGGAAATAGAAAGAAAGAAAGAACATATGAAGAAAACAAATAAAATAGATACAGCCCTCATCTCGGCTCATTGGCTTGCATGCAAATTTTCAAGGCCACAGGTACAAATTTTGTGGGCTTGTGAAATTGTATCATGCATGGGAATTAAATTACTAACAAAAAACCAATAAAAGATATGACAAAAGAGAAACCAATATGATCATTAATGTGACAATTCGAAATTTTCACCATCAAAAAGCAAAACAGTTCTTCGCTGCTTCTGGACTTGAATAACACTATATGGAAATCCAACATCTGAACTAGCCTCTAGTGCAGAGAACAAGCGTTCCATGAAAAGAGTACAAAACAACACTAAACAATTCAGATAGTATAACATGTAGCAAAAACTGATTAAAATTTTCTTGAATTGTGAAAAATATGCCTAGTGACAACTGCAACCTAAAGCTAAACTCTTTTGTCCCAATGCCAATATCGTTTTCTTGTAAATTGTGAATCTATGGTGAAATTGCAGTTGAAGACACACATGATAGTCATTACACATCCTTTATTACAGAAAAATATGGCATCTGGATTTTACAATTACAACGATATATTCTGGAGGTGGTTCCCGTTAAACCATGCTACAGTAATTTTTTTTAATTATTGGAACACGATGTTTGAGAGAAAGAAGTTTGAAGTGATTCAGAAGTTCATATTCAAAATTCTGTGTCAGGAATGACAGAACCTAAGAAAATCAATAAAGTGTTTTCTTTCATTTTTCATATTGTTCATCAGTAGCATCACAAAGACATATAGCTTTACACCATTACATAATAAACTTGTTGACATCAAAATGACCAAAATGCTCATGGAAAACATTTCTGCTGTAGATATTGGGCAGTTTGACCAGAAAATAAGTTTTTCCTTTTTGTTTCTTTTAGCTTAACAATACTAATTTTTCCATACAAGGTACAATTTAGTTTCACCTGACAGTATTTTGATAATGAGCTCTTTTTTTCCAAAATTCTTTATGGACACCTTTCATAGGGTGTGACTGCCATTAGACTATTGCCTTGGCCGCCATTGCTGAATTAACTTAGTTTTTTTATCCTATAAATTTTGATGAAATATTATAGCGATATTATTCAAGACTTCAAATATTGTTAAAACCAAAAGGAAATAATTTACTATCAGTTGCTTTCAACATCATCCAGAAAGCATTAATGCTATGAGACTTATATTTAATTTCTATTTACTCCCATTACTGCTTAAATCATTTGATAAGAAATGTAGAATGTTACACATGCATGAACAATCATATTAGTTATAAAAAATTAACATGGTTTACATACTTTTCGTTAGAAAAAATGGTTTACATACTTTTAGTTAGAGTTTATGCCTGTTATTAAAAGTTACAACAAGTCTACACATTGGTTGTTGACTGTTTATTTCTCATTCATTTTACAACAGGGCGTTCCAATGATCAAAATCATAACTTGGCAATTAAGAAAATTAGAACTTGTTATAATTCCAACTTACATAATACAAGCCTGCATATAGACCATGGTATGAATTGCTTAGCATCAGAAAAGTACTTTTCCAGCCATATGAGGAAACTGTTGGGGAAAATTTTGCCTTAACAAGAAAAAAGGTCCATTTAAAATCAAATGCTAAGATTCAAAAAATTACTCTCTCTAAATAGCTCTTTAGCCTAAAAAGGAAACTTCCATATAAAATTTGAAAATAGTTCCAACACTAATCATCAAGAAGAAAATATTACGAACTTTTGCAAAATGGGCAGAATTTTTTTCAGTGATAAAAATGGGAATATCATAAAACATCTAGCATCTAAATTAGACAAGGAAAACCATTATTCCAAGAAGAATCTGCCAGTGGCTTTACTACATAATGTACCTAAAGAAGCTCACTGGACCATAACACTGATAAACTTCAAGGGATCATTAAACTGCCAGCATCAAAGATCATTGAGTTTGACCAAAGAGACGTGAAGCGCACTGCTTTAACATAAACTTTCGCATAGTCAAAGCACCTAAATTTTGGGGAAAAAAAAAGATAGGTAATTGTATGTGAAAATAAAATTACCAGTTACCTAAAACTGATTTGGAAATGTCGAAGAAATTTTAGCAGGTCAAAATTTCCTAAAGGTCCAAGAATTTAGCTGTTCCAGTGGTTGTAAGTCCTTGAGATGTAAAGATTTTTTTTTTTTTTCAATTCAGTACATCTAAATCAGACATGCTTAGTAGCTGCTAGTAACCATATAGCTCTTTTACAGTGTTTTCAATTCCTCAACATGCTTAATGTAATGTAACAGAAGGGACAACACTTATAGGTATTAAAGACTGGATATTTGTCTAAGACAGCACCTGCAGAATAACCTGATTCTACAATATTTCTACCTACAGTTCTTTCCAAACTCGATCTTCCTTGGCATAATATAAATTTTAAGGGCACATGTTCCACTGCTAATTATTCATTTCTTTTCTGACTGGTGAAATATTATCAAAAGTAAAAGGAAGAGGCACAACCCTCGTACAAAATTAGTATACAGAAAAATAAAAAAAACAAATGAGTTCAAAATGGGATTGGAATTACCTAAAATAAATAATTAAAGGATTTTACTACAAGAAAAAGAAAGCTTTTAGTTAACATCAGCAGTATTTTCCTCCCTTGCACAAATATACAAGGGGCAAGTCAGAGTTTTGTTTTGGAGAGGCAACTTGCAAGTATATATTGATTCAAGCCTCCAAGAAAGTAGCAAAGCACGCAAATCCTCACTAGGTCCCTATGTGAGTACAATAATGAGGGTAACATAATAAATTCATTTAAAGAATACCCTTTTATTTGATACAACTTTGTATCATAGACCAACATTGCCAAAACGCATCCCTCTACCAAAAGACAAAGTAAAGATGCATGGATGTTCCTAGAAATAAATAAATTTTGTAACCAAGAACCAATTAGTAGGCTGCATGATATTAAATTGAGATACTAAATCCATTAGCTAAATTTTCTATTTTTTTTTTAATAAACCTTGAAACAGCACAAGTAAAAGAGAGGATGTGTACTGCCAACGGAAACCTTTCCCCTTCAGATACCATCCACATAAAGAACCGATGATTCATTTCTCAAACAGCATCTTAAGTGCTATCATAGTCATATGAAACCAGCATGATGAGAAAAGACATATGGTAAAAGAACAGAAGGAAATTCTTAATCCATTTCCAGGTGGCCAGTCTGATTTTTTGGCCTCTATGGTGAAAATTAACAACCCATCATATAACAATTTTATTGTGCCAAAAGTAGACATAGTAAGAGATCTAGCTAATAGCAATCACATGCTGTGGATTTTTTCTACTTGAAAGCAGGTACTTACATATCGCCCAAATTATATTTCAACAGAATGTTTCTCAAACCTTAAAGAACAAGACTGCATAAGATAAACCAGCCTTTAGATATCTTCTTTTTTTCAGTCAAATGATCTTTCATATATGTTGTGTTTGAGAAGTGATAACAGCATAAAATGAAGTATCATTATTCCCTTATGCTCCTTATACAGATACTACGATTGGTACATGTTTCTTCAATCCAGATGATGGCTTTCAAGAACCAAACAGTAACTTATAAAACAAATTAAGACTCGTCATGTTTTAAGCCAATATCATTATCTATAATAACAAGCTTCCTGTCAATATTTTCATCTCAACAGTATCTTCTAAGGCGATATTCCTATACTTTCCATCAACAAATATTCATCAAGCCAAATATTAGAGGCTTAGGGTCATTCTCATACCAATACATAAAAAGCATTTTCTTGATAGCTGCAAATTCCACCTACTAGAACTAAACAATATGTAAAAGTCCATACATGAGTGATAAAGATGATTTCATCCCCAAACTATTAATGAATCCTTGCTGCCATTAACACCAAAATGGGTCTCTAAAACTACAAGGGTCTCATAAAATATGAATACTTTTGCAATTTCATTATGCAGCCGGTTAAGCATCTGATGACATAAATCCCAAGATAGCATAAGCAACGACAACAAAATCTTTGCATCAAAATTTCGGACATGTCGGCCATTCAGTTTCACAATATATATATATATATATATATATATATATATGTACACACATGGTCCACTCAAAAGAACATCTTTCAATCAGACATGTATCAAAATTTGGCATCACCCATCTACTGTCCTCTCCAACAAATGCAAAGATAGATTGCAAAAACTAAATAGTTATCAGAGCTAGAACACCGTTTTCTTCACAAAAGAGTCCATGAAATAACACCATAATATGCCATCCAATGCAGAAACATTGCAATAAGATCATGAAAGCAATTTACAAATCTCCATATCCTTTGTGGCAAGTTTCCAGTCCACATTATCATCAATCCGACCTTATATCTTAAACAGTTTACCTGAATTAATTATTCAAGTCCTTCCATGGTTCCCGTAATCTATCAATCTAAATGATAAGCACCTCCCCAATAAGATGAGACACAGGCCATTAGGTAAAAAATAAAACTGGCCCCAATATCTAAATGATTATCTTCGTTAGAAAAAATTATTGCAACAGTAGTTAAAAAAAAAAAAAAAACAGCATCATTAATCTAGGATAGATATGCTAAACCAAGGACAAAAAAAATCTCTACCCTATAAAACACCTCTGCCCAACCCGTACGGTACAGCTGGATCACCACACCTCACCTAAGCTCCATAACCCGCTCAAACCTTACCAGACATGAAAATACCATCTCTTTGTTTTAACTTTTTTTTTTTCTCTCTCTTTATGACGCTTCTGAACCTCATTGAGCACAACAAGTATAATCACAAGGCAACAGCTCAGTGATCTCAGTCCTCAAAATGAATACAGTCTTTATCAAGCTTTATCAGCTGGAATTTTGTTAATCAGAAAGGAAAAGAAAGAATCACAAAGAAAATACATATGAAGAACACAGATAAATAATCGTACCTTTTAACTGGCTCAAAATCCAATCGATCAACTATCCAAAGATCACAAGCCCACAGCCCAAAAATCAATGATAGTTTATCATGACATGAACAACAATGAATTATAACCATCATCAAATGAAAAATATTGACGCAACAACTCTAAACAATATATAATAAAAAGAAGAATAAAATCAAACAACTCACAATCATAATAAAGCACATAATTAGAAATATTTTATGATGTAAACCACATACCTTCTTAACAATTAGCCCATCTTGCTTCTTATTCTTATTCTTCTCCAACTTCCTCTTTCTCTTCTTCAACTTTTTCACAATTGCCACTTTCTTCTTCTTTTTCTTCTTCTTCTTTGGCCTCTCAATCTTGCAATTCAACTTGTTGTCCAAACTGCCATTTTCATTTTCATCCAGCAAATTGTTATCATCAGCAGCATCAACAACCATGTGGATCTGTGGAGCCGCAGCAAAGATCTCAACGATGGATCGTTTCTTGGGGGCTCTTGATTTTGTAGCCTTAATTGCCATCCTCATTTGGCGCCTCTCTTCTCTACATGCTTGAGCAAGACAGCTATCAACATGAGCATTCAACGCATTCACTGTGGAAGCAGCAAATGCCCCACAAACGGGACATTCCAACATGTCTGATCTTTCATCGGATTTCTCCCCAACATGAAGATTTACTTGCAACAAATCATTTTCGCTTCTGGGTTGCGTTTCTTGAAGCTTGTTATTTTCCATGCCGCTGCTTTCTATGTTAGCTAATTCAGTTGATTTGAGAAGATCAAGCTCTTCGGACCACCAGCGGAATTTGATGACTGTGATCGGAGGGAGAAGAGATTCCATGGTTTGTTTGTTTACCATACTGTTACCATTATCATCATCTGAAGAAGAAGAAGAACCTCCACAGAACGGCCAGCTTTTCACCACGTCGATGCTTCTCATTTTGGAAGCATACTCGCTACGCAAGACAACAGATCAACAAAGTCAAAGAAGAAACCTTTCTAACTATAAAGCAAACTTGAAAAGGAAAAAAAAAAAAAAACCCAAAGGAAGAAACAACTTACCGGATGGAAAAGCCTTTAGAGACAACAGCCATGCTAACTCTTGAAAGAAGATGCACGTAACCAGAGAGAAATCGGTACTGTCAAAAACTCATCTTCAAAAGAATAAAAAGAGAGGAAGAAAACGAGCAGATTAGCATAGAAAATGAAAGGAAATAAGTTTGGATAGTTGAAATTATAGACTAAAAATGAAGGAGAAAAAAAAAGAGACCCAGACCCAGATAGAGAAACAGAAGAAGAAACTGATGACAGTTGAAAAGAGGTGTAGGGAGCTCGTTGTATCTGTCGTTGGTGAAGGGTGAACTGAAATGGATGAGGTGATAGAAAGGAAAAAGGCTTTACATTTTTCCCGCTCGAAGAGAGAGAGAGAGAGAGACAGAGAGAGAAAGAGAGAGGATTAAAGTATAGCATCTCATATGCTTTGCTTTTGATAGCTCTCTTCCTTTCCCCTAATTTATGACTGACAGCGACGTATGAGACCGCTAGCGAACGCTAAGTGTTTCAGAGAATAACCAATTTCACCTTTCTTTATTCGTTTCTTTTTTTACTTTTCTTTTCATTTCAGAATTTGATTTACTTATTGAGAACTGATTAAAGACTTTTTTTAGATATGCAAATGCAATTTTCTTTTTCTAATTTTCTTCCTTCGCCTGTAGCCCGCACTCGTGTACGTATAAAGAACAAAGATTCGCTGTAAGAAGAGCTCGGCACTCGCTGATTTCCAGCGCGTCGTTCACGCTCCTTTCTGTGAAGTAAAAACGAACGGTGGGAGGAGGAAGTGGGGTTGTTTTTTCTAACATTATTAAATTTGGAGCTGGTTTGGTTCTTCCCAATGTATAAGAAGCCGACACCATATTGTTCAACATTTCATTCAATTAGTTGTACATGTTACCATTCACTCTTTCTTTCAACTTCAAAACTTTCAATTTTTTTATCTATACCGGCAAAAACAAACAACTCTAGGCAAATGTAGAAATTATACTTCTTTTGCTTAAGTCAGCTAGCTTGTGTGATGCAATTGGGTCGGGTAATCATGATTATGAAAATGTACCGGCTGTTATTCTAAATTTAGATAAATATTACCCGTATGTAACCAAATTGATGCATTTAAATTCAAAGTTTAATTTAATTATTCATGCAACATATTTAATAAAGTTAATATTCAAATTCTAACATTTACAATTTTTTATTTTTAAATTATGAACTCATTTAAAAAAAAAAAAGAAACTTAATGCATTTCCTTTGTTTTCTCAAGATGGGGAATGGATATGGGCAGATTGAAGAGTTTTGTATGGTGGAGGAGAGCAAAATTGGTTAGGACCGAGTGGTCCATGAATAGTAGTTAGCAGAGAGAATTGAACGTACCCATGCATGCATGCAGTTCATGATGATGACATAGTAGCCATATGCATATCTTAAATTAGCTAGCTGGCTGAACAAACTTTACATGCATGTTTATTTGTTATCTCTGACCATCGATGGATCAGGTCTAGTTTTTGGCAAGTGAAGATATGTTTTAGGGTTAATTTACCTTAAATAGCTAGTATGATATCGGTAAAAACCATACTACTCATCTCCCCACGTACATCTATGGGTTTCTTAGGAAAAGCAAAAGGGTGAGTGCATGAGAGTTTGAATAGTGAGAATGCATGATGCATGCCACCATCAAAACCATCTGACACTCCATGCAAAAGTCATCGCCAGAACTATGCTCAGTTCTGTTAACAACTCAATAACCCTTGTTGTCATTGAATTTCTTACAACCACACTAGAACAGAGAAACAAGATCATCTCCTACTCCCGACACTCCAACCAGGAACAGTTTCCCATTGCATAGGACTGAAATAGTTACATCAATCTTCTCGATCTGATCAGTCATCATCATCATCTGCTAAAATCTTGATACTTTAGAGTGCTGCCATACATGCTTACCACCTCCCCCCTATGTTTGCGATATTCTTGAATGTAGTGTAATTTCATGCACGTAGAGGAACACCAACACAAGTTACTCATATAACTCTATAGTTTGCATGGATGTTGTCTGACCATTCCGCTATGTCATCAAAACCATTCTTTAAGCCATGACCATCCCAATCTTTTCATTGTGGCCTTCATTTTCAGATCATCGAATTCAATTAGAAACTGTATGCCCGTGATCTTTTTGACTGAAATCTCTGACACCCCATTAATTGTAAAGTTCTCCATCAGTCTACATGTTTCATAATAACCCTGGCTGTCCCTTCTAATCAATTCTCCAGCCTATGTATCGCCTCATCATCCACCCCACCCTTGCATGATTTTAGCTTAGTATTGCACACACCAACATGAATACCCATTTGTATTTCACCTATCTCTCTATCTTCTTCAGCAACAGAGGTAGACATTCTGTTGTTCATCAACGCCTGTAAGTATGTCTTTTGATTACGAGTCCGAACATCTCTTCCCTCCACCACGCACGCACTTGGTCATCCCTGCACTCTCACCAACTTGGGTACTAACACCCACCTCAATGATCGGATACTTTGCATTATCCCTCATCCCCTGATTACTCCTCCCTCTAACTTTTCTCCAATACTCGACTCTGCTCATGATCCTTGCCATATTAACCCCAATACGAAAGTCCAGAAGCCATGATCCATTTAGGCTTTCGATCCCTCTCTTTGCCTCCACCATATCCTCAAAGCGGACAAAACCAAATCTTTTCCCGCTCCCACTTCTCTTTTGTGGGATAAAAACATCAACAACAGAACCGTGGTGTTGGAATATACCCCAAAGCCAACTTCAGCTAACTCTGGGAAGAATGTTCTTAACGAAGACCGTCACCACCTCCCTCTGACTATGCCCTTGAAAGTTGAACCATCATTTCGGTTTTTTATATATATAAGTACACATGAGAGTTGAAAATTCGAAGTTTTTGAACTTCAATGCTCTTGATAAAGATAACAAGTGAAAAATCAACTGTACCGTTTTTACAAACTGCTATTAGCAATGCACGCAAAATATCCAGTGAAAGGTGAACAAATGGAAATCAATCGTGTTTATAAATTAAAAAATTTAATGCAAAATATCCTGTGATGGATAAATCTTAAAACAGTTTTGCAACTTGGGAGATAAAAATCTTGGTTTAAAATTAAGCCATGGGTATATGCTAGCTAAAACTTCCGCTTATGCTTGAGTTGCGGAGTTCTAATAATTAGGAGACAGAAAGGATAAAGGAGAACATAGCTAGGGAAAAAGTGTGCAGTGGAATTCCAATTAATTCCAAACTGTAGAATGTTAATATCAAGCTAGAAAGATGGAATTTGAGAGATCATATATTCAACTTTTATGAAAAGTTGGAAATAATGTTTAAGTTTAATCATCATATCTTTCCACATGCATGCACATCATATACATTATATTAACATTAATTTCAAAGATTAAGAAAATTATCATAAAACAAAACGAAAGGGATATATATACTACGTAACTTATCTATATATGCATATATGCATATGGTGCGTGCATATATATATATATAACCAAATAGGACATATATATAACCATATAGGACATATATATACAGTGTTTTGATTAATACCATAAATTAATTAAAATACTAAACCTAAGTAACTAAAAATGCTTAATATCCTACTAGTTAAGAAGTTGGAAATAATAATCAAATAAGTCCTCAAATGAATGGAATTAGGGATATGAATTTTATTTTATTATAATAAAAACAAAAATTTTGACATCACCTAATATTTCATATTCCATTAAAACCTTCAACTTTCTAAGTTGATTGATTCAATAAATAAAATCTAATGCTTATCTGAATTTATTTGGATGAATTCAGTTATCTATATTTTATTGCATTAAATTAAGGTGATAATTAAACTCTTATTCTCTTATAATTATGATCATTAAATTTGAAGGTGAATGAAATTAACTTCAATAGAGATTTTTTTAAAATGCAATAAAATTTATTAAAGACGAAAAATAAGGAAATAGAATTTGTCATCACAAGCTGATGTGAATCAGCCAAAACTAGTAGCTATCAAAACCAAGCCTCAAAATTACAAGTTCGAGAGTGACCTCAGATTTGGCTAATGCATCAACAAAGGAGTTAGCCTCACGCAAAATGTGATGAAAGAAAACACCCTTGAGTCTTCTATTAAAACTTTCAATTTGGTTTGAGATAAACGCCAAGGAACAATGGAGGAGTTGTTGGCCCAAAGAACTGCATTAGTAAAGTCACTTTCAATTGCAAGAGGGTGAGAGCTTACCCAAGAGGAAAAAGAAAAGAATGAGAGACCCTCTTTGATTTCCAAGAGTTCCGCAAAATTAAAGTCGTCACACAAATTGGCTTAGAGAAAAACCCCTTTAACAATGCCAGAATGATCTCGCAAAACATCACCAACAACGGCAGATCCTGGTTTGCCAATAGCCGATACATCAACATTAAGTTTCATAGAACCTATAGGAGGTCAGGACCAAGAAACCAAAACACGAGACTTGTCAACTGTAACAACATTCTTAGTGAAGACACCAGAAGGATCGAGAAAGAAATTATTGACAGGCTACCATAGAGGGCCATTTACCTTGACACTGGAAAGAAAGGGACACTTTATTTTTTTTTTACATAGGGGAAGAGATTTATTATGCTAAGACTTGAATTTAATATTTGTTCAATATCCTCTAATGTTGATTGCATCAATCACTTCAACTGAGTTAAGCTCCGCATGCTTTAATAATATTAATAAGCTGCATAAAACAAAGGAATTTCGATGGAACCGTATCGACCATAGAATAGTAAATAATAGCATTCTCCAGATTCCATCATTGCATTTCGAAAGTGATGAGGCTTGTCAAGAGAAAAAGAAAGAATTAGCATCCTGGGAGCAACCCAATTTACATTCCACAAATTACGGCATAACAACAATATTTTCCAAGAGACTATACAGTTGAAAAAGAGATGACCAACTCAACAGTTTCTAATTCGTTATTACAGAAAGCAAACTGAGCAGAATTAAATCCAGAATTTTCCTTTTCATAAGCTCACCCTTAACAGCAACTTTTCCATTAATGACTTGCCAGTAAAAGATTTCCCGCCTTCCAAACATTAGAAAAATGAAGTGAAGAAGAATAGAAAGACTTTGCTGAGTAGGTTCCACTTGTAAAACCCTTGCAAATGTTTTTATCAATGTCAGATTGGTGAGGGCAGAAAGAGTTAATCAAACAAAAAAAAATCCTTCCATTGTTGCAATTCCATATTGATTTTGCCGAAACCATTTATTCCCGAACTCGCCACCAAACTCCAACAGAGATAACGGGGCACTAACCCTAATGTTATCTTTGTTTTGTTGGTAACCAAAAAATATTTTAAACAATAAATTTTTTAGGTAGACAAAAATGATTTTTTTTTATTTTTTAATCTCGAAAAAATATCTTAACCCTGTTTCTTACCACAAAATCCTAAAATAAAATTATTGAATAATTTGTTTTCCTTTTGTACTAAAAAACATATAAGTAAACGTCAACCTGGGTTTAGCAGCAAAAGCGACATTCAATTGACGAAACCTTGATTTTGGTGTGAAAACGACTTATACGAGGCTGACTATCTCTCAGCAAAGAAGAGAAGAAAGAAGTGAAAAAAAAAAAAAAAGTACGTGAGAGAAAAAAGTAAAGAATATTGAATTCGGAATTTAATTTACTGGATTATATAATTATTTTAAATTTTAAATTTCTAACACTCATAAATTTTTATTCTCATTTTGTGATATATTTTATATAAAAAATGAATAAAAAGTATTATCCCTAATAAATTGACATTCTTGGATTACAATATCTTTCGGTACCGAAACAAAGAGACCAAAATCGAAGTCCTTTTCCGTACTTTCCGGCAAATTGCAATCAATAGGTAAAGAAAAAGTAGCAAAAGCCAAATCCCAAGTGGGTAAAAATAAAATTAAGAAAGAGAAATTTTGATTCGCGTGTGTCACGCGCCATATTCAAAATCTTTGAAAAGCAAAACCCCAATTATTAAAAAACTAAAATTAAGAATTATATCTAATAATTTATATATATAGATCATATTATATAATATTAAATACTTATAAAATATAAAAAAATTAATATATTAAATTTCATATTAAAAGTAAAAAATATAAAATATATATTTTTAATTTATATAATTTTTATGAAAATTTTAAATTATATTTTTTATGTTATTTTCTTACGATAATATCATATTTTTAAAGTTATGGTTATAACTTGAAAGAAACTAGTGTCCATAAGAATGAAGCCAGTGAAACTTCGAGAAGAGTAAACGAAAGGAAGAAGACAGAAAAAAAAAAAAGAAACAAAAGGTTAGTGACCATTGATTTTTATACCTACATTGCCGGGACAGCCCCACTCTACCAAGCCACTACAGCCTTTGCATGTTTTATGTATGATGATGCAGTGCATAGCATGCATGGATCATAGCATGGGCATGCATTATTATATATGATGATGGTGACAGAAGCTCCACTGTGAGCTGACATGGACCTCCCCTTCGTCATCATTAATATTGAGAAAAAATTGAAAAAATTTAAAATTAATTTAAAATTATGATATTCGATTTAATTTGAATATGAGAATTTTTATGTGATTTAATTTAAATTTAAATATTAAAAATATTTTTGTTATACTTAAATCAAATTTTGAATTGAAAAATATGAAATACAAAATATTTAAATTAAATCAAATTATATATTTTTATTAATTTATATATATATTATATATTATGTAGATACCATACTTTATCTTGAATTTTTTTGATATTATCGAGTCTTGAATTGGAAATGTACTTTAAAAATTTTTTGATTTAATTGGAGTTTAATTTTGCAATTAGGATTCAAAGTCCAAAAAATTATAAGGTTTAAAGTGTTTCTTTTCTTTTCACTTTTATTATTTTTTTATTTTAGTTTTAATTTTTATTTGTTGGTCAATAAGAGTAAAAAATAATCAAAAAAGGAAAATAAAAAAATAAAAAAGGAAAATATGAGAAATTTTAAAGCTAATTTTTTAGATTATGTTTGGATTCAAAAATTAATTGATGTTTTAATTTGTTTGATAATTCTTGAAAATCAAGTTTATAAAAAAGAAAGATTTTGAAAATATTAAAATCGAATCTTAATAGATTTGGTTGATACTAAATTTGTCCAAATTAAATATAAAAAGCATTCATCAGCAACATAATAAAGGGACGCGATAATTTAGAAGCAAAAACAGCGAGAGAGCAAACGCAATAAGCAAGTAGAGAGTAAAGTAAATTTGGGTTTTTAAATTTGGTTTCGGTTTTTTGAGTTTTGGGTTTTAAATTGAAATTTAAAATTCAAGCAAAAGATTGTTTTGGATGGTTATGGTTTGTTTTTAAAATTCAAGTTTTTTTTTTTTTTTTTTGTGTTTCTAGATTTTTTATTATTATTATTTTTTATAGTTTTGGGTGTTGTTTAAATTTTTGGGGGTTTTTGAATTGTTTAACAAGTACGATGGTCGAATTCTTGGTTTCCCAATGATTTTTGGGGAAATTTCGAATATTTCAATTACAACTGAATTTCATGGCATCGGATTCTAAAAAAGGCCCCAATTTTTGGGATTATTTGATTTTTCCGGCATAGCTTTGAAGAGAGAAAGGAAAGATTTCCATTGAAGAGAAAGAAAAAGAATTCTAAAAAACTATGTTTAAAACTATTTAAATAAAGTCAAATCAA
The DNA here is from genome assembly GCF_002303985.1 of Durio zibethinus. The sequence continues at coordinate 13,010,085 of NW_019167860.1, read as the reverse complement.
TGCCATTTCTAGAGTGAAGGTTTGCGCTTCAACTCGTTAGGATTCTTATTAGGATTTGTGCATCGAGCTGTTTCATGATCCGATTTAATTGTAAGTTTTTATTTTATTTTATTTTATTTTTATTTGTTATAGTTTTTAAAATTTTGTTTTTATTTCTAGTTATTTTTTTAAAATTTTTATTTTCTTTTAATTTTAATTTTGAAAATAATAATAAAAAGAAAAAGGAATTTTGATATAAGTTTTGATAGTGTAAATTTAACAAATTATATAATTATTTTGTACAATTATTTTTTAAATAGTATTTGTACATAATGATGTTATGTAAATAATTTGCTTTTTAAAATATTTAATAAATATGATGATTGAGCATCTTTAAAGAAATGACATATTTTCTTGAATACTCTTAGAGTGAGGAAAAAACTTCTTTATAATGAAAACCTAAAAAAAGTTTTCAATATTTAAATAATGAGATTAATAAAAATAAAGAATAAAAACCATTTTAATTATGGCTTAGACGAAATAACATAAGATTGATTTGATACCAATTTTTGATCTTGTAAGGATGTTAAAACATTTCCTATATGTAAACGGTTCTTAGACCTAATTCTAAAGATAAACTAAAACCTATTTTTTTTTAGAAACTCTTGGTCAAACATAAGATAATTATCATAACATTTAGGTTGGGAACTTACCTATTAACATAAAAATCATGGAGTCGCTTTCAAATTTTTTTTATCTAAATGTAATTAGTCACCTATATGAATTTATCTTTTTTAAGGTTATCTAAGTGTAAACTAAGAGTCCCTAAAAAAAATAAAATTTGGTCTACATTATTAGAAGTAAGGTTCAAGAGTTAGTTACATGTTAAAAATGTATTAACACCCTTTACGCCTAAAATTAGTATCAAATTAATTATATGTTATTTGATTTAAGCCTTATCTAATATGATTTTTATCATGCAAATTAATCAATTCTAATTTTTTTATTTATTTACAAAACATGATAGTACAAAAATTTTATCAAAATATCAAGCAATCATGCAATAAATATTAAATCATATCATACAAAAATTATCATGCAAATATATTGTAAATCATACCAAATATCATGTGATAATATCATGCCTAGATAATGTTAAAATATTCATACAAGAATGTCATGTAAATATATTAATTATCATGCAATAATAACAATCATGAAAATATATAATACCATACAAATATTTTATCATGCAATAATATAAAATGTCATGTAATAATATAAAAATACGATATAAATATATAATCATGAAATCAAATATAATCACACAAATATATTAGTAATTATGTAATTAAATATAATCATGCAATTATGCATATAATAAATATAAAAACATGCAATTAGATATCATTAAAATATAATATTAATCTTGCAATAACATATAATATCATATCATACAATAATATAAAATCATGTAATAATAATAATAATAATAAATAAATAAATAAATAACCATGCAAATAAATATATTAATAATCATATAATTACACAAATAAATAAATAAATTAATAATCATGTAAATAGATATGCAATCAAATATATAAATCATACAAATAAACATGCAATTAAATATATAAACCATGTAAATAAATATACAATTAAATATATAATCATGCAATCACACAATAAATAAATTAATAATCATGCAATTAGACATGCAATTAAATATATAATCATGCAAATAAATATGTAATTAAATATATAATCATACAAATAATAATATATAAACCATGCAAAATATGCAACTAAATATATAATCATACAAATAAACATGCAATTAAATATATAATCATGCAAATAAATATATTAATAATCAAGCAAATAAATATATTAATAATCATGTAATCAAATTAAATATAATCATACGAATAAATATTTTAATAATCATGTAAATATATTAATAAATCATATAAATAAATATATCAATCATGCAAACAAATATATTAGACAAATAAATTATCATGCAAATATAATATTAGTCATACAAATTCATGCAAAAATAAAACCATGCAATAAATATAAAAATAAGAGTAAGCAATTAAATGTTATAAAAGTTATGCAGAAATTACAAAAAAAAGCTAACATTACCTCAATGGATCACAAGTTCCAACAAATTTTCACCTTTCAAAAACTAATGCTTCCCACTATAAATCTTAACTTTCTTTCCAGAAAACTCAAACCAAACCTTTTTGCAAAAATTCTTTGCTTGATTGCTTTTCTCTTGTTAATTCAAAACTTTACCCAAATCTTCTCTCTTTTTAATGATCTCTATTTGATCTTGAAATTAATTGCTGTTAGGCCCCCCTTTGATCACATATTCAAGGTCTTTTATATAGGGATTGAATCCTTTCGATTTGGAAATAATTAATTCAACCGAATCTAGAATTTTTCTCCTAATTTTATTCTCTTAGTGATCTTTCCTTTTTTCAATAGATTGAGCCTAAATTCTTTCCAAAATTATTTAACCATTAAAGTTAAAATCTGAGATAGAATTTAAGAGTTGAATTGAATCTAAGATTTTTCATTCAAAATCTCACATTTTTTAAATTTTTTACCATTTTTTTATTTTTTTATTTTTTACCAACTGACTTTGACTATTTTGACTAAAAAACAAAAATTAAATTAAAAATTAAAATACAAATAAACTTTAAGGCTTAATCTTTGGGCCCAAAATTCACTTTTTCAATTAAGGCTCAATTGCACAATTAAAATTAAAATTCAAAGCCTAATGAATTTCAAAAAAATTTCCAAACAAAATGGGATATCTATAATTGCCCATCTTTGTGCATTTTCTCTAAAACAGGAATTGTATAAAGACAAAAGACATCCATTTTGTCTGGGTAAAAAAAATTGAAAAACAATTGCAAAGGTTCCTCCTCAGAGGTTTGAAACTTTTTTTTGAAAAATGCTTCCCCACAACTGAAGTTTTGAAACTTTTGAAAAATAAAATGCTTTTCCACAATTGAGGCTTTAAAACTTTTAAAAAATGCTCCCCCACTGAGGGTTTGAAAACTTTGAAAATAAAATGCTCTCTCACAACCGAGGCTTTGAAACTTTCAAAAATAAAATGCTCCCCCATAATTGAGGTTTGAAACTTTTGAAAATAAAATACTCCCCCACAACTGAGGCTTTGGAATTTTTGAAAAATAAAATGTTTCCCCACAATTGAGGCTTTGAAACTTTGAAAAATAAAATACTCTCCCACAATTGAGGTTTTGAAACTTTTGGTAAATAAAATGAGATCATTCTTACCTTAAAAAAAGCTCATTCATGATAGAGGCATTGGAACTTAAAAATTTTACCTTAAATTAAGTTTCTACATCTCATCTGAATCATCATTGATTGCCTTCTAATGTCTCTTCTCAAAATTATTTTCTCATGCAGTTTTTCCTTCTTGCTTTCCAAACATATGCAATAAATGCATGCAATGAATGAAAAGATTCTTCACAATTCTCAAATTCAATTTCAAGATTCAAACTTTAATTTTTCTTCCTTTCAAACATGTATGATGCATTGGATGAATATGATAAACACAATGTATGTATATAATGACTGTATGAGCCAAAGATTTTTTAAAATTCCATTCTAATTTCACAACTTAAACTTTGATATTTCTTTCCAAACATGAAGTGCATGAGTGCAATAAATGTGATGATATATGCAAGATGTAATGAATGCAGTGATACAATGCATGAATGAAAAATTCCTACTCGATTTCAAACTTAATTTTTTTTTTCTTTTTCAAATATGTATGATGAATGCCATGAATGAGTGTAATATTCTCAATATAATGCATGCATGTAATGCATATGGTGAATGCAATGTATGCTATGCAATTCTTTTATCTTTTCAATTGTGGCAAATCAGAGGATTTTCAAGGCTCTTAATTTTTCTTCTTGCTTTCTTTAACTCTTCAACATTTGTGATTTTCAATATGAGCTATCATGCATCTTTAAGTAGTCTCATCTGTTATATCATCCAAAACCAAAGTTTTCTTTTTTCAATGGGATCACAAGACTCTTCTTCATGTTTTTTTTTCAGCTCTCATCATGTTTTTCTTTAACTTTTTTGGAACTAGCTAGTAAATGTATCAATTGATTTATGACCTGAAACTCTTCTTCATTAGCTTCATCATTTGATTTCAACATTTGGATTATTTTTTTTTTTCATTTGTAGGCTACAAGGATCAACATCGTTTTAAACTTCTTTCATCTTTCACATTTCATTTTCAATATGGTCTAGTCACTTCAAAATAATACAAGGATCTTTCATAACAGTCATTTAACCATTCATCATTATTTCAATTCAATACCAAATGTTATCCATCACATTTTTTTAATTCATCATAAAAAGAAATAAATGGTGAAGAGCAATACAAAAAGGGTATTCATTATAAGAACAAGTCTAGTAAAGAATAAATAGGCAAAAAAATTTTTTTAAGATGAATCAATAAGATAAATCCTGGGAAGGATACGCAATATCTAAGATAATAAATATTCAGACAATTCTAGATAAATTAATTTTGAATTCTTTTTTAAAAATTCATTCTATTGATATTTTTATCTTTCATCAATTCAAGCATTATCTTTATTTCTTGGAGATCCTTATCAAGGCTATTTTTCCAAGTTTTCTTTTGTTACTTAAACCGTCCTTTTAGGTTTTTAGTTTAAGTTTTCCTTTTTTCTTTTTATTTTTTACTCTTTTACTTTTTTTTGCACATCTCTTTCACATCCTTTCCTTCTTATTTTTTTTTCCTCTTAATACATCAGTAACATTTCAATCAAAATTTTCAACATTTTCATTACAAGTTTGTCTTAGTTCAATTTATGATTATTCACTTTGGGCATTCATATTATATCAAAATAGACTTTTAAAGAATGTAACGTAGGTTATGTTAAGGGATTATGAAAAAACTGGATAAAGTAAACCCAAAATTAATTTAAAGGGTTATAAACCAAAGGATTATTTATTATCATATGAAGCAGCATGGCTTTTTTTTTTTTGCCACATTCTTCATCAATTCTCTTTTTTTTTTTTCACATTTTTTCAATTTGTACTTTTTATCCTTTTTCAGAAAAGATCTGAGCACTAAAGAGTTTTTGTTTGCCCCTCAAGTCATTAGGGACCTTAACTTTTCTTTTTTCTTTATTTTTTTCTTTATGATCAAGCTTTTTTGAATTTTACCCCAAGTGTAGAGGGTGATCCTTGGTTAAGGTTTCTTCTAAGAAATTGACAATACGCTCAAATGAGATAGCAAATGGATAATTTTACTCATTATGTGAAGGGTAGAAAAAAGATGATCATTTTTTATTTCAAATATGAATACTTTCAATGAAGAATATTTATTGACTAAGAACAAATTTGTGAGCAAACCATCACAAAAAACCTCACACTACATCACTTCCATCTATGAATGAGCGAAATTTCATGCTAGTTTCATTTAATGAAACCTATCATCTTTTACTTCAATGATCATAATAGATTAAGAGTCTCATCTTATCAATTCATCAATATGAATAATGCTTTCAAAATTGAATCTTGAATTATTTTCATAATTGTTTGAACATTCATTATTTAGAACATGAGAATGAGTGAAATATGAAAGGTATGTATATAAAAGCAATGAAATAAATGAAAAAATATAAAAAAATACATCTGTCACTTTATTGAAATAATGAAAGATAAATAAAAGACTGATATAGAAGACTTTTAAATGTTTCAAACTTACATTATTTCTTAAAGTTCCTAAAGTGACAGACATTTATAAAAACTCCTTCAAAATTATGCCCTAGTATGGTTAAGCAAATGGTTCTTGATGACACATATCCTTGCTTTTTGAGCAAAATTCACCAATCTATTTTTAACCAAACTTTGCACTTTATACTTCAATGTTGTGCAATTTTTTATAAAATGACCAGCAATTGCAGAATGATAGTCACAAGTAGCATTAGCATCATACCACTTGGGATAAGGAGGTTTCATAGGTTTTGAATAAATTGGTGTGACCAAATAGTTTTTAATGAATTAAGGAAGTAGCTTAGTGTATGTAATAGGAATTGCATCTATAGGAGCTCTTTCTCTTTTCACTCGATTCTTAGGTTGAGTAATTGGCCAAAAGTTGAGTGACTATATGACTGGTTGATGAGCATAAGGACTTGGAAAGACATTATTGATGGTTGGATAGTAAGGTTAGAACATCAGGTAAATAGAATATGAGGCTATCCATTCTTTCAAAACCTCAAACCTTGGCTTGCATTATATACCTTGAAAAGTCTATTTTGATAAAAAAAAATGGACACTTAAATTGAAGAGAAATGTCCTTGAAAATTTGTATATACCTATTATTTGACAAGATTTTACTAAGTTTTTCATTGTTAAAAAATATAGCTCAAAGGTAAAAACCCAAAAAGGGCAGTTTAGAGCATAGCCACTTTTGAGACCCAAAAAAAAAAAAAGAGTTTCAAGGTATTATCAAAATAAAAAGTCACGATGCAAAACCTTATAAAGGATCAATACCCATTAAAGACTTTGCATTTCACCAAAGCACAAAAATAAAAAACTAGCCCTCTTATTTTCCCAAATCTTTTAAAAAATATTGATTAGTTTTGGTGCACATTAAAATATCATGTTTTCAATAAAAGAAAAGTGTTTTAAAAAAATTATCTCGTTTATGAGACCAAGATAAATCCTTACGATCCTCGTTGAGTTTTCCTTGAAATATGCCAACTAGTGAAAAAAAAATTGAGTTGTCAATCACCCAATCCACAAACATTCCAAATAGTAATCATTGAGCTTTTTTTGAAATATGCCCACCAGTGAAAAAATTGAATTGCCAATTATGCCATCCATAAGCATTCTAAATAGTAATCATCGATTTATGAGATATTCGAAAGTTATTTGTTTTTAATTTTTCTTATTGAATACAAAAATACTTTATGTAGGACAATTTTATGATTACTTTGAAAAACTTTGGAGGTTAATTGAGTATTTTTGTTTAAGATATTAAGATCATTTTTGGTGAGGAGTAAACCTTAAAATTGAACAAAGTTTTAAAAAAAAATGATGAAACAAAATGAAACAAAAAAAGTCTTTAAATTTGCATTAATTACAAAAGACATTTGACCAGTATACTGAAAGAAAAAAAATCACATTTGCATAAATTAGATGTGCATTGTCAAAAAGACATTTAATTTACATGTTGCAAAAATAAAAAAGAGCCTTTACATTTACATTACTTGCTTTCACATTTGTATCATAAGAAGGTTATTTCATATGCAAAAAAAAAAAAAAATTCACATTCATACTTGTATGTGCATCATAAGAAAGACATTAGATCTATTGCTATAAAAAAAGTGAAAAAAAAACAAAAAAAAATTCATATTTGCATCACTCGCATTCGTACTTACGTGTACATCATGAGAAAGATATTTGCATTCACATTTACATCACAAAAAAGACATTCCCATTAGCATCATTTGCATTTACATCACAAAAAAGACATTCACATTTGTATCATTTATGTTCGTATTTGCATGTGCATCATGAGAAAGACATTTGCATTTATATTATCTACATCCTACACAAGCATTTGCATTTACATCATAAGAAAGAAATTTGCATTTGCAGCATGGCATCTGCATTATAAAATTATTTGTAAGGGCATTTACATGAAAGGAACATTATCATTTGCATTATGAAAAAGTCAAATGTATTTGCATCAAGCATTCACATTCTTACATTTGCATTGACATTTGCATTCGCATCGACATTTTCATTAGCATCATTTGATGAGAATAAACATTTATATCATGATTGCATTTATCAACTTTGTAAATATTTAAAAAAAAAGAGAGAGAAAAAAAGAGTTTATTATGAAAATATGAGAAAAAGAAAAAAATTAGTTTGATAGAAAATCAAAGTATCAAAAAGGTTTGAAAAGTTGAAAGAAAAATGATTTGCAAAAAGCAAAAAAATTATTGAAAAAATGGAAAAGAAGAAATATGATACAATATAAGACTTAAGTCCAGTTAAGCTGGCACCTAGATAGATTTGTAAAAACTTTGGGCATAATTTTTAAGATCTCTAAGCAAAACATTTTAAATTTTCAAAGTTTCAATGCCTCTATTATGAGGAGCATTCAAATATTGAGATTTTTAAGACCTCTAGGCACAATCTCTAAAACTTTTGGGCATAGTTTCTAAGACCTCTAGGCATAATCTGTAAGTCTTCCAAGTAAGATTCATAAGACTTTTTGAATTGAATCTGTTTTAATTTTGAGATCTGTAAGACCTCCGAGTAAAACATTTTAAATTTTCAAAGTTTCAATGCCTCTATTATGAAGAGCATTCAAAGATTGAGATTTTTCAAACCTCCGAGCACAATCTCTAAAATCTATGGGTATAATCTATAAGACCTCTAGGCAAATCTGTAAGTCCTCCCAACAGGATTCATAAGTCTTCTAAGCTAAATCTATTTTAATTTTAAGATTTATAAGACCTCCAAGCATTATCTTTAAGACTTCCGGGCAAAACGTTTTAAATTTTTAAAGTTTTAATTTCTCTATTATGAGAAGCATTCAAAAATTTTGAGATTTTTAAAACCTCTACACAAAATCTTTAAGACCTTTAAGCATAATCTCTAAGACCTTCGAGCATAATCTGTAAATCTTTCGGGCAAGATTCATAAGTTTTTTGAACTGAATCTATTTTAATTTTGAGATTTGTAAGACCTCCAAGTGTAATCTCTAAGACCTCCGAGCATAATCTGTAAGTTCTCCGACAAGATTCCTAAGTCTTTCGAGCTGAATCTATTTTTATTTCAAGATTTGTAAAACCTCCAAACATAATTTTCTAAGTCCTCTAAATAGGTTTTGTAAGTAATTTGAGCTGAATTTATTTTAATTTTGAGATTTGTAAGACCTTTGGGTGTGATCTTTTATTTTATTTTCAAAAGTTATTAAGTTTTTGTTTAATTGTTTGCAAATGGTCAAGTTTATTAAATTGCAAAAAAAAAAAAAAAAAAAAAAAACAAAACAAAAGAAGTCAACAAAAATCAACAAAAAAAAAAGATAGAGAGAAAAAAAAAACAAGATTTTAAAGTTTCAAAGCCTCTATTTAGGAAGAGCCATTTTCAGACAAGACTTTAAAGTTTCAAAGCCTCTATTTAGGAGGAGCCATTTTTAAAAAAAGATTTTAAAATTTTGAAGAGCCATTTTCACATAAGATTTAAAATTTCAAAGCCTCTGTTTAGGAAGAGTCATTTTCAAATATAATTTTAAAGTTTTAAAGTCTCTATTTAGGGGGAACCATTTTCAAATAAGATTTTAAAATTTCGAAGCCTTTGTTTGGGGAGAGCCAATTTTATACAAGATTTTAAAGTTTCAAAGCCTCTCATTGGGATGAGCCATTTTCAGACAAAATTTTAAAGTTTTGAAGCTTTTTTTTTGAGGGAGCCATTTTCACATAAGATTTTAAAGTTTTAAAGCCTTTATTTAGGATGAGCCATTTTCAGACAACATTTTAAAAGTTTCAAAACCTCTATTTACAGAGAGCCATTTTCAAACAAGTTCAAAAAAAAAAAAGAGAAGATTTTCAAAACTTTTGTTTAGGGGAAACCATTTTCAAAAATAAAAAAAGGTCCTAAAAAACAAAAAAAAAAACTTTCAAGAGCATCATCTGAAAAAAAATTATTGTCTATATCTTTGTATTATTTTTTATTTTAAAAAATATACAAAGAGGTATAGCTGTAAACATCGAATTTTATCTGTAATATTTTAGCATGGTTAACCGAGGCCCATTTATAACTCATAAAGAGCCCATAAATTGGCCTATTTAGAAACCCAAACAAAACTCATTTGAAGCCCGTAAAAAGGCCTTTTAAAGAGCCCATGAAATGCATCGATATTTAGGCCTATAATAAACAAAGAAAAAAGGAGACCTATAAGATTACTATCAAACTCTTTCGTATGGGATTTATATGGATGATACTTTTTCACGTAGATGCATGAGAAATAAAGAGTAAATAAAATGAGTAAACCTTAAAGTTAACTCTAGTTAAAATTATACAAAACTTGGCTAAAATGAATAGAACTAAGGTTAATCCTCAAAGTCACAACCTAATTGGAATCCATATAATTTAAAATTAAATTTGGTGATTTTCAAAATGCTAAAAATTTTTATTGCACTAGGAAAAGTATCAAATTTACTAAAATACCCTTTAGGGGTATTTTAATAAATTGGCCTTCCCGACCTAAAATTTTTATGAAACTTTTCAGATTGTAATTTCATAACATTTCATGATTTTTGGTACATTTGAAATCATAGCAGCACCCCAAAAAATTTGAAATTACCAAAATACCTCTATAGGGGTAATTTCGTAATTTGACCTTTTCAAGCTCGAATTTTCATAAAAATTTTTAGATCTCAATTTTATAATATTTTAATGATTTTTGTTGTTTTAAATTCTTAAAAATGAGGATGGGAACATTGATTTATAAGAAAATAATCTAAATACTGAAAATTTTGTACTAGGGGTAAAATAGTTTTTTCATGGGTTTAGAGGCTATAAAAATTCAATTTTTGTAGTTAATAATGTGGACCATTAGATCTCTCATTGATCTTGATCCAATGGGCAAAGTTTGTTCCTTGAAAAAAAAAGAAGAAACTTTGACGATTGGATAAGATTGGATAAGATTGGATCCAAGGGCCTATACTCACCAACAAAAGAGATACTTTGAGGAAGGGTTTGCTGACAGAAAGAGCTGAAAAAACCTAGGGGAAAAGAGGGGTCTGTTGAAAAGAGGAGAAAAGATGAAAGGAAAGAGAAAAAAGAAGTAGCTTCTTAAAAAAAAAAAAAAAAGGAAGAAAAAGAGGAGGAAGAAAGCCTTTAAAAAATTATACTTTGATATGCTAAAGGTTTCTTAGAGGAAACCAGAAAAAAGAAGTGAAGAAGATCTCTTGGTGGCTAAAAAAAAAAAAAAAGGTCTTACAGCTAGGGGAAACTCAAGAAAAGGAAAGCTTAAAGCAAAAGTGGGAGCTTGACGAAGGAAAAGAAAGTAGTAGTTCTTGGAGAATTGTTTTGAAAAGGTAGTTCCTTTATTTCCCTTTCAACTTTCAAGATGACTTTCAAGCGAATGATTGGAGGGAGAAACAAGAACGGCCGTGGCCATGTCAAGTTCATTCGCTGCTCTAACTGCGGCAAATGTTGTCCCAAGGACAAAACTATCAAGAGGTTTTTGGTGAGGAATATTATTGAGCAAGCTGCAGTTAGGGATGTTCAAAAAGCTTGCGTTTATGAAACTTACACCCTTCCCAAGCTTTATGCAAAGATGCAGTACTGCGTTTCATGTACAATCCACTCTCATGTTGTGAGGGTCCGATCTTGCACTGATAGGAGGATTCGTGATCCACCTCAACGCTTTAAACTTCAAGAGGATCTGCCAAAACCTGGTGCTCCTGGTCAAGCTGCACATCCTGCAAGAGCACCGGCTACTGCTCGTACTTGAAGTATAGAGGCTTCAAACTGGGGGTAGTTCATATCATCCATTTTGCTGTTCATTAAATATTATCTAAACTTTATTGCTCTCAAGTCTCAACTGTATTATTATGTTGATTAGTCTACTATGTCATGCACCAACAAACTAGAAGCGGTGATAGCATAGTCTAAAAACCAGATAAACCTCATTGTGTTAGTGCAGTAAATATAGTATTTTCTAAAAAAAAACTAGATTTTTATTTCCTTTAATTAGCGTCTAAAAGGGGGCTGCCATTTCGTGGGTTTAGTCAGTCCCCTCTTATGATCCATTTGTCCATTGTTTCTTTTCTATTTAGCTAGTATTAGATGTAAATTTAGGGGGGAGACCGCAATTTATTTGGGAAATGCCATTTCTGCTCTGTTCATTCTCATTGAGCAGTGGCAGTCTTGGTTGGTATTTTATTACCTTCCCCATTTGTTTCTTTGTTGGCTTCTTAAGTTGTCTCCCATCCCTTGTACTTGTTTTAACTATCTTAAGATTCAAACTGGAACATCATAGTGTTGTTGGGTTAGAGAAGTCAAAACCGGGCTGCTACTATATGTTAACCAAGGTCTGGAAAGTTGTTTATAGGTTTACCTTATTATTTTCTCTTCCTTAAGTCTCCTATTTTGGTTGTTAAATTTCCCAAAATTTAAGTGCTAAAACACCTTTTTTTAAATAAAAAATACATCCTTTTTAACTTCATCTTCTAGGTTTTCTTCTTTATAGTTCTTGTTTTTCTTTTCTTTTTTCGCTTTTCAAGGTTGTTTAAGCTTAGACATGGTAGGTATTTGGATGCCATTAAGTTGAGACATCACTTATAGGATCCTTTGTTACCTGAATATAATGTTTTCTTTTTGCATGCATTTTCATGATTTGTAATGGCTGCCTTTAAATCTTGTATTGATTTTTTATTCTGTTTAAAAGTCCATGCATTTTGGATCCTTTTTTTTTTTATTTTTTTGTTACTTTAATTCTATGTTCTTTAAGTTCAAAGGCTCATTTAAATTATCCTTCAACTTTCAAGTCTAACTACACTAGATTTTATGATGTTTAGCTCTTGTAAATATTTTAATTTTCGGCTCATGAAGGTTCGAAAATTGCTGGTCTAAAAGTCCATGTTTTCTGGTTTTCCAAGTCTTTATGTTGATGAATGAAAGCCTGGTGAAGATAAAAATATAATAAATAAATGAAATCTTTGAGGACTTTGAGGATAGGATTTTAAGAAAATTTGAATAGAAATTCTTACGAAATCTCTGGATAAAATTTTTTTTCTAAAATATTACTAAAATTTCGAGATATCTTAGAAATTTTTCAACAAAAGATTTTATTTTGTTCCTTTCAAAAATTTTTAATGATAATTGTGAAATAATTAAAAAAATTAAAACAAAATTAAAACAAGTAATAAAAAAAGATAAATATTATATTTTTTTGGATGCATATTTTGCTTTATTATTTTGCAATACATAATCTTTAGGTGATAAAAGATTTCTAAAAATTACAAAAGTAATAAAATATTTAGAAATTTTTTTCGATACAAAATATTTAATTAATTTGAATAATTCTTGTAAAAAAGTAAGAAAATATAAATATTTATAAAAGCATGCATTTTTTTAATAATAAAATTAAGTAACGAGAATTTTCTAATGATGGGATTTCGGGAAATCTAAGTAGTGATTTTCGAAAATTATTTAGGTGAGAAAAGTCTTTTAAAAATTATCAAGGTATTGGAATATTTAGTTTCTTTTCAATTCAAAAATTTTTATTTTATAATTATTTTCTATAATTTGAATAGTTTTCTTAATAAATAAAAGTGTGTTTTTTAGGAAATAAATATATTTGTAGATAATTATATTATTATATGACTTTCAATAATTTTTAAAAAATAAACAAAAAATCTCTAAGGATGAGATCCTAAAGTAATTTGAATAGAAATTTTTTAGAAATTTTTTGGTAATAAGTCTATCTAAAATGCCACTAAAGTATTAGAGCATTTAGATTAATTTTCGATAAAGATTTTTTGCTTGTTTATAAATGGCATAGAAATGTGTTTTAGAAAATACTATTTGTTTTAAAATTATAGATATCATATTTTATTTTTTTAACATAAATACTAGAAATAAATATGAAGCACCGATGATAAAATTTTGAGAATTTCGAGTAACGATTCTTAAAAATTCTTTAAGTGAGGTGGTTCCTTTTAATATTGTCAAAGTACTGAAATATTTTTAGAAAATTTTTAATATAAGGTTCTTATTTATTTTTCAAGCTTACTAAAAATTAAAAATATGTTTTTAAAAAAAATTGAGGAAATTAAATTTTAAATACCAAAATTAAGACCATTTTAGTTATAGTTAAAGAAAAATATAGAATTAATTGATATCGTTTTAAACAGACATTGTGGAGGTGCTAATCCTTCTTTACGCTTAACCGACTTCCGAATCTAAACTATTTTCGCAGACAAAAAAATTATCTTTTTAATAAATTTTAATTAGTTTTAAAATTTTATTAAGAATGTAGGTTTTAATAGGTGATCAATTATACCTAACCAAAAAAGATTAATGGACTCAATCTTTTGTTTTCAAATTCGTTTAATGGTCCTTAAAATTGTTACGACAATGATGACTCTATGTTTTTGTGTCTAATAATCAAGTTTTTGAATTTAAATGTTGTAATATATTATAAATTTTTATAAAATAAAAATAATCATTTTATATCAAAATCTATTTAAATATATTAAAGCATTATAAAAGTTAATTTTTAAAATTTGATAAATCAAAGAAAATCGAATTAATTGAATTGAATTTAGATTAATTTTAAAAGTGTTAAGTTTGAATTAAATTAAAATTTAAAATTTTATAATATTATATATAACCTAATAAAAAAAAAATACCGTATCACGTCTACTCCTGTCTCTACCTTCTTTCACAAAATCATAAAAATGTCAGATTAGTCCACTTGTTCCTTTCTTCTTCACCCTTGTTGGCTCCATGTAACTTTTCATTAAATACTTTATTTTTTTATTTTTTACCATTCTTTTTGCATGTGTTTTTTTTTTTCCAAGAAAAAAGGTGGCACTAGCGAGATGTCATTGTAGCACCATTTAGTCCAAGAACCGATGGTTAGCTGTTGATGTCCTGATTTAACCCAACCCATAGGAAGGAAACTGCCATTCGAGCATCAGTGAATCTTTCGGTTTCCATATCGTTTAAGGCACAAACATATCATTCTTTGGTCCAGGGCCCTCATTCGAAACTTTGCTAAATTACGAACGCGCTGCCCCAAAGGACCAGATGCGTGGCACCTGAAGACTCACCACTTCACCTTCATCTCGAATGGCTCTTTTTGCATTTGTAACACTTAATTTTTTTCCTTAGAATTATATATTGTATAAATAATTAAAATAATTAAATATATTTTAGTTGAAAATTTTATTAATACTAGGTGGCAAGCCCACGCTTTGCCACGGGCTAGTTTAAACTATTGGTATAAACTTTTTGGATATGAAAGAAAAACTGTAAAAATGTAAGAGTTAACTTTTCAGCCTAATAATGAAGAAAATATTGTTTAAACTATGAACATAAAATATTTAAAGTTAAAGTTTGCCCGAGTCAAACAATGGATAGGCAAAGCAAAATTCATGACCCAAACAAAAAAGGAAAAAGAAAATCTTAGACGATCCTGCCTCTGCTACAAAAATGTGATATGCTTCTCAACTTAACCCCCTAAATGCCCTCGTTCAACTTACCCACTAAAGCACACATGAACCTAAATGTTCTGTCGGTAGTAAATGACATAGATATTAATCTACATAAGTGTATTGGAGCTAGTGCAGGGCAGTGGGGAGTTAAGTTTTTGGAGTAAGAACTAATATACCGATTTAAGATAACAGTAAGCATTTCCAGACATGCACTTTCAACAGCAAAAAATAACAGGTATGCAGCACATAAACATTGCAACAGGAGTAATATGATATGCAATGCCTACATAACACTTACAGGTGGAACAGATAAAAGCAAAGAAAGGTGAGAGAGGACAGGTGAGGTGGGGAAAAGAGAAAAAAGAAGCTTATAGTTTATTCTAATCAATCATCGAACCATAGCAACAAGCACTTCCCGAGACACATATTGGCGCTTAATCATCAAGTGAACAAAACCAATAACCTTGTAAATTTACAACAATTTACAGGAGAAGGATCTAGACAACAAAATAAATGTACCAAAACTCTTAAGAAAGAAAACTAGTGGAAGTTGGGGAAATAGGATAATAAGGAAAGGAATTCTATTTAACAACATGGGAACGGTAAAAGGAGAAGTAGAATAAATAAAAAAAAAGATCATGAATTACCAACTATTTGAACAAATATGTAATACATTGGCATCAAAATAAGTTCAAGTTTATAGATTTAATCATATAAAAAATAAACCACGTGCTCCATACTACACACATATACTCTTGCTTTTCATTTTGTGTAAGTGTCGATCCCAGTAAAGAAAAGAACTTGACACTTCTTCAAATACAGGCTTTTAGAAAAGTTTTCCTACCACTTCGAGTGTTAAAATACTTGTAATTGTAACTAATGGAATAGACTCCAAGAAAGATCATAAACACATAAATAAACAGGTAACCAAATATAATGTGTATTAATCGAAATCAAGAGCCCTCAAGTTCTTCTCTTTAAATATAAAAGGAAAAATGAAAACGACTTTTAACAACTTTTCCAAACTCAGACATAAATCATAAACCAACTTTCCCATTAAGAACATCATCATCCATCAACGATAACCAATCTTTTGACAAGGTTTTAAAATCACAAAGGCTATGGCTCATAATGATTCAAATAGTCAAGGTGGTTGTTAACATGGAGCTACTACTCTAATTAGCATTAGCTGGGCAATAAATATGTTTTGTGGTAGATCTTTCTAGTGGTGTCTATGACCAACAAACATGTGTATGCATGTGATAAGAGGAAAACTTCTTACAAGATATTGAAAACCACATTTCTTTACCATTACAATGAGGTACAACCTAGAAATAAACACTACAAATAATAAAGAATACAAATTATTTTTTCACAGAAAACTTATGCCGATCACAAAGTGAATAGATCATAATCATAACACTCGTTAAACAAATCATCTCCTTCTTGAACCAATTTTCACTTTATCAAAAACTCACCTGAGTTTTTGATAATAGTATCCCAAATTCAGTGCTGATCTCAACCACCCTACATAATTAAGGACCGGCAACTATATAAAACAAAATTATTTGCAGATATATAGAAACAACAAAAAAAAAAATTAAGAAAACAGTGTAACATTACTAATAGAATAAAGTCCAAGAAAGATCATAAACACAGAAATAAATAGGTAACCAAATGTAATGTCTATTAACCGAAATCAAGAGCCCTTAAAAAGAAAAATGAAAAAGACTTAACAACTTTTCCAAACTTAGAAATAAATCATAGACCAACTTTCCCATTAAGAACACCATCATCCATCATAGTAGCAAAAACAAATTAAAACAACTATAACATTTAACATATTATCTATCAAAACAGTTTATATAAATCTGTTACATATCAACCAATAAAATCTTACAAATGACAATAGCAATTTAATACAACACAACTCTATTTTGCATCAAATAATAAAATCAAAATAATAACAAAAACAGATTAACGTACACTAAAGAACAAAAAGAAAAAAAAAACAATGATCAAATCTCAACTTCAATCTTCATGGCAAAGATTTTGGAATGACCTCGAAATCAATAAATTTTTATAAACCATAAAACCAAGAATAAAATGAGAATAGAACTACATAAAAAAAAACAAAAACAATATAAAAGAAATCTTGATAAAACAAAGATAACAACCAAAATTACAAAAGCAAATACCAACAAAACAATGTCTAAAACACAGATTTCAAGTCACCAAATTGCAAGTTGTATACCATGGTTTATCCCTTTTAAAATATACCTTCGTAGGAAAAATTTCCATAACTAAAGCAAGCAGCGGGCTTATTTTTTTGTGCACCATTCCTTCACTGGCTCTCTGAAGATGGTTTTCAGGCCAAGAAGAAATAAATAGGCATCAAAATCTCTTTCCTGCAATCCAAAATTACAAATTATGTTAGCATGTTAATTGACCTATAGAAAATGGAGATTGTGTCCAATTTTTCTTTTTCTTTAAAAGCTTTTTACACGCATATCCATTCAAACTACAATTTTCTCAAAGTTAGGGGTAAACCAACATGCAGAAGAAATCATGGAGAAATAGGACTTTTAACTAACCTGCCACATTCAACCAACCTTTTTGCAGCTTTTTCCAGAAAATCTTTAACCCTTTGACTTCCCTTTGGAGCAAATCCCACAAATTCTAGAACCTGAACTACAATAGGGAAAAATTAGAGGTAAACACTTATGAACTTAATATGACCATCTCATTCAATAGCATTATTTTTTCATAAAGAGTATGATGAGAATGGAGGGGTATTTGGAAGCTTTTGTCATATTTTTAATGATGAAGCATCATATAGTAGTTAGACATAAGCTATTCAATAAGAAGTGTTTTCTATCTAAAGGTAGGTACCATGGGATAGGGGAGTCAATAGCCAGATCTTTATCCCATGTGACATAGAAGACAAAATGGAAATAACTACTAGTCATATTCCATTTCTAATTAAAAAGAAAAAAAGGAGGGAAGGGGGAGAGAAGCAAAAAATTTCACCTCAAAACTAGCTTTTTTTAGAGCATCTAGGCACTATTTATTTAAGCTCAAGTCTAGAAAACCATCACTGATCTTAATTTTTGCTTGTATAGTTAAAACTTTCATGTAAGATCAACTAATGGATACACAATAAACTTAGGAACATTTTAATGCTCTTTATATGTCCACCTTAATTTTCTAATGTTCTTGGTTATGTGGATCAAAAGAATCAATCATGCACCCCTCATATGTAGCAAGACACTGATCGGGCTTTAGTTCTCTATAGATCTCCTTGTAGCATCCATATTACACAATAGAGATAACAATATGACATCGAAGTGTTTGCATATCATACAACTTGAGCTGAGACTAAGGTGGACTTATCCAAAAATAAGATGAACCTATTCTTGGTCCAAATCCACCAAATAAATACAAAAATAAGGTGGACTAAAATAAAGAGATTGTGTTCACACTAGTTAGAAAAAAAGAGCATGAATATGGATGGGTTTATGGTTAGATTCATTATTATGTAATCTGCAAGAGTAAATGAGTTCACATGCAAATCCTTTGATTTTAGACACAATTCTAGCAATGTAATCTGAAAGTTCCCATGCTTGGAGGGATGTTCCTAGCCTATATATTTTTTATTATTCTTTGGTAAAATGAGAATAGAGTTTTCTTTATCCTCAAGCAATCTTTTAGATTATTCTTCAAGTTTTATATCTCTTAGATGAATTTTTTAAAGTGGTGAATTTCTATTATTCTGTATCATCGATTAAAATTCTTAGGTTGGTGTTTCTGTATCTCTTAGTTTCTAATTTTTATGGTGAATTTTTATCCCTTTTAATTCAATAGTCATATTCTACCATTATTCAAATTCTTGTGAGTTATCTTTTTTGTGAGTTTTTCTATTTACGATTAATCTATGCATCTCAAACATCAATTTTCGGTATCAAATTGGTATCAAAGCTATGGCAGGTCATTGTCGTCAAGCACCAGTAGAACAGATTAAAGCCAACACTGACTTTGTAGTAACTACTAATGTTGACCCAAATGATGCCCTTATAAAGAAGATGCAGTAACAGATCTTTCAACTATAACATCAGCTGCATATACAAAAAGAGAGAGAGAGGAGTTAAGGAAGCAATGAAGGAGGAACAAAAAAAATGAAGGAGAAACCAATTTATACCATGGAAACAATAACGATTTTGATGATAGCACCCTATCTCACCCATAGCAAGTCAAAGACTATTTATGCAAAAACCAACTTCAACCTAGCATATTCAATTTGAAGATAAAAATTTTTTAGTTCGAGGGGAAGATACAACTTGAAGAATTCTTAGATTGGCTATACATGGTGAAATGTATATTTGAATACCATGAAGCCCCTGAACATCGTAAGGTAAAGCTAATGGCCATCAAACTTAGAAAGCATGTATCTTTTTAGTGAAAAATTTTAAAGAAGCAAAGGGAAAGAGAAGGCAGGAAAAAAATTGTAACTTGGAATAAGATAAAAAGAGAGTTGAAGATAAAGTATCTTTTAGATAACTTTTGGCAAAGTGTTTTTCTTAGGCTTTATAACTTGAAACAAAAAGATCTGTTAGTGAATGAGTATACAGTTGAGTTTGACCACCTCATGTTAAAATTTGAATTGATGGAACAGGAAGAGTAGACTATTGCCTGGTATTTTGAAGGATTGAAGATTAAGATAGCTAATGTGGTGCAGCTACAACCCTATTGGACTTTTAATGATGTATGCAAGCTTGCCCTTAAGGTGGAGAGACAACAAAAGGAGACCCATGATAGCAACTTAAGATTTGAGTCTCGAAAAAGTAAGCTTCAGTCTAGTGCACAAACCAAAAGGTGTTTGAAATGTTAAAGGCTTGGACACATTGCCTCAGAATGTCCAAACAGGAAGATTATGAATCTAGTAGAGGAAGATTTGAAGGAAAATGAAGAAAAACTAGCTGAAGAGGATCAAAACCTTAAAAAAGAAGAAAATGTAACCTATGGCGATTGTTATGCATCCTTAGTCATACAATGCAGTTTGAGTACTGCACCTACTAAAAAAAAAAATTAGTTGTATAAAAACATGTTCCACACCAGTGTATTGCCTATGAGAAGGTATGTGATGTTATAATTGATAGTAGAAGTTTTGAAAATATTATTTCTACCTTTGTGGTATATAAATTAGGCCTCAAGGTTATGGATCACCTCCAACCATATAAGTTATCTTGGCTACAGAAAGAGAATGAAATCAAGGTTAGTAAAAGGTGTTTGGTTCCTTTTTCCATAGGAAAGTAATACAAAGACGAAGTGTGATGTGATGTAGCTCCAATGAATGCTTTCCATTTACTGCTTAAAAGACCTTGGCATTATGATAGGAAAGTTATTTATGATAGTTATCGTAACACTTACACATTTTGTGAATGATGGATGCAAATCATTCTAGGCCCTACCAAGCCCATGGTGATGTTAAAACCAACCAAAGGGGAAGGAAGTAGTTTGTTTACCAAGGTCAATTACAGAAAAAAAATTAGGATGGGCGACACTATGTATGCATTAGTGTTGATTGAGGAGAATAAAGATAATGTGAAACCCTCTGTGGTGATACAACCATTATTTGTTGAATTTCAAGATGTTATTCAGAAGGAGTTACCCGCTGGTCTACCACTAATGAAGGACATTTAACATTGTATAGACCTTATCCTAGGAGCTATTCTACCCAATAAGGTAAAAATTTTCTTGAGGAGTAATGCGAAAAAGAAAATCAAATAATTAAAACTTATTTTACTACAGGTGAAGTTTGCCTACAATTATTCACCAAGTCAAACCATTGGTTATAGCTTTTTTAAAATTGTTCTTGGTAAGAATACAATATGTCCTTTGGATTTAAGTCAACTTTATACTAACCAGCATTTTAATGAAGATGTAAAAGAAAGAGACAAGAGTATTAAAATATTTCATGAACAAGTTTAGAATAGAGTTTTACAAAAAAATGATAAATATAAACTGGCAATAACCATGCATCAAAGACATGTGAATTTGAAAAAATATGATTTGGTGTGGATTAACTTGTAAAAAGAAAGATTTTTTTTAGGAAAGTTTGGCAAATTACAACCTAAGGCAGATGGTCCATTAGAGTTCTCCAACGCATTAGGGAGAATGCTTAAAATATAGAGCTTTTTGACACTTATGAAGTATATTTCACCTTCAATGTTGTTGATTTGTCACCCTGCCATGGCAAAAATACTAGTTCAGACTTGAAGACAAGTCTTTCCCAACCAAAAGAGATTGATACCAAAGTGTCTACACATCATACAACTCGGGTTGAGACTAAGGCAGATTTATTCAAAAATAAGATGGGCCTATCTTTGGTCCAAATCCGCTAAATAAATGCAAAAATAAGATGGGCTGGAATAGGGACATTGTGTTCACACTAGCTAGAAAAGAAGAGTATGAATATATATGGGATTATGATTAGATTCATTATTATGTAATCTACAATAGTAAATGAGTTCACACATAAATCCCTTAATTTTAGGCACGATTCTAACAATGTAATCTGAAAGTTTTCATGCTTGGACAGATGTTCCTAGCTTATATATTTTCTATTATTCTTTGGTAGAAGGAAAATATAGTTTTCTTTATCCTTAAACAATCTTTTATATTGGTTTTCAAGTTTTGTATATCTTAGGTGGATTTCTTAGAGTAGTGAACTTCTATTATTCTGTATCCTTAATTAAAATTCTTAAGGTGGTGTTTCTATATCCCTTAGTTTCTAATCTTGGTGGTGAGCTTTTATCCTTTTTAATTCAATAATCAGATTCTGCCATTATTCAAATTCTTGTGAGTTATTTTTTTTGTGAGTTTTTTTATTTGCAGTTAATCTTTACATTTCAAACATCAATTCCTAGCATTACAATCAAATCAAATCAAACCAAAACAAATCAATATATAACAAAAACTTCATAATCCATTCGAATTGAGATGAAAATAATCAATGATTGAGATGAAAAAAATTTTAATTTGACATATAGCATCTGGTGCATAGTAGGTAGCTTAGATTGCATAAACTAAATCAAAGTTGTTGTTTAGAAATGGCATCTTCATAAAGTAAGCCTATATTAGACAACAACAATAAGAAAAACAATCGTTGAATGCATTTGCAGTTTTCTTATCAACGATTTTACCTTACAATATTCCACATTTATGGTTCTTCATGGTGTGCATAATTTATTGCATATAAATAATTTTGTGCTTCACAACACAGGTATATGGTTCAATAATTATATATATATATATATATATATATATATATACATATCTATTAGATATATAATAACTTGAACCAATATCAAATAAATCACTGTTGAAAATGTACCAACAAATAATCCCCCTCCATTCTTTTTTTCCCACCCTAGTTTCCTACCCACCAAACATGCAGCTTTCTGTTTACAATTTAAATGATGATATCATATATAGATATAATAATCAATGTTTATTTTAAGGCCAAAGAAATGATAAACTTCAATCCATTCATTCATGAAACCTTATTCCTTTGTAATTAGTTGCTCCAAAATTAATTGATGACCAAGACTTCCAAATCCATTGGTCTCAATCACATATTATTATTCTAAACTAACCTTAATTAGAACAAAATAATAAAATAATAATAATAAAGAAAGAGAAAAGAGATAATGTAAATCTAAAATCCTAATCTAATTTACAAAGTCAAAAGTCTATAATTTGTGTTCCATTTGTTTACCTACCTACGATTAGGTTGAATTGACTCCAATCAAATCAAAGCTAGCATCAGCACCTCCACATGGATCCATAATCTATTTTCCTTCCTACTACAAATAATTATACCCAAAATAATAATCCCACTGAAAATAAACAATTATTTTCTATAAATCTTGAAACCTAAAACCTGTAATGCAATAAAATTTAGGAGTTTACCTTTGTTCAGAGGAATCATAGCTGGCGAAATGGGTGAAATCGAGGGGAATAATCATTTGTGATATTCTATTTAAGAAAACGATGTCAAATACCAAACCCATGTTGTACAATAGCAAAACAACTTCAACAGTAAAATCTTATAAACAACAAACAAAACAATTACTAATACTAAACATGGGTAACATAATTTGCTCCAAACACAAAAAAAAAATATGGGTAGTTTTGAATGTGAATGGGGAAGCCAATCATCAACTTATAAATGACAATAAAAACATAATGAAATTCACTAAGAACAGAGAACCTTTTATAACAAAAAATGACTCACATGCATTCAAACAACAATTTAAAAAACCTAATTAAATACCAACAAGATAAAAAAAAATCCACTGACTTTAAACATCAAGAACTTAAATTTCAACAGTAAAACCAAGATTGAAAATAGCAGCAACAAAACTACTGTCATCACTGTTTGAGTGTGAATGGGGAAGCCAATCATAATCTTACAAACTATAATCAAAACACAATGGAATTCACCAAGAACATTGAACCTTTTATAACAAAAAATGACTTATGCAATCAAAAAACAATTTAAAAAACCCAATCTAAGTACCAACAGGAAAAAAAAGAAAATCCACTTACTTTAAACATGAACAACTTATATTTCAACAGTAAAACCAAAATTGAAAATAGCATTAACAAAACTACTGTCAATATCAACAAATACAAATCAATCATCATAAAAAAAAAATCAAAACCAATAATATTAAAACCATAAGGATCAAAGAAGCACTTCAATTTGCATTAGACTATCTCAAACATTAAAAGAATAACAAGGAATGAAATGCTTGTAATAAAAGGTGTTAGACAACAATTGAGCTATTACAAGGTAGCTTATTTGTTTCTTGTGCTAATGCTGATAAATCTATATTTTAATAAGCACCGTTAGAATCATATATTTATTATATTAGCTGTTGTAGAATATTTACAAAGCATTACTGATCATAGTTTTGTTCTTAAATTTCTAAGCTACATCAAAATTAAATGCATTCGTCTTTTGAAATTATTGTAGGACAGTAAGTCAAGTGAAGCCAACATTCATGTGTAAATAAAAGTTCCATCATATCTTTGAAAGTTGAAATCTTACCAAATGCCTAGCTACCAGTTGCTTTTATAAAGCTTTTGTAAAGCCTTCACATCAACTTGAAATCTTGAGGATGCCATAACACATTTATCTGCTCTACAATGTTAAAGTAAAAGATACTAATAAAGACCTAAAAGAAGAAAGAAAAGGAAAAGATGAAAAAAACTCAAGTAAATCATTAAAGACATTATTCCCACTCGTTTACATCTCTATTAACACTTATTTTAAAACAATAAAATGCACCAACTAAAATCACATTATATAGGCATTAACTATCTGTCTTCTAAACGTATACCATAGATCTTGATCTAATGGTTAAAAAGACACTAATTTGTGACATACCATAGATCTAACTAAGAAATGTCTTAGGATCTTTAGGGCATTTTAGTTATTTGCCCAAGCTAATGTGGTGAGTCGATTTTATTTTTTGAAATACATTTCACCCAATGTCAATGTGGCACGCCACCGATATTCCAACAATCCTACCTAACCAAGATAAAATGTTACTAAAATATTGGGTCTTTAAAGGCCACGTTAGGTCAAGCCTAGTTTACATTGATTCGCACTTGCCACCTTAAGTGGGGTCATTTAAACCTGATCGCATCACCCCTCACTTATAAATAACCAATTTCTCTTTCCAAGTAACCCAACTGACTCATTTTTTATCTTTTCAATTATTTCTTTGACTTTTGCTTTTTTCTTTTTTGTTTTTTGACTTAGTGTTGGAACAAAAACATCAAAATCACTTCTAATCTTTGTTATTGACTCGTGTTACTTCTTTCAATTGCTTACCCTAGTCCGAATTTTAGTACAAACACATTTGTTAGCAAAACTTATTTTATTATACAAGATTATGATTAATGGTTCTATACTTAAATTAAAAAAAGGATTAATGTTGTGAATAAAATTTGAACTACAATAAAATGCTCAATGTAGCATTTGAACTTTAAAAATCTTTAATTTGATACCTAAATTATATATTTGTTAATTAATGTGATACTCACCCCTAATGTGATTAATTTTAAATGATGACACATGACACATAAACAAATTTGCATGTACCAAATTAGTTAATAAATTCATAGTTCAGGTGCCATATTAAAAATTTTTAAAATTAGATACTATATTAATTATTTCACTATAGTTCAAGAATCATTCTTAATATTAACCCACCAAAAAAGTGAATAGTAAAAATTCAAAGGCAGAAAGGAGTCACCAAGTTGCATGTAAAAAGGTGACAAAAAAAGGTAACAAACAATGAGAACCTAGCCCCCATTCCTTTGTAATTTAGCGTTCTCTTCTCTTACACATTTCCTTAAAATTTCTAAAAGTGATTGATCAACACCTACTCTTATTAAAAACTTAAGCATAAATATAATACTTCTTCCCCATCATATTCTTTTTTTTTTAATTTTTGTGTATTAATTATTTTAATTTATGTATTTATATAATTTTACAAATTTAATTTTTAAAATGTTAGTATATCATACTTTTTATTATTAAAAAGTAAAAAAATATAAAAATAAATTTTAAATATAAAAACTATAAGTATAAGGTTTTCAAAAAATAAAAAATAATGATTTTATTTTGGAACATCTCAAAAATAAAATAGACATAAGAATGAGATGGAGATTAGGCATACTATAAACCCTAACCCAAAATCATTATGTGAAAATTAAAACACCATACATGAATCAAAGAGATTAGGCATAATTATTTAAACAGTCATCATGAAATTACGAAAGTGAAATTATCCCTAAAGTGGCTATAGTTTTCCTTTTCGCTCTTCTCTTGTTAACGATTTCTCAATGGATAATTATAGTTTATATGAAATGAAGAGGGGACCTGAGCCTTATTTATTAAATAACCCTAATAACCTTCCCATCAAAGGCTTACCAGGCTAAAAGTCCACACAGTCACTAAACCACACTGACTCAATAAGATGTGCAAAACTCACACTTACGTGATCATATTAAATTAATTGAGCTCTCATGCTTATCTTGTATTAGGACTAAATCTATCGACCAGTTTTATTAAATTAAAATTGTCAATTAATAGTAGCCCACTTACGAAAAATTCTAACATTCTCCTACTTAGGCAATATTAATTGAGTTGTTTGATTTTAAAAAACTTAACTTGAAAACAAGATTCCAGGCTGATTTACTTTACTTTGATATGGCCACAATTTTAAAAATAATTTAGCCTTTGAGATAATATTTTAATGATCTTATCCAATAAAACCATCTAATATTGAATCGTGGTAGTCATTTACCCCTTATCGACATAAGACCAATCCATGGTTACAAATATCAAAGACTCTATCGATAATGAATCTCAGTGTGGCTATGTAGTAAGAAAATAACACTTAAATGCGATCTTAATGTGTAATTTCATTGTCAATCCTCTTGCCAATTCCCCTAAACTTACTTAGAAATCTCTATGGCATCCAGATGTGCCAATATATATCATCTTTATCCTTGAGTTTACTTGTTGGCATCATTTATAAAACATACCCAAATGACATTAAACTCATACTTAAGATAGATGCCAAGTTTTAAGATTTTATAATTTGACATGTCAATATGAGATGTGTACATGCAATAATAAACATATATACAAATAACAACTATGATGTATATATAAAATAATTATTTCCACCTAACTTGATGGTACCACATGGACTTATTCATTTCAAACTATATCTTATAGGTAATTAGCACTCATATGCGATACATTTAACAAAGTAAAGAAACCCAAAACAAGAATGGTATCAAAATCAAATTTATAATGCATCAATTGCCATAATCAACCCAATACCTTAATAAGTTTTATTTTCTATACCTATAGACATCCATATTATGAGCTTAGTAATACTATTATCTTCACTTAGAGAAAATATGTCATTATGTAATGGAATCATAATGACTCCCATTGATCTAATGAATCACAAACATGATCCAATCAAACTTTGCATAATAATAAGAAGCACTTCAATAAATGTAGTCATAACAACATTATGTATTGTCTACCTTAATATCAAATGTGATAACCATTATTCTTCTTAGACTTCCATGATATCACTTTAATAAACCACTTTCAAATTACTAACATATTATGAAAAAAATTTTATATTCATATGTTCATACAACATAAAATCTTAATGTTTTAACATGATCATTTTCAATAAATTTGGAATTCATTGAATTATCAATCTTTTATATCTAAAACATGTCTTAATCAATAACCTATTAACTTCAGCTGACCTTACACATATGATATCTCCAAAATAATAACTTTAGGGCATTTATGAGTTTTTACTACTTTAAAACATATGTAAAAAAACTCCCACTAATTTTCATTTCCTTTAAAAGAATAGTTTTAGCAAAAATGTCAAAACCTTTATATGATCATTTTTTGAAATAACTCTTAAAATTAGTTCATATATAATTCAAAACAAAGAAAGTGAAATTAGAGAAGATTTAAAAATTCTTGTTCTCTTTTAAAATTAAACCAATAAAATTAGGGAAACATTATAAAGGAAAGAACTGAACCAATTAAAAAAAATAATAGTTTACTTATTTGCACAATACTTCATTTCTCAAAACTCTTACATGTGTGATAAGTGTAAAACAATATTCTCCCCCTTACGTATGAGTTTCTCAAAAGAAAATATTAAATTTTCTTTAAAACACATTATCGACAAATGACAATAATATGCCCTTTAAAATTGATAATTGCTAGGTTTGATAATGGTAACCAAGATAATCAAACTAATATATCAATTAAGAGTTAAACAACCAAAATAAATATTTATCAAAATGAAATTATATTTTAACAATTCTCAATTTTACTTAAAAAAAATTGAGATATCATAATAGGTTTAAAACTTTTTTGTGTGGAAGCTAACCTTCTTAGCTATCATAAAACATTATACGATAAATGTATATATCCAGATGTGATAAATTAAAGTGATTAAAATTTATACATTTACTATGTTATATAAAACATCCAAAAACTTATCACTCATGATAGACATTAACTTATGATGACGTTTTTTCCAAAATATTGAAATTGAGTTCAAAGGCCAATCAATGATCTAAATAGATAAGACTTTAATCAAATTAATATCTTTACTAGTCTTATTAAAACAATCAAGGTGCCATATCATAAATTTAATCTTGGACATTCTTTTAAAGAAAATATATCATAACTTTGTGTAATCATACTTTAACATAGTGAAAAATATAAACACTTTCGAAAATATATTCCCTTTGAGTAGATAAATTCCACAGGTCTATGTATATTTTCACTTCATAAAATGTTTCACAATTATCTTAAATTAAAAACATATAATCATCCTCTTTAGGCAAGTTATCAAATGTAGCAATTTAGAGACAATCCATAACAACATAAGAAATTTCATTATCATTATAGTTATTATGTCTATTTGTATATGTGATCATTCAGCGAGATACTAATCTAAATGTACCTCTATAGATCCCTTAAAAATTAAAACTTAAAACACTCATTATCATTTTATGCACTTTAAAATTTTCTAAGTCATGCTCCATAATCATGCTTTCAATTAATATAAATACTTAGCATGCCATACTACCAAATAAATTGCCTTAACAATTAATAATACTTTATTATGGCATTTCAATCTTTCAAGCATGACTATAAGAAATTTCAAAATAAAAAAATTGATTGGTCACAAAGAATATCTTCCAATTCATATACTTTATATATGAGATTCAACAAAGTCTATAATTTCATACTATAAATCTCAACATACAATATATAATGAATGTCAATAATGCATATTTTTCTAAACAATCATATACAAAAAAATGATTATGGTATAAACCAATCTCATGTTCATATAAGGAATATAATATTTTTAATATTACCAAATAGGAGTTATGACAAAAAAATTAAGACAAATTAACCCAATAAGCCTTAACAACAACATATTTCAATCAAAACCTTTAATACTTTAAAATTTATGAAACTAATTTTGCCTATTCTTATAAACAAAAACTTTTACTCATATTCATTTATTTTCACAACTCATTTATTTCTATTACCTAGGATCTTTATGGTAATATTTACCAAATTTCATGATACCAAAAACATGCGCTAAATACTTACTAAGAAATAATCTTTTACTTGCTGCTCTTTCAACATATTATAATATCAATATTATAAAACAATTAATATCTTATAAGACTATACTTGATTTAGTAAGTATTTTGTAAAAGCAAAAGATTTAAAAGCTAGTTTAATAATTTATTGAAAAAAATTTACTATGCAATTATTTAACATATGTTATTACTCTTATAACATAATTACATAACCTTAACAACAATACTCTCCCATTGTTTAAGCAGATTAGTATAAAATCTAGTTATATTTTATAAATCATTATAGCCAATAATACTATTTCATATGTCCATAAAAACAAGAGTTTTAAAAATATATATATAACATTATGTATTTTATTAGACAATAATCAACAAAATGTTCAATACTTAATGATTATGTCCAAGAAAACACCTATGACTTAATTAAGCTTTAAATCACTTTTATCACTTTTAATTATAACTACTTTATTTTTATTACCAAATCAACTTTAATATTCAAGACAAAAATGCAACTTTTCATATATGAGTACTAATCCATAAAAATATTACTAGCCCATGGTGTGTTATTTGTAATAAAACAGAAAAATTCAAAATACATCATCACAAACTTCTCTTTGGGCAAATAATGTAATATGCTATTAGGTACTTTTCACATGGAGCTAATATAGAAATATATTATTTTGTGAAAAACTTACCTCTTTTAAGCAAACAGACCTTCCACACCAGTATACCCTCAACCTTTATGCTTTATGTCCACTCTAAATTACCAAATACAATAACTCCCGTTCTTACGTATGAGAAAATCTTGTAAGTCTCAATAAGTCAATTATGGTATCCAAACACCCATATTAACCAATTATATATTCTCACACCAAGAAACTTAAATTGGTCATAATTATAGTTTTGCATACTTAACCAAGTGCATGCATTTTGATCATTCTTTGTGAGATACTTAACTATAATGTATCTCTTAGGGTCATTAAAGAGTCAATCGCTCCATGTGAGATACCAGTAATTAAAACATATCTTTGTAGATCGTTATAGATATGATCGCTCTTGTGAGATACCTAATGTGTTTTTTTAGATCATTAAATACTTAAAGAGCTAATCATTTTTATGTAAGACACTAATAATTAAAGTGTATCTTGATGGACCATTATAAATATGATCTTTCTTTTGAGATACTTATTTGAATATGTTTCACTAGATGAAAATAAATCTATTGCATTCAAATCGAGTGTCTTGAATTTTATGGATAATTTAATATTTTCAATCAATACTTTATTTTTATGTATCATGTACCAAAAATTTTAGAAATTAACAATGATACATAATGTCAACAAGTTATGAGAAACATAAATTAGTGTAGACAATATTATAAACTCCAATTATTCTAAATGAATAATTATTCAAAATTTATTTGTTCATTAAATGAAATTACCAAATAAAATTATTAATTTGATTTTAACTGTACCAAAACCTTATGGGGTTTAAACCTAGCTTGCATTTCAAAATAATGCATGTTGCATTTTAAATGGATAGCCAAAAATTAGTAAAAACAAATTTTACTAAATTTACTTAATTATGCACATAACTTTAGGTCGAGGACACATAAATTTTAAACATATATGGAGAGTACATACCTCCAATAGATTCACAACATGTCAAAATATTTTATTATGAAATAATTTTTCATAAAATATGTGCATAA
Organism: Durio zibethinus; assembly: GCF_002303985.1. Next base: position 12,978,867 of record NW_019167860.1, on the reverse strand, counting down.
CAAATAATAATTAATGAATTATGCATGAATATAAAATAATAAATATTTCATGCATTCAAAAATTTTAAAAAAATAATAGACAAATCAAAAACAAAATTCCACAATAGAGGAAAAGCAACTAGAGCAAAAACGGCAACCGCGGTAAGCTACACACTCCGCATGTGCCACCAACTGCGAATGGGCTTTGTCTTGCATCTGTTGGGAGGTTGTCTTCAACCTCTAACTGAGTCAGCTCAACCTATTGGATCTTGTTCTAACCTATTTGGGTCTGTTTCTTGTTTTAAGCTCAATTTTGATACTTTTTATTGTATTTTTTTAGGAAATTTGAGTTTCTAAAACTCAATTAAGCTATTATTTCATCAAAACCATGCGAAAAATCGCATCAAAAACTATAAAAACAAGATCAATTGACCAAAAAAAACTTGATTGTTAAACCCATATTTTACTTGTTTCAAGCCTTTTTCAAAATTTCAAGTTTTTTTTTATATTTTTTATGCAATTGAATCTTCCAAACTTCAATTAACATATATATTTTACAAAGCCCATAATTCAAATTGCATCAAAACACCATGAATCAATATCAATTTAAGCCAAAATTTTCAAAGAAAAACCCATAGATAACCCATTTATGGTTTCTTCTCAATTTATCAACTTTAAACCTTGATTTTTCTCTCTATGGGATGAATGAAGAAATAATCCATACATGGTTTTAATCTTCTCACAGAGGAGAACAAAAACTCTAAATCAATTTTGAGAAAACAAGATCACAAAGTTGAACTATAATAACTATAAGATTTCACTCCAAACATATAATCCACCAAAAATTAGTTAAATTAATATGAAATTAAGGTCTTTATTTCAAACAATCATGCTTTAATACCACATTTAAGCATTAACCCAAGATTATTATGTGAAACTTAGAACACTATACATGAATTGAAGAGATTAGGCATACCTATTTGAGTAGTCATTATGAAATTACAAAAGTGAAACAATCCCTGAAGTGGCTATAATCTTTTTCTTAACTTTTTTCTCATTAGCATTTTCTCAATGGATAGTTACCGTATATAAGTAGTGAAGAGGGGACCTTGGTGTAGACACTCCTTTTCGTCTGAGCTTGTATGGCATTTCCCGATATTATTAGAATCGTCAGGCTTAGGAAAAGTCCATTGGTACTTTTAGGTTTCAAGTAGGCCAACTCTAGTGGATAATTTAGATTTTGAGCCAAACTAAGGACTTTATTTGTTTGGGTTTCGAACTCAAACCTTTGACTTGCTCTAATGTGGGCAACAGCCTAGTTTTTATTGTTATTATTATTTTTATTTTCATATTTTTTTGATTTGTTTAAACTTTTTTTAATGGAAATAATTTTTTAAAAAAAGGAAAAGGGAATGAAATCAATTTTTTTTGTCAACCTTAAAATCATGCTCGCCAGAAGCTACATTGGAAACAAAATTATTTGTTAAAACCTAGATCAAATAATGGTTCTAAAGGCAAGATAATCAATGGATTTCATCCATGTCTCATGTGGTGCTTGGAATTGAAATTGACAAACATGATTTCCTCGTATTCAATAAGACTTTAATCGAATATGGCAAATTCAATTTAATTGATAAAATCACTGAATTTCTGGTAAACAAGACCTTATAAAAGGTACCTTAAATCCCATAAAAGAGGGATGAAGTTTTTTTTTTTTAGGTTTTTTTAGTGTGAAAAGATTTATGTTTTTTTTTAGAGTTTTTTTATGAATCTAGTTTGGTTTGTGTGGAAAAAATTGTTTCTGGTAGTGTGCTTTCGGAAAAGCATTAGTTTGATTCATCTTTGGTTTCTAAGTTTAGGGAAGTTTGGATTTCTAAAAAATCTAGAAAATTTTGAGTTTTTGGTTAAATGTTTGAATTTGTCAATTGAATTTTTTAGTTAGACTTGAATTTTTGGGCCAGATTCTGACAAGTTCTCCAAAAATTGATGGCTAAACCCAGTTTCCAGTGATTGGATTTAGGGATTTTAAAGAAAGAAATAGGAGAAAGAATAGGGCTTTAGAGAGAGGAAGAGAGAGGTCGATTATGAGGAAAACAAATTTTTCTTGGTTTTTATATGGACCTAATGTGACGTCATTTTGGCAATAGGTTCAACGCGCTCAACCCGTGCTACCTATTTGCACTACCTAACTCGATCCAATTGCAGGTAATTCCTTTTCTTTTTTCATTTTCTTTTTGTTTTATTTTATTTTTTTCTACTTTATTTTCATTTTATTATATATATATTTACTATGATATTATCCCTTATTATTATTTATTATTTTAAATTAAGCAAATACATTATTTTATTTCTTTTTATTTATTCAAAGACAAAATATAAAATAAAAAAGTTTCTAAAATAGATTTATAAATCTTACCAAACTATTGAAAGATTTTTCGTGAATCTAAATTTTTATGGGTTCTATCAAACTATTAGAGAATTTTATAAATTAATTTTTTTAAATATATATATAATATCATATTTTTTATCCTACCAAACTATTGAAGGATTTGCATCTTAAACTAAATCTTAACAAATTATTGAAAGTTTTAATACATTTTTTAAAAAATAATTTTATAATACAATCTTATCAACCTATTGGGATATCTACATCAAAGTATATCTTATCAAATTATTAAAAAATTTTACCAACTATTTTCTATATAAAATGTATTAATGAATTCGACAACGGAGTCTCTTCAGAATAAGGGACTAGTTTCTATAAATACTTCTAAGGTGAAAAAATTATCTTAACTTACTAATAGACTATTGGAGTAATTTCAAGATCAATTTTCAATATTAAATATTTTGGTAAATTATAAATATGGTTAAGGCTTGGATAATTTGAAATCAAACTAGTACAATCTTTAGATAGGTGTTATGCGGGTGTTATAACCTTCTTCATATGTAATCGTACTCTCAAATCTAAAATATAATTTCATGGATTAGAATATACTATTTAAAGATACTTAAGCCAATCTTGAAACTCTTCTTTTAATGAGACAGATTCTATCAAGGTGACCCATCACACCTAAACAAAAAAAAATTGGTGGTGACCCTTTTAATCTATGTCTAACGATAGGTCTATGGATCTATATGTTATTACACTTAATCTTATTAATTAAATAATCATAGTAACCTCCTCATCAAAAGTTTATTGGACTAAATGCTTACATAACTATTATATTACATTGACTTAGTAAAATGTGTAAAGCTCATACTTTGATAATCATATTAAATTAATTGGACTCTAACGTTTGTCTCGTATTATGATTAAATTTATCAATAAATTTTATTAAATTAAAATTACTACTTAATAGTAATCTACTTATGAAAAATTCTAACAAATGTAATTCGGGAAAAATATTACGTTAATCATTATCTATTATTTTCAAGTTAAGGTAATATTTATAAAAGTATATATACGTAAATAATGTATTATTTAATTTTTAAATTTGATGAAAATAATAAATTAAATACAAATTTTTATTAATAGTGTAGAACCCTCCAATTTTTCTATTCAACCCAACTTCGCTTTAAAAGTATTGATTTTCTTTTCTTTCTATTTGTTGCTTCTGAACGGCTTTGTTGTTTCTATTTGGTTTCTTTTCTGTTGTTAATAATAATAAAACCTGTTTTGCATTAGCTGGCATATGTACTTTCAACATCAAACCTACCCCCAAAAAAAAAAAAAATGGAAAAGAAAGAAGAATTATTGCCAGAAAGTAACAGAAACGATTAATGATTCATAAGCTGAAGAGAAAGACAAGAGGGATCCTAAATTGTGTTGTGTAATCGGGGAAGAATTTATTAGAAATGTTCTAGCTGAATGTTGTGAAAATACTTATAAAAAAATAATTTAACAAAAATTTTAATAAAATTTAATAAAAAATTAATAATATATAAAAATATTATGGAAAATATCATTTTATAATTAATTTTGATAAGTGATTATTTAACAATAAAAATTTTATTAATATTTTTAATAAAAATATTTATTTAAAAAGTTTATAATTTTTTAATTTTTTAAAATTTGTATATTTGATTTATATAATAAAAAGTTTCAATATATTAATTTTAATTTTTTATTTTAATTTTTATTTAATCAATTTTAATAAAAAATTTCATAAAATTTACTTAATAAATTCTATGTAAATCTTTCTCTACAATTGGAGTGATTTCTAGAGAGAAACTCAATAGAGAAAAAAAGAAAAAAGGTTGAATATTGGTGGAAGTATGTTTGTCTGTATTCGGAGCTGGGGACATGGAATATGAGATGGGAGTGTAAGGATGATAAGTACATGCAGAGAGACTGGCCTTAAGCACGAAACTCTTCAACTTTTGCTTCGTGTGCGGTCAATTTCATTTCCACTTTAATTTTATTTATTTATTTATGGTGACCACTTAGCACTTTTTTTCCCCTTCTTTCTTTCCTTTTCACCTTGTTTTTTCCTTTACTTTCTTTGTCTACTCTTGGGTTCGGCTTCTCTTTTGGGTCTTACTGTAGACAATGTCACATAGAAATTGATAGAAGAAACAAATATATATATATATATATAGTTGGAATTAATTGAGCATCTGAAAATGGCAATGATATATATGTTGCAGAAACAGCCGATATCTTTTAGGCCTTGAAGGGTGTTTGAAGATTTACTTTTTGGACTTCCAGTTTCCAGAAAAAGTTTATCTTGGAGGTGGAAAGTGCATGGTTAATTCTAACTCCAAACTTTGCTTCCATAACCCATGCCACTAATAACTTTATTATTATTATTATTATTTTTGTTTCACGTTACGTTTAGGTATGCATCTTCCTTAGCCCTTGGGGGTTAAACGAGTGATCCTACTTATGAATTATTTGAATTCAATTTAAAAATAAATTTGAGCTTGATTTATTTATTATTGAGCTCAAATTATTTAAATAATAAATTAAATTGAGTTTAAATAATTTAATAATTGATTTAAAAACTCGAACATTTAATCTAATTTTTATTTTTAATATATAAATAAATTATAAAAATATAATATTTAATCTTAATATTTATAATTTTATCAAACCTAATTAAATCTATTAAATCAAGCTCAAAAGGCTTAAATAAATTACAAAACAAGTTCAAAATAAAAAATAAAGCTCGAGCCGAGCTTCAAGTCATGAAGCTCAAATTTTTTAATTGAGTCAAGCTAAAACCTAATAATGTATCCTGATCTTCCTCCTGTGTACGCATACAGGTAGCATATTGATATCATCTCAATTACGTAGCATTGGCAAATCTCCTTCGCAATAATGAACTTTAGCAGCCCCAATAAGTCCTGGTCAAAAAGAGTTTTGCAAGTTCCAAATATCAATTACTATAACCCACTAATGGTTAGAAACTCTTATTAAAAAGAAACCCATACTATGTATCTGAATAAATTATTCATCATTGGGATGTATGCATTTCAATATATTTCCCCAGTAAAAGAACTGTCGGCAGCACGAAAACTACTGTGCCATATCCAACTTAAACTTATTAAACTTCAACCAGCGTATCCATATAATTAGATTTTGATAATTTTAAATATAAAATTATAATATTGTACCAAAATTATATGAAAAAAATTAATATAATTTAAAATTTTAATAAAAATTATAAATGAAGTTGATAAAAAAAAAAATATTTAATATATCAATAAAAATAATATAATAATTTATATATTACATATATTAAACATAAAATATATAAGCATATACAAATACATGAATTTGCTATTCTGTTTCTTAATTAACCTGCATAATTTTTGCAGAGAAGATGACAAAATGGTGTCGACACGCATGTACGAATAAAGTGTGACATTTGATTTTAGTTTTCTTCGAAACGAGGTGTAGCCGTTGGGTATTATCGCGGCTGTCTAGTTTATCAGACGACTTATCGTCTTATTTTTTTCTGTTTTCGGAACTTGAAAATTAAGTTGAATTTAATATCGAGTACTAGTACTTCTCGGTAGATTCATTGGACTTAGGTTCACCCCTTTCACATGTTTTTATTATTGCTTTTTCCTTCTGAAATGCTAACCATGTCCGTAACCTTTTTTTTTTTTAGCTATTCCATATGTTCAGCCAGTGACTCTGGTTTTTGAAAGTAACGTAGATTTTGATGTGCATATAGTATGCTTATTTAAGGCTCTGGTTCGTCAATTCTAAGATTTTGGTAATAAAGTAATTTTAAAAATTTTGTATACTTAAAAAAAATGAGTGATTCTTACGTTTTGTTATATTATATATATATATATATATATTATGTTTAATTAAAAAAATATAAAATTATCTAATTAAAATTTTATTATATTATCTATAATTACGTATGAATAACATATGATAAATAAGAAAATATAAAAATAACAAACTACATATAATTATATTTAAATTATTTATTTAGGATATAAATAATTTATCTAATATTTTTGTTAAAGTAATAAAAAAATTTAAAAATTACTAAAATGATTTAACATAAACTTCACGTACATCTTTTGCAGCATTCGCGTTTCTCACATTTACCTTTGAAGTGTTTATTCTCTAACTTATAATCCGGAGCTTTCATGCCGTTACTATAAGGACTTACAGAGTTAAAATTTTACAAATTTTCTTCACATGATCAAACTAATTGAAACAAAATTCCCATTCCACCCTTATTTTAACATTTTCTTCTTCAATCTCAATTTCTTTCTTTTTTATTTGTCTTCTTCCCAGATTATATCATCTTCTCACCTTTCAGACCCAAACTACTAAATTAAAATTCCAATCCTTCAACCACCAAAACAAAGTCATCACCACCTAGATTAATTAATAAAAAAAAAAAAAATTGGAGGTGTTGGTAGTGTGGCGCGGAATGGAGAAGAAAAAGTGTTGGATGCTCTAGCTAGCATACTACAAGTAGTTAGGAATTCTTTGTTGTCGAAGCGTCTGCAACACTTTGAGCTTTGGAATTTGTAAGGGTCAGGAGATTTCCTTGCATAATTCTTGAAGAGGACACACTTGGAATGATCAAAAAACTAAAAATTGTAAGAACCTAATTTCTCCTCGATTAATGTTGTCACTGAAGACTCCTATCAGGCTATTTTTATATTCAAAGTTCTAGCTCTGGTTATTTTAAATTTTCAGTTAATTGCCCAATATCTAAAATCTTGAGCTTTTTTAATTTATTTTCGGTCCCAAAATCCTTGCTTCGATTAAAGAAATTTTAATTTGAATGAATTGAATTGTTGCGATAATAAGATATGAGTAATTGAATTTGAGAGTTAAGATCTATTTTGATGGACGCTAACAATGATTCTCATAAAATAAAAAATAATGGTGAAAATAAAATTATTTATTATAATAGTGAGAATGAATACTAAAATGATGAAGTTAAAATTAATTACGAGATATATATTTTGATGTAAAAATAACGATGATGATAAAAAATTGTAATGAAAAGAAAAATGACAATTAAAGATATTAAAATAAAAATTTTGAATTATTTAACATTTATAAAATTAATAAATTATTGTAAATTATCAAATTATTTTAAAATAAATTTAGTTTTGCTAATAAAAAATTTAAAAATAAAAAAGTAATAAAATTAATAAAAATATATATATATTAAATTAATAAAATATTTTATAATTTTTAAATAAAAAAGAAAATTAAGAAAAAAAGAAAATCCTAAATTATAGAAATATTATTATCTTTGTAATATAATAAAAATATGAAGGGTAAACGAAAAAAAGCCCAAACGGATGGCCAGACCAATTTTTATCAGTGAAAAAAAAGTAGCCCACTGACCTCAAATGCACGAGGCGATTGCATCCAAATGATTTTAACTTACGTTTGGCGCGAAAGTTCATGACAACTGAACGTCCACCGAAAGTTCAGTCAAATCCAAACGGGACCTTAATAGATTTGATTGTTTTTGGGTTTCAATTGTTATTGCAGCAAGGAAATAAAAATAAATTGTTGGAAAGTTTTATTTTCATTGTTTTTGGATTTTCTAGTTTGGCTGATAATCTGGAAAGTGAATTTATGGAGGCACGAATTGCTTTTTGAGTTTTGAGTTTTAAATTTTGTTTTTTTTTTTTTCAAAATTACATATAAAGTATTTTATAATATATAAATTCATAAAATTATCGTTAGATATAATTTTAAAAGTTATCATCAAATTTTTTTATTTGGATACAATTAACCACTTAATTAAATTTGACCTATTTTAAAGAGAAATATCAATTTTAACTCAAGTATCTTTAAAAGATAAATTTTAATTTATGAAATTAAGGTCAGATTCAAGAGTATGGTTATATTTTAAAAAAGTTTTAATACTTTTACAACGCTCATCCAAAAGATAGTATTAGTTGATTTCATGTTATTCAATCCTTAAAACATATTTGTAATTTTACGAAATAAATTTAATATTAAAAAGCAATTTTAAAATTAATCCAATAATTTTATAGTAATTTAAGAGAATTTTCCCATTTTAAAAGTATTAATGAAGACTAATGTTTCACTTTGAAAATGCTCCATTGTTGCATTCATTAATGTATTTTAAGAGTTAATTACTTTTAGAAACAATCAATAAAATCGTTTAATAGTTTGACAAGATCTTATTTTGATGTATGTCCTCTAACAATTTAATAAATTTTTATTCAAAACTTTATTCATGAAATTTTTAGAAAGTAATTATTAAACATTCTAATATTTTGGTAAGATTTAATTTAATATTTAAATTTTTCAATAATTTAATAAAATTAAAAATTTTATTTTTTTCATAAAAACTCATTATGTTTTCAAATAGTTTGATAAGACTTAATTTTAATATTTAAATCCTTAAATAGCTTGATAGTATTGAAAAGTTACTTTTTATGAAATTTTATTATAACATTCTTCAATGGTTTGATAAAATTCATAATTTTGAAATAATTTTTTAACCCATAAAAGTTTTCAAATAATTTAGTAGAAATCATAAATTTATTTTAAATATATATTTTGTTGAAAAAAAAATCAATTAAAATAAATAAAATAAAAAATACCAAAAATGGTGTTAGCTCAACTCGGCTTGGATTGTGGTTTGACTACAAGAACAAAATGTGGTTGGAATGTGTTGGATTGTGACTCGACTCGACTCACGTTGGCTATTGGAAAGTGGCTTGCAAGTCAGGTTACATAGCAAGTTGGGTCGAGTAAACAGTAAAATGTGAGGATCATGGGGAATTAAATGCTCAAAACAACACCTTTTTATTCGGTATAAAACCAAAAGAATCTATTTTTTAGATTTCTTTTTTTCTCTTTCTCTTTTTCTTCTATTTCCCTTTCTACAAAAGAACACTGGTGGCTGGATTTTACAAATTTTTGTCAAAAAATTCATTTGTGACCAAATTTTTCATCAAAATCTAGGTTATTTGTCGAGATCTTGCTAGAAATAAAAAATTCTTGCCAAAATTTTGGGAATGTTAATAGAAATTGGAGAACAGTCGCCAAGAACTGAGAATTTCTTTGAAAATTAGGAGGCTGTTAGAATGTTGTCAAAAAAATTTAAATTTCACTGAAAAATTCAATTGGATTCTAGAAAATTTTCTAAAAAATTTCCAAAAACTAAAAAACTGTTTTTCCATAGATTTAAATACCCCAAAAGTATTTTTATACTTAATTTCACTCAAATCAAAGTACTACCCAACTCCAATCTTCAAAACAACTCAAAAAATTTAGAACAATCTTGAAAGCTTTATTGCTTAATGCTACTGTCTTTTGATTTCTCCATTTTTTCCTGTATGAATTTTTGTGTGTTGATTCACTGCATGCCTTTGATTTATATATAGTTAGAAGTCCTTTAGAGATAAGAGTTTAGGATCGGATTGAAATTTAGAACTTATGATTTATCTTCAAATTTTATTTTCAACTCATGAGATTATTAAGACCCTAGCTAATAAAATTTTAAACTTTTATTGTTCCTTTTTTTTTTTTTTCAAATAACCATATAATTAATCAATCGAAAACAAGATCATTGAAATTAAATAATTAAATTAACTAAATAGATAAACAATAAAGATAAGATAAAAATGATAAACAAGATTTTAAAATATATATATGCATATACAGATAATACAATAAAAATAAAAGTATAAATAATATATATAAACCATAATTCAACAATTGGGTTTGAATTGAGTTAGAGCCTAATAAGTTTGGGCCTCGAACTAAATAGAATATCTACAATTCTCTCTTTTTGCACAGTTTCTATGACATAAGAATTGCGTGTATATATATATATATATCCATTACGTTTGAGTCCAAATGATTAAACTTTTTTTTTGAAAAAAGTTCCTAAAAAACAGAGGCACACCATTATTAAAAATCAATGGCTCTTTCAACAGAAAAGCACATAACTTTAAAAATTAAGGGCTTTTTTAACATGAAGGCATACAACTTAAAAAAAAAAAAAAGGGTCATTCAACACAAAAGCACACAACTTTTTAAAAAGTAAAGGCTCCTTCAACATGAAAGAACAAAACTTAAAAAACAAAGGCTTTTTCAACACAAAGGCACATAACTTTTTAAAAAATAAAGATGACATCCGAAGGTTTGGACCATCACGCTCGGAGGTCTATATTAGAGATTAAATTTGACGAAATTAGGGGAGATTATGCTAGAGGTCTTACATCATTCCTAACATTGAAAATGCTCATTTAGAACAAAGGCTCTATAACTTTAAAATTTTGAAAAATCTTTCTTAACCATGATTGATTTTTTTAAAATGTCTTTTTTTTTTTCAAAAATTAGAATCTTACTTTAGAAGTTTCCTCTAAATAAAGAATTTGAAATTTGTTTACTGAAAAACCTCAAACTTGTATTTCTCATGCTGGATCTTGCACTATCCCTATTTTCTATATACATGCACTAGATTTTTTAAATGCAATGCATGTAATGTAAATGGCAATTAATGCATTTCGAATTGTGGTACGTAGGTTCTCAAGACTTTTTTCCTTTGGATTCCAAGTTTTCAAGTCTTGGGGAATGAGAACAAAACCAAATTAGTCCCTAATCATCTCTCACATTCAATATTAGCACCCATATTTTTCTTTTTTTTGAAACCTTTCCTTTTCATTTATAAATTTAATGTCCTTACCATGCTTTAAATATTTCATTTTTGCCTTTGTCTCTTTCAAACTTTCTAAGGTAATGTAAGAATCTTTCATTTCATTATTCATTTATTAATTTCAATTTCAAGATGTAAAGTGCAATCATACATTTCTTCTATTCTTTACAAGGCATTAAGAGGAAAGAAAAGGAATGAAACTGAGATATAGGCATTATAAAGAAAAGAAAAAGGAATATCTTTTATTTGAAAAGAAATAATAGAACAATTCTAACAACTAGACAATGTAAAGGGGAAAAAAGATTACAAAGATAGATATTTGGGACAACAACGCTCAAAACGAATAATCAAATAATCATGAGAGTATATCTTGAATTCTTTCTCAAAAACTCAATCACACTACGTTCTCAATACCTTAGAACTCATCAAAACATACTAGCCCTCATGCTAAAGAATTCCTAAATGATTCTATACTCTTCTCATCTAAGCCGTCTTTCTAGGTTTTAACTTAGATGAACCATCTTTAGACTCAAATTGCTTTTTTGAATTTTTTATTTGAGTCTTCTTTTTTTTTTTTTGTTCTTTTGTTCTTTTTTCTTTTTTAGCAAAGTATTTCTTCATAGCATCAGAGTATATGGGATTAGGCAAATCATCTTTATCCATCTCTGTTAAGACTAGTGTTTCACCCGAAAAAGCCCTTTTCACAATATCTGAACCTTTCCAATTTGATGTCTACTTGCTATTACTATCATGCTGACTTAGGAAAATTTTTTTCAAAACCAACTTTTTTTCTCGAAAACGATGAGGTTAGACATTCTTGTCATGAGCTCTTATGTCCTTTTTTGATATAACTGATCATGGCATAGTGTTGTGAGTCTCTTATTTTTAATAAAATTCAATTGTTCATAGTGCTATTAGATCCATTCGACTTCTTTTAATCCTACTTCCCTTAAGACCCTTAAAGATGGAATTTTCACTTTCACCAATAATACGATTTTTATCCCATAAACCAAGAAAAATGGTGTTGCCTTAGTAGAAATGTGTATTGATGTTCGATAAGTATGGAAGGCAAAAGGTAACTTCCCATGTTAGTATCTAAATGTTCGATCATATTTTTTAGAATCTTTTTAATGTTCTTGTTTGTGGCTTCCATTGCCTTATTCATCTTCGAGCGATATGATGCTGAATTATGGTGCTTGATCTTAAATTGAATACATACCTCATTCATCATCTTACTATTCAAATTTTTAGCATCAGTAAAAATGATCTTTTTTGGGAGTTTATATTTGTATATTATTTCATTCTTTATAAACTTGCAAACCATGAATTATGTCACACTTCTATATAAGGCTACTTTCACCTACCTTATAAAGTAGTCTATCATCATAAAAATGAATCTATGCTCATTTGAAGCCTTTGGGTGATAAAATTAATAATATCCATGCTTTACATAGAGAATGGCCATGATGGTTCCAAGATACATAAAGCAATAGGCAGATCATGGATTTTATCAACATAGATTTGGTACTTGCAATATTTTCAAGTATAATCGATGCAGTCACTTTTTAATATCAACTAGTAGTATCCAACTTTTATGATCTACCTTACCATCATATGTACATTTACATGTACCCCATATATTTTATCATGCACCTTCTCAAGAATCTTTTTTGCTTTAGTTGCATCCACACATCTTAATAACATCTAATCTCAACCTCTTTTATAAAGAATATTCCCATCTAGAAAAAAATCTATAGCCAACCTTCTGATAACTCTTTTATTATTTTTTGTTGCTTGGTTTGGGTATTATTGATTCTTAACATATTGTAAGATATCATAATACCATTGCCTCCCATCATTTTCCTCTTTAACATTGGAGTAATGTGCTCACACATCCTTAACATCTAATCCGATGACCTGAATCTCCATATTGTCATCAATTTGGATCATTACGGCCAAAGTAGCTAAAGTATCAACAATCTCGTTCTATTCTGAGATAAGTGCTCAAACTAGATTACTTTAAACTACTTAATCAACTCTAAGATATATCTATGATATGGGATGAGTTTCGAGCCTCTTGTCTCTCATTCTCTTTTCAACTAATAAATAACCAGAGTTAAATCCCATACACTTTTAAAATTTTAATCTTTCTATCTATGGCAACTTGTAAACCCATGACATAGCCCTCATATTCAACAATATTATTAGTGCAATTAAAGCTCAATCTTGTTATGATGGGATAATAATAAATTTTCAATATCATAAAAATTCTTTTTTCTTCAAAAATTCTAATAAAAACTAAATAAAATTTTGAAAAGTAAAATAAAATGTATGTATCGACATGTAGCCATTTGCATTGCATACATGTGTTCATTTTTATGAAAAGTAAATATGAACCCTCCAAGGATGAGATTCTACGATATTTCGAGAAACGATGCCTACGAAATCTGTAGGTGAAAAAGAATTATTCTAATGTTACTAATGTACTAGAATATTCTAAGAATTATTTTAATAAAAGGGTTCTAATTTATTTTTCTTAAATAAAAATGGAACAATAAATATGGAATAAAAATAACAAGATATCAAAATTTTGATAAACAAAAGAAGTCAAGAAAATTACTTTTTAAACACCAAAACTAAGACTATTTTTGTCAAAATAATGGATAACATGTAATTAATTGGTACTGTTTTAAATGAAGCCGTGAGGTGCTAATCCTTTCCCACGCATAACTCACTCTTGGACCACCCAGACTGTTTCGCAAATCTTAAAATCATCTTTTTAATAAATTTTAAGATTTTATTAAAAAGATAAAATTTAATAAGTGACCAATCGTACTTAGCCAAAAAAGATTGGTGGTGACTCCATTTTTCATTTTTTTAATTTTGTTTCCAAATTTTTCGAGCAGCTTTAAAATCATTATGATAGTTTGGCGACTCCATTAAAAATGTCATTTTTATAAGAGTCAAGCCAAAATTAACTACGTATTATTTTCAATTTTAATTGAAATAGTCTTAATCGGTATTTGATTTTAAGTTCCTAGATTTTGATTCTTTTTCAATAAAAAAAACAAAAATCAATCAATAATAAAAAATAAATTCAAAACAAAAAGAAAATTTCACATGCATTTTTTATGCCTTTTGTTCATTTGTATATATTATTCTCAATAAATTAGAAAACATTTGCACACACGATGACACATTGCACTTCATGCATGAGCTCTATACCCAAGCTCTGTCCCTTATAAGAGGGATTAAAATACCTATACTCTCATGAGGTGATAACCTTCGCAATAACAAGTGAAATACTTCCACTCAAATTGAACCATTTCTGTTCATAGCCTGTAATGAGTAAGGCTCGTGATATCTTACTAGTCTAGCATGGACAATGGTGAAGAACAATTTGGAAACCTTTAGATGTGTGTCAATCCAACCAAGCATGTAATAAGCTGTAGAAGCCAACCTTAGGTAGAGCTTTGCCCACCTTTTTTTTTAAAAAAAATGCCTAAGTCCAAAACATGTAAGAATAAAAGTTGAAAACAAAATAAAACAAAACAAAAAACCAAAAATCTTTAAAAAATATTTTTTAATCTCAAACCATATCCTCATACTAATTCAATTTTGTTTTTTTTTTTTTGCTTTTACATAAATCATGTCATACAATTTTGCATCGTGATATTTGCTTTAAGACATCTTTTTTCCAATAAGTTCTTCACGGATCCGCTAGAACTATAAATTTGCTCATCCTCCATCTATGTCCTATGTAAGTCACATAATAAAGTACATGTTTAGTCAAAAGAAGCCAGCAAAAGAATGAAGATTGTTTGTCAATTGGTTTTGTGTCTAAGTTACCTAAGAAGATACATTTGGATATCACACAAAATTATTTAAAAGACTTGGCTATCATCTGGGGTCAATTAAGTGAAAAAAAAAAAGCTTTTGCAAGAAGCATAGGTAGATTACATCCTTTATTCCAGTAGTGATCGAGAAACAGTTGGTTAGGGCAGCTATAAAGTTTTTGGACCTATCCTATAGATGTTTCACTTTTATTTAGGAAGATTTGGTACCAACCATTGAGGAGTACTCAATTTTGCTTAGGATATAATTGTAATGTTCAAATAAAGTGTTTACCCAAAAGCCAAAATCATGTTATCTCAAAAAGTTGGCCAAGCCTATGGGAGTTATAGTGGAAACCATAGATTCCTTCGTAAAGCCAAATGGTTAACATCTTGGTATCCATTGGGACTTCTTCCATAATTTTGCTCAAACGTATCTAGATAATGATCAAGGTATGGCAGTGTTTACTTTAGCATTGTATGGTATGCTAATCTTTTTAAAGATCTTAGGCTAAATTAAAATAATAGTGGTGGACTTTTTTGAGTAAATTAAAACCTAAACAATTAATCCTACACTAGTAGTCTTAGCCGAAACTATCAGGTCATTGAATTTTTATCGATGGAATGAAAAAAGATGATTTATAAGGTGTGCACCACCGTTATATATGTGGGTTAAAAGTCATTTCAAGTGTGAAAAGAGTGCATTCTTAAAGCTGTATCTTCGAAACAAGGCATCAATTGAAGAATTTTACAAAAGCCAATGGCTGACATTGAAGACTAAAGAAGAATGGGTTTTATTCTTGTGAAGGCTTATTAGGGATGAAATAAAATAGATGGCACCTTGGATACCCCATGTGCCCATATTGTATCGAGGAAGAAATGAAACACGGATACCATTGTTAGGACTATAGGGTATGGCAAGTTACGCTGCATTGATGGTATTGAGACAATTTGGTGTAAAACAGTTCGTTCCTACCATTCATGACCTGGTTCATGTACAATTCACCTACGAGTAATCCAATCCACCAAGAATATAGGAGTAGTTGATCCAAACACGAAAGAAAATGAGAAGAATGAGATTAAGGCCTCTTATTAACAAAGTCACTTTTGATTACCAAATTTAGAAAGTAAAGTGACTCAGAGACATAGTATTTTCTCTTGATGATGGCGCACATTAATTAACTAACCTTTTAGCAGAAGTATAATTATCAAAAGTTGATCTTGTTAAGAAAAAATTAGAAGCTAAAAAAGAAGAAATAAGAAAAGAAAATTTGAGACTTCGTTAGAAGATAGGATAATTGAAATATGAAGTAGAAGCATAAGGGGAAGTAAATTAGAGAATGTCATACACGAATGGGATGCGACCCATAATGAATTAAAAGATCTACATCACCAAAACAAGAGATTACGAGTTTAATTCAAGACTGAAAAAGACACTAAGTCTTACCTTAGTCGACAACATAAAAGAGATGAGCTCTAAGAGGTAATGAATTAATAGAAAGGCAAAGCTCAAGAAAAGTAAGAAGAGGTCACCAAAATTTCTCAAAAATGTTAGAATTGAGAATGATTATACTTTATACCTTAAAGTATTAAAAAAAAAGGAAAGGTTGAAGTCTATGCTTGCAAGAGAGAGAAACAAGCACCTTAAAGTATTAAATGAAAATGAATCGCTTCACCAGGTGATTCAAAGGTTAGAACTGCAACTACAAGACCACAAGAACCATATTTTAACAATAATAGATAAGTGACAGAGAAGGGAAAAAGATTAGATCTTCACATGTGATTCGAAAAGAGATACTCACATAAAATAGAAAGCAAAAAGCTTAGAGAGGTAACAGTATATAAAGCACCAGACCAATCAAGTTGTAAGTTAGTGAATAAGGCATGAAAGATAGTTGAAAAAGCAGAGGTATTCAGAAGAAAAGTCAATCCCATAAAAGAATATGGATAGTGCATAGTAAACTTTCTAAATAAGGCTAAAGATCATTATAAGCAAGTTAAATATTTTTATAGATATAATTCTAGGATGATAAATCTTATGTAATAAAAGTTATATAAAATCAATGAAGATTTCTAGTGTTGAAATTCATCCAAGAGCAAATATCTCTCACTTACATTCAGACATCATATGCACCATTTTTTAAATAACCATAATCTTTTAAAAAAATCACAAAAATAAATGAAAAATAAAATTTTCAATACATGGCATTCTAATTTTTTAAATTTTATGGTAATAAAGGTTCAAAAATAGCTCACCCATTAAAAATTTTAACTCAACCTACTCGTCATTTATACAACACTAGGGCTCAAACAAGAATCATGGAATAAGAACAAGCTAGTTGATTTAAAAGAATTGAAATGGCTCAAAAGGAACTAAAAAAGAATCTTAGTAAGATAATGGATATGCTTAAGAATCTTAACAAAAGAAAAGTGATAGAAGAAAATCCTAGCCTTCAAAAGCAATTGTCAGACATGATGGATTCTACATACCCTCTAGGATTTAAGCCACGACTAACCAACCTTTTTAAGGAGCCAAGTGCAAATCTCTACTCCTGAAAGATATCCCTATCCTTATCCAAGAATGACATCCACATATGCTCCAAGATAGTTTCAAAATTTTGCTAATCCTATCTTGGTAAAAAAATCACCCGAGCCAATCTTGATTCCTGACTTAGATTATCCTAAGGAGAGAGAAAAGCTAAGGATGATGACATTTGAGAAAGTGATAGATACAGTGCCTAGCAAAAGATGAAATTATTAAAAGAAAGATTTATAATTGTAGAGAAAATAGACTTTTATGGCTCTACAGATACAGTTGAGCTTTGTTTGGTCCTAAACGTGGTCATTCCATCTAAATTCAAGGTCTCTAAATTGAAAAAGTATGATGACATAAAATGCTTAATAACTAATGTTACCATGTATTGTCATAAGATAATGGCATATACTCATGATAGAAAGCTGTTGATGCATGTATTTCAGGATAACCTTATAGATTTTATAGCCAGATAGTATGTTCAACTAGATATGACTCATATTCATTCCTGGTAAGAACTCATGAGGGCATTCTTTACATAATATTAGCATGTCATGGATCTAGCTTCAAATCATTTATCTTTATAGAGCATGAAAAAGAAGGCAACAAAAAATTTCAAAGAGTATACACAAAGATGAAAAGATGTAGCCACAAAAGTATTACTTCTTTTCATTAAGAAAGAGATAACTATCTTATTTGTAAACACCTTAAAAATGTCTTACTATGAAAGATTGATAGGTAATGCAATAAAAAACTTTGTAGATACTGTGATATTATGGAGATTATTGAAAACATTATAAAGAATGGCAAGCTTGATGTAAAAGAGACAAGTGCAGCAAAGAAAGGTAGAGTTCTCAAAAAGAAAGAAAATAAAGCCCAAGTAGTGAACTATGTGGGATAATAGTTCAAAAGTTTCATGTCATACCCCACACTAGTGTACTAAACCCATTACTTTCTTAAAATAATGTTACATCCATCTCTCATCCGTATCAACCATATCAGTCACTGTAACAACCATCTTATTCACCCTATTTTTAGCCATCTTTTTGAACACCCACCTATTCATACAACCATCCTATTTCACCTACTAGACCAGAATGGAGACCCAATCTAAGTAGTGTTCCAAAAACCCTAAGATATACCTAAGAAAAAATCACTTTCAACTCTATCCCCATGACATACACAGATTTGTACCCTTGACTTGTTGAAAAACATTTACTAGCCCCTATTATTGTTAAACCTTTGAAACTTCCATTTTCGAAATGGTATGATCCTAACGCACATTGTGATTAGCATTATGGAAACCCGAATCATTCTACAAAAAATTGCACTACTTTAAGCGTAAAGTGTAAGGGTTAATTAATAAATGGTTGTTAAACTTTGATATCAACTAATGAGAGACTCCAAATGTTAATGGGAACCCTTTACCAAATCATTCTAGATCATTAGTAAATGCTTTGATTGATGAGTAAGTGAGCTACATGAAAAGAGAAATAGATGAATTGAAAACTTTAATTGCTAAAATGTTTAAAGCCTTAGTCAAGGTTGATATGTTGAAGTTAATAAAGCTTCAGAATTGCTCTGGAGTGATTAACTCAGTTGAGAGTTACATTATCACAAAAGTGCTTTAGGACATTCTATCAAAAATTATGACCAATTTTATCAAAAGGTACAAAAATTGATGGATATGGGTTAGATAGAGTTTTACAAAGAAAGAAAAAATTTGACGAAAGCTGAAGTGTCTAGTATAATTCAAAATATAGGTATGTACATAGACAAATGACTATCTATTATGATGAGAAGCTGACCTTAAGGCCAAAAAGGCCCATCTCTTGACCAATAGTGACAATTAAAGTCCTTAACCTTTTTTTATACCAAAATCGAAGTAGTACCATAAAAGTATAACTGTGATGTTGTAGTCAATTCAGATATTGCAAATATAATGAGTGTAATAGGTATAACTCGGAGTGGAAGATGTTACACTCCAAAAATGCTAAAAAAAGCTAAAAAAGAAAAGCAAAGGTCAAGGAAGAAGAAAAAAGTCAGAGTAATCCTATGACAATCCTTAATAAAGAATGTTAGAAGCCAATCTCTGATAATGAAGCTTATGAATTTTTAAAGCTAATAAAATATAACGAGAATAGCATGGTAGAATAGTTGAACAAGATGCCAATTAGAATTTTACTATTATCATTGTTACTACGCTCAGAGTCACACTATAACACTCTATTAAAGGTGCTCAATTAAGCATATGTGTCCCATAATATCTATTAAGTATGTGAAATAGTTTGTCAACAATCTGGCAACTCAAACTACATCTTTTTTAGTGATGAAAAAATCTTCCTGAAGGTCGATGAAGTACCAAGGCTCTCCATATTATTGTAAAGTGAAAAAGTCATATAATGGTTAAGGTTCTGATTGACAGTGACTCATCAATTAATGTTATGCCTATAACTACTTTGGCAAAATTATTGGTAGATGGATCTTACTAAAGCCTAGTAATATGGTTATTCAAGTTTTCGTTGGGACTCAAAAAGATGTGCTAAGAGATATAAAAATACCATTACAGATTGGCCTTTGCACTTTTAATCTAAAATTTTAAGTTATAGATATCTTTTCCTTATTCAGTTACTTGTTAGGCAGGCCATGAATTCATATTACAGGTGCTGTTCCATTCTTATTGCACCAAAAAGTCAAATTCATTGTTGATGGAAAGCTTACATGTATGGTAAGAAAAGAAGATTTACTAGTAACCCAATCGATAAATACTCTTTATGCAAAAGTTGTAAATGAAGCTTTGAAGTGCTCTTATAGATCTTTCAAGGTTGTCAATGTAACATATGTGATTGAAGGATCTAAATTATACTCATTGCACCTGTTTATGACTATTAAAATGGTTATCAAGTAGTTTATCAGGATGGGATGGCAACTTAGAGCTAGACTTGAAAAGAATCTATAAGGAATCATGAAGTTGCTAGCAATAAATGATAAGAAAGATAGATTTGGCTTAGGTTATAAATCGATAATAAGAAACAAAATGAAAATCATGAATGAGAAAAAGGAAAAAAAATGGCTAAACTCAGAAGATATGAGCCAAAGTCAAAGCTGATGGTCATTCCTTACATCTATGATTTTTTTCATTTGAGAGGATGTATTTACTCATATGCACTTAAAGCCCCAAGTGCAAAGTTGAATGAAGCTTTTTCTGAGTTGACCATTCAGATGGTGGATGAAAAAAAAAGAGTGAATATGAAGAGCTGGTTGTTCATCCTTACCCTCCAAATTTTGAGCTAGATAACTGGAAAGTCATAAAGCAACATGTTGTCTTTAAAACTCTTAAAAAGTAATGTAGTGTAAAATCCCTAATTGCGCTTTATGAGCATTTTGAGATCTTTTGTGGTGTGTTTATATTTTTTGTTTAATAAAAGACTTAGAAGATACGTCTATATTTTTTCTATTTGCTTTCACTTTCATTCATTCGTTTCATTTTTCTTTCCATTCTCTATTTATCATTTTCTTGCCATTATATTTTTAAGTGCCAATATTCTTTTTATCTTACCTTTTTATAGGGTCCCAAATAATGAATATGAAGATAATCATGATAATAATCTTGGATTCAATTTCAAAAATTCAATTCATGTTGACGAACTTGATAATAAAGAAGATTCAGATAATTACACATTACCTCCTGATTTATTAAAATTAACTAAACATGAAGATAAGCCAATTAAGCCCTACTAGGAAATTACCGAATAAATGAATTTGAGGGATGATGAAAATATAAGAAATGTTAAAATTGGCATGTCTCTTTCACCACCTGATAGGCAAATGCTAGAAGAATTACTTCAAGAATATGTAGATGTGTTCGCATGGTCTTACTAGGATATGTCAGGTCTCAATACTGATATTATAATGCATAAATTACCATTGAAATCAGATTGTAAGCTAGTATAGCAAAAACTAAGGCGCATGAAGCTAGAGATGCTATTGAAAATTAAAGACAAGGTGCCAAAGCAATTTGATTATAGATATTTGAAAGTGGTAAAATATCTTGAATAGGTAGCCAATATAGTGTTTGTTCTCAAGAAGGATAAAAATATGAGAACATGTGTCGATTATCGAGATCTGAATAGGGTAAGTTTTAAGGATAATTTTCCTTAACCCTATATTAATACCCTAGTAGATAACACTACTAGGCATTCCATATTTTTTTTATGGATGGCTTCTCAAGCTACAATCAGATTAAGATGGTTAGAAAGGATATCGAGAAAACAACATTTGTGATCGTTTGGGGGACATTCTGTTACGAAGTCATAACTTTTGGATTGAAAAATATTGGTGTTACTTATCAAAAAATGAAGATGACTCTCTTTAATGGCATGATACACAAAAAGATAAAATTATAAGTGGATGATATAATTGTAAATCTTATAAAAGAGAAGATCATGTAGTCAATCTCAAAAAGTTGTTTGATAGGTTTAAAAGATTCCAACTAAAGTTAAAACTTGCCAAGTGTACATTTGGTGCTAAATTAGAAAAGCTATTTAGTTTGTAGTTAGTAAAAAGGGAATAGAAGTAGATCCAGACAAAATATGTGCTATTTAGAACTTATCCCTTTCTCATACCTTAAAAGAAGTGCGAGGCTTTATGGGGAGATTGAACTATATTGCTTGTTTCATCTCTCAACTTACTTACAAGTGCAATCCCATTTTCAAGCTTTTTAAAAAACATGATATAGGAGAATGGAATGATGAATGCCAAGAAATTTTTGATAAAGTTGAAGAATACTTGTCAAATCTACCCATGTTGATGTTACCAGTTTCAGGAAAACCTTTGTTTTTATACCTAATGGTGCATGAAAATTCAATGGGATATGTGTTGGGGTAAAGAGATAAAACCAACAAGAAGGAATAAGTAATCTACTACCTGAGTAAAAAGTTCACTGATTATAAGTTCAAGTACCTTAGAGAAGATATGATGTGCACTAGCCTAGATAGCTCGAAGGCTCAGGTGATACATGCTTTATCACACTACTTGGCTTATAACAAAGTTGGATCTTATCAAGTATATCTTCAAAAAGCCTTTATTGATAAAGAGAATAACGTGATGACAAGTTATGCTTTCAAACAATGATATTGTTTATGTAACTCAAAAGGCTATTAAAAAGAATGCAATAGTCGAGTTCATTATCTATCATGCTATTGAAGATTATGAACCAATGAAGCTTGATTTTTTTATGAAGATATGATAGTCATTGAAAAAAAAAACCTGTTAAGAAGTCTTAGAAGATGTATTTGATAGAGCTATTAACACTTTAGGTCATAGTATTGAGGTAATTTTAATATCTCCTATTGGACACTATTATCCTATCACAGTTAAATTTAATTTTAATTGCACAAAATAATGTGATAGAATACGAGATTTTATTATAGGTCTATAAGCAGCAATTGAAAAGAATATCAAAATTTTGGATGTGTTTGGAGATTCAGCACTAGTCATCTATCAGTTATGAGGTAAATAAGAAACGAGACATTCAAAGTTGATTCGATACCATAAACATATCTTTGAGTTAGTCAAGCAATTTGAAAAAGTTCAATTCGGGCATCTGCCTAGAGAAAAGAACCAAATTACCGATGTACTAGCTACTTTGGTTGTACTAATCAAAATAGATACAAATATTGAGATCCAACCGATCACGCTAGACATGAAATATATACCAGGACATTGCTTAGGTGTCAAAAAAAAGTTGATGGGAAGCCATAGTATAATGATATTTTTAATATATCAAAAGTTAGTAATAGCTAGAATGTATAATAAAAAATGATAAAAGGATTATCAGAAGGCTGGCTATGAGTTTCTTCTTTGATGGAGATATCTTTTAAAAAAATAGTCGAGATCTAGTACTTTTGATATGTGTAAATGTAGTTAAAGTAAAAAAATTCTTGAAGAAATGCATGATGAGGTTTGTGGGACACATGCAAATGATCCATGATGGCTAGACAAATTATGAGGGATGGCTACTATCGGTTGATAATGAAAAGTGGCTATATTGATTATGCTAGAAGATATCATAAGTATCAGATTTATACTGACAAGATTCATACTCTTCCATCAGTTTTGCATGTTTTGGCTCCTCTATGGCCATTCTTTAAGTAGGGCATAGATGTCATTGGTCCTATTTTTTTGAAAGCTTTAAATAGGCATAGATTTATCTTTATGATAATTAATTATTTCACAAAATGGGTAAAAATTGCATTGTATGCTAGCCTGACCTGATTGATGGTATGAAAGTTCATAAAGAAAAAGATAGTATACATATATGGGCTTCTAAAAAGGATTATTTCTAACAATGCCAAAAACTTGAATAACAAAATGATGAAAAAAGTGTGCACTCAGTTCAAAATCCATCATCATAATTCAGCACCATATCATCCAAAGATGAATGGACTAGTAGAAGCTCTAAATAAAAATATCAAGAGAATCCTAAAAAAGATTACTGATACTTATAAAGATTGGCATGAAAAATTACCTTTCACCTTGTATGCTTATAGAACATCAATTAGAACCTTTGGGGCCATCCCATTTTCGTTGATCTATGATATGAAAGCTATGTTACCGATTAAAGTGAAAATTCCCTCATTAAGAGTTTTAATGGAAATAGAGCTAGAGGAAGCAAAATAGGTTTGGAATCGCTATGAATAGTTAAACCTCATTAAAGATGTTATTCTTGAATTGATCCTTATTTTGAAATGACAAAACATTAAGCTAAATAAGCTTGATCAAGATTTTGAAAAAGATTTATTTAGCATATGTTCTTAAGTTTTATATTTTGGTACTAAATAAATAATATGATTTTCAAAGTTTAAACAAACCTTTCTTTATGTTTTCTTATTTCTCAAATCAAAAGTATCTTTAAGATTATTTATTTGAGCTTAAATGAAAGTCCAATTGTTGTTTGTAATGTGAATTTATTCATTTTGGACTTAATACAATTTTAATAATATTGGTTTTGAGAAATAGATTAACTTAAGAAACTTATTTTACAAGAATAAAGTTTTACAACATTAAACTTGTTTTATTTTTCTATATTAATTCACAAATCTTTAATATTTGAATTTTATATGGTTAGAAAGCTCTTTAAGTCTACTTTCCAATGGAATAACAAATCAAAATCCAAATTTTTTAAGAAAAGATTTTGAATTTTTACTATACATTTTGTAGTTATCTAAAAACTACACAATTGGTAGATTTGAAAATTCACTATAATTCGTACACAATGAATTAAGCGATGATTTTTATATGGATAGAAAGACCTTTAAGTCTAGTTTCTAAATCTTTAAACGGTTTATGATTTGGATTTGTATAACTAATGATATGATTAATGAGTAGTGCAAAATAGGATACAACAATGTAGCTTGATCGGATCAAATCCTCTGGGTTTCAGGATCAATCCCCTAACTGAACCAATCGATTGGGTCTCTTACTTGATCGATCGAGTCATGTTTTTTAAGTGGAAATGGCATAAAATTTGAACCAATCAATCCCCTCATGGAAAGGATCGATCAGGTCTGGGCAGAAACTCTCCAACGGCTAGTTTTTATGCTTCTAATGGGCATTTCTTCTTCCAAACCTTTCCCAATGGCTAGTTCTTCAATTTCTCTATATATTGGCCACTCTAACACACCAAGAAAACTAATGAATCAAGAGAGTAAGATCAAACAAGTCATACTTTTATTCTTTTAAAGAAATAAAAAATTTTAAAGCTTAAATTCAAAATCTTTTATATTTCTTGTATCCAAAATATTGTTGTGTGTCAGTCATCATTTTCTTTGTACTTCATTAGGCAAACACTCAACCTTGAGAGGTATTTTAGTTTGCAAAAATTATTTAGGTTATCTTGTAAGTAAGAGGTGAGGTATCCTATTGATATTGTAAGAGTAAAGGTTGTTATCTAAGCCTTGAAAAAAATATAGAGATTTAGTATAAGATAGGTTTGTATCTTGTAAAAATTTTTCTTCAATTAGTGGATTGAAACCTTGGTGTGGACAACCAAGAGAGAGGATTCAGGTGCTTTGTGGAGAATGACTGAACCTCTATAAATCATTATGTTTAATTTCTCTATCCCTATCTCCTTACAATTTATTGTTATTTATATTTGATTTTAGGTTCATTAATTGTTATTGTTTGCACCATATTTTCATCAAAAGTGCTTATTATTTTAATTTCAATTCAATTATATTGAAATCATTTATTTGGAAAAAATTTGGAGAAATCCAATTCACCCTGCTCTTGAATCACCATCTCACCTAAAAAGTTAACAATTGGTATCAGAGCTTTGGTCTCTTTTTGTAGGTTTAAACACCTTGAGTAAAGATCCTATAGCTCAATTTTGGTTCAAGATAGTGAAGAAGTCTTTAAAGCTTCTATGGTTGATTTATTTAAATTTTATGAATGGAGAAGGAGGATGAAGATGTTCATAATGGCCCAAGGTTTTAGAGCTTAGAATATGGTTGAAAAAGGGCTTGAAATTCCTTCAAATGATGTAAACTACATGAAGCAAGTGATGGATGATGCCAAAGCCAAGTGCTTACTATATGAAGCTCTTGACTTTCACAAATTTAACTTGGTATCAAAGTGTCTAACCTCAAATGAGATATGAAAGAAGTTGGATGAAATACATGAAAGACAACAATCTATCTGAAATGCATCATGTCTCATGGCTCTTGAAGAGCTTGAGGTAACCCCTAATTCTATTTATTCAAATTCATATGCTTTTGATGAATTGCAAGATGCTTATAATGAGCTATTTATTGAATGTGAATCAATGATGAGGAAATATAAGAAAATGATTTCAAAGTGTAATGTAGAAAATGAGTTTTTAATGAATGCAAAAAATGTTTTGGAAAAAGAAAATGAAAAATTGAAAATATATTTTGAAACCTCTCAAAATAGGTATGAAATTTTAGAAAAAGAAAATTTTGATTTGAAAAAGAAATTTGATGTTTTGATGAATGAAAAACAAGAGTTTTTAGATAATAGTTTAAGTGCTAAAATGATTAAATGTAATTTTTGTAATTTTCATGATCATACTATACATACTTGTCCTATTAAAAAAAAGTTTCACTTAGAATTAGGCAAGTATGGGTTCCTAAAGGAACAAGAGACTTTGTCACTAATTCTCAAGGACCCAAAGCAATTTGGGTACCAAAAATCAAATGAGATTGTCTCTTGTAGGTATGCTAGAGTAAGGAGCTATAAGATTAAAGATTGAATACTCTACACACACAATGGAGATGGGTAACATCTAAACTTTTATTTGAAAAGAATTTGAATTTGGTTACATATTCTTGATGAAATATGAATGCTTGATTGATTATGCAAAATTTGGTTGACATTGATTACAAGACATAGGTTGCATAATCTTGGGAAAATGTGAGCTTGAATTGAATATGCATTTATTTTGCTCTTAATTATGTTTAAGATGCTTGTTGAAATTATTTGTGGTGTTAAATTGCTTAAGCATAATTTTGTTGATGAATTTTTTATTGATGCTTGGTGTAATTATTTATGTGGTAAATTATTTTTATATTTATACACAAACTTAGGGGGAGCACTCAAAGCTTAATGATTTTGAGATTTTGTGTTTTACTTTGAAAATGATTTTTGCTAGAGTAAACCCTTAAAATATGAAGTTTTGTTTTTAGTTGTAAAATAAATTTGAATATCTTGAATTCAATAATTTAAACTTGCTTAAACAAAGAAAAATTGATAATTTGCATTATTTTTAATTTTTCATAG
Organism: Durio zibethinus; assembly: GCF_002303985.1. The sequence goes on along the minus strand of NW_019167860.1, from coordinate 12,951,586 downwards.
TGTTATATGTAAGTTTCAAAGGATTTTGAAGCTTAAAATGTCAATTTTGTTTTTGAACAATTATGGGCATAAAAAACCATTTGGATTTTTTAAAATGTGATATTTTTTTAAATGGTTTGAAGAGCTTAAATGTGTGTTTAAACATATTTGCCCATTTTAATAGCCTTTTTCATGAAAATATGGGATTAAGAGTTAACTTTTTTATTTTCTTATTTCTAATGCCAAATGACCACTTGAACAACTTTGTTTTGTCATTTGAAACTTGTTGGAATGGTTCAAGATGGTTAAAAATGAGCTTGACTAGTTATGAGAATTATTAAGATTTTTTTAAGCAAAAATGAGCTTCAAAATATCAAAAATAAAAATTTTAAAAATATTAAGCTTTGAATGATTTATCCTATTGTATTTTGCATAAATATATTTGTTTGAATGATTTTGACATGATGAAAATGATTTTGTGATTTTTATACATATTGATTTGTGATTGTTAAACTTGCTTATATGACCATGATATTTAAAATTGCTTAATTTGTTTATAATGCTTGGATCTTGTGAATTCTTTAAACTTGATTGTGTTATGCATAATTGTTTTAACTCTTGATTTGTGATTTTAGAAATTGATGATTATCTTGTGCTTAAATCATAAATATTGATGTTTGATTGTCTATCTTTTGATTTTTTTTTTATAATCTTGAAATATGCTTTAATTCTTTATCCTTATTAGTTTATGATTTATTTCTTCTTTTTTGTTAACAAATTGATGAACTTTATGTGCTTAAAAGATATATATTGATTTTTTGTTCATCTATATTTTTGGTCAAGATATGTGCTCATATGATTATTGATTCAACTTGACCTTAATATTTATAATTTGAAAGTGCTTAAATTGTTTATTTCTTAATTTGTGAAATACCTATGTGATATGCCTGCTCTTGTGCTTAAATATTTTATCTCCTGATTTGTGATTTTAAATTGATGAACTATTTTTTAAATGATATGTATTGTTGGTTCATCTATTACTCTTGTCAAGTGTGTGCTTAAATGAATATGATTGAACTTTACTTGACATGCTTGTAATATGACCTAAGTCAGGGATTTTCTTATGATGTTTATTTTTAGTTTAAGTCATTGTTGATTATGGCCTATAATTTGTATAGATATATTTATGCTTTTGTGCTAAAATTTTCTTGAATATGTTTTTGATGATAAATATGTCTTCCTTGAGTTTTTAGTTTTCATATGGCCTAAAATTTATTTTGATATATTCCTTGGTGATTTATTGAATATAATGAATATTGAATATGTCTATTTTGTGTTCATGAATGATTTAAAAGGTTTGATGTTTGCACATTACATGAGAGCTTTTGCTTTAGTGCCATTCTTGTGCTATTTGATGTTTAAATTGAATATATGACCTCTAGCTTAAATATATATCTCCCTTGTAATTAACAACTTGTACTTAGTGAATAAATTTTTTTTGCCTATAATGACTTAGAATATGAAATTCACTTTTAACAATTGGTATAATTTTTATCGATTGATATTCTTGATGCTATTAATGAACATTTTTTTTGTCAAGAATATTTTCTAAGTCTATGCTAGGAGAACTTGAAGTGAGTATGAATGAGTCTACATTTTTTATATTTCAAGTATAGCAACTAAAGCATGCATCCTCATCAATCAAACCTAGTTTTGCTCAAATGAAGTAGATTGGAGAATTCAAAGCCAAATGAGCACAACAGCAAAGCTTGACATAGATAGAGGTAAATGTATCAACTTTATGATATGATGTATGAGTTTAAGTATATATACATGCTTGCTTTAATATGTGCAAATATATGATTTTGTGGTTGAATATATGAACACATTGCACAAATTAATTACCAAGTCACTTGGTAGATATTGTTCTAATATTTGTTTTGAAAGCTTGGATTGATTAACTCACCTTCATTGATATTCATGCCTAGTTCTTAATTGCTTTGATGAGATTAATATTTTTAATGCATGAATATTTGGTCAATACATGAATCTTTGAACATGGATATGAGTTAAATTGATTGATTTCTTTATACATGTTCATTGATTGAGTCCATCGAGATAGCATGTACCATATTATGTCTAAAGGTTTGCATTTTTTTTGGTATATTGTTATATGTGATTCAAAATGTTTTTGCATATGCTTGTATGATTTTGATTAAAATATATGATGGAATACTTGCATATGTTTGAGTTAAGTATATTGCTTTGTATTAAAATAATTTGAAATATATTTGAATAATTACGCTTTCATTATTTCTTTGCTATAGCATATGTAGTCATCATGTTTGGAAAATCATGCTTATATAATCTTTGTTAGGACAAGAACCTTATTGCTCATTAGTATTCATGCTTTATTAAATACATATGAGTTTTTTTTTATTATTTGGATAGCATAGCCTATAAAAGATTACTATTATCATTTATACATGTATTGAATGAATCTATCATATGCTTGAAGTATGTGTGCTGTATAAAAGTTGTTGAATAAAATTGCTAACGATTGGTAACAATTGGTATCAAAATTGCTAAAGATTTTTGAACTTGTATAGATGCTTATTTATGTGCTTATCCTTGATATAGCTTATACCTTTCATGCAAAATTGTGTGTGCCTTAAATTGATTAATCCTTATTTTGAAAATGAGAAGAAATCTTACAATACAATTTTGCTTGATTTGTTTTATGATAACAATCCTTATTTTGAAAATGAGAAGAAATCTTACAATACAATTTTGCTTGATTTGTTTTATGATAACAATTGGTATGCTTCTTGATAACATATTTTTAACAATTGGTATCCATAACAATTGGTATGAGCTTGTATGTATGTGCTTGAATTTATGCTTAATTGCTATTGATGTTTTAGGTTCTAAGCACATCTTATCCTAACATGATTTATGAGTAAATTGCATATCATTCATTATCCTTTACTCATAAATTTCATGTAGTAAATTTGATTACTGGTGCAAAAATGCTAAAATTAGATACACTTATACTTTTGTGCTTGAATACATGTATATGAACTTCATTATACATATTACACTTGATTACATGCATTCAAAATACTCTTGATATTATTGGTATCAAGTTTTTTATCCTATGCCTTGAATTGATCTCTCTTTCTTTTGAAATGACAAAAAGGGAGAGAGAGTTTAAAGATATTTCTTTTTGTATGCTTATAGTAATTGATATATGAACTTAAACATTTGTTATAAAGAGCATAAATAAAAAGGAAGAAAATTTTTTCATGAATATATTTATTAATGATGCCTCATTGTGTTTATTTGCTCATTAATATGCTTATGCTTTTTGCTATGACAAAAATGGGGAGAAATATCATATTGACAAATTTGCTTGTGCTTGACATGTATATGTTTATTGTTCTTATTTCACATATTTGTCTAACATATGTTTGTTGAGTTGTGTCTAATTATAATGTATAAATTAAGGGAGAGTTTTGCCATGCATTGTTTAAGAGAGAGTTTTTCAAAATGTTTTTCAAAATCTTAAATGTCTTAAAGAAAGTTTTTTTTTTTTTTTACCAAACAAATTTATCTTTAAGTTTTATCATATAAAAAAAGGAGAGATTGTTGGCCTTGAATTGATCATTATTTTGAAATGACCAAACATTAAGCTAAATAAGCTTTATCAAGATTTTAAAAAAAATTTATTTAGTACATGTTCTTAAATTTTATATTTTGGTACTAAATAAATAATATGATTTTCAAAGTTTAAAGAAACCTTTCTTTATGTTTTCGTATTTCTCAAATCAAAAATATCTTTAATGATTATTTATTTGAGCTTAAATGAAAATCCAATTGTTATTTTTAAAGTGAATTTATTAATTTTAGACTTAATACAAATTTAATAATATTGGTTTTGAGAATAGATTAACTTAAGAAAATTGTTTTACAAGAATAAAGTTTTCCAACATTGAACTTTTTTTATTTTTCTATATCAATTAAAAAATCTTTAATATTGGAATTTTATATGGTTAGAAAGCTTTTTGAGTCTACTTTCTAATGGATGAAACAAAATCAAAATCCAAATTTTTTAAGAAAAGATTTTAAATTTTTACTAGACACTTTGCACTTATCTAAAAATTGTACGAGGGATAGTTTTGAAAATTCACTATAATTCATACATAATGAATTAAGTGATGAATTTTATATGGATAGAAAGCCCTTTAAGTCTAATTTTTAAATTTTTAAATGGTTTGTGATTTGGATTTGTTTAACTCAAGATATGATCAAATTAGTAAGTAGAGTGCAAAATAAGATGCAATAAAGTAGCTCGAACGGATCGATCCTCTAGGTTACAAGATCGATCTCATAGCTGAACCAATCAATCAGGTCTCTTACCTAATCGATTGGGTCATGTTGTTTGCATGGAAAATGCTATAAAACTTGAACCAATTGATCCCCTCATGGAAGGGATTGATTGGGTCTGGGCAAAAACTCCCCAAAGGCTAGTTTTCCATATTTCCAACTGGCATTTCTTCTTCCAAACCTTTCCCGATGGCTAGTTCTTCAATTTCTCTATATATTGGCCACTCCAACACACCAAGAAGGTTGATGAATCAAGAGAGCAAGATCAAACAAGTCATACTTTCATTCTCTCAAAGAAATCAAAAGTTTTAGAGCTTAAATTCAATATCCTTTGTATTTCTTGAATCCAAAATATTGTTGTGTATCATTCATCATTTTTTTTGTACTTCATTAAACAAACCCTCAAGCTTAAGAGGTACTTTAGTTTGCAAAAATTATTTGGGTTATCTTATAAGTAAAGGGTGAGGTATTCTGATATTGTAAGGGTAGAGGTTGCTATCTAAGCCTTAAGAAAAAGATAGAGATTTAGTACAAGATAGGTTTGTATCTTGTAAGAAATTTTTTTTAATTAGTGAATTGAAGTCTTCATGTGGACAACCAAGAGATAGGACATAGGTGCCTTGTGGAGAATGACCAAACCTCTATAAATCATTGTGTTTGATTTCTCTATCCCTATTTTCTTACAATTTATTATTATTTATATTTGATTTTAGGTTCATTAATTGTTATTGTTTGCATTATATTTTCATCAAAAGTGCTTATTGTTTTAATTTTCATTCAATTATATTAAAATCATTTGTTTGAAAAAAATTTAGAGAAATTCATTTCACCCTCTCATGGATTACCATCTCACCTAAAAGGCTAACAGAAGAAAAGAGATTTACAACACTTTGCCATAGCCAACTGTATAAAAAAAAGATGATGAAAGCACATGATGAGAAAATCCACCCTCATCACTTTTGAGAAAGGGACTTATTGCTGAAAGGAATTTTTCCAAGTCAACATAACAATCGAGAAAAATGGACACCAAACTAGAAAGGTTCATATATAGTGAAGCAAGATTTTTTTTTAGTGGGGCATTGGTTTTGCTAGAAATGGACAAAAATGATTTGCCTAATTTGATAAACTCAGATGCTGTGAAAAAAATGTTTTGCTTGAAAAAAAAGAAGAAAAAAAGAAAAAAAAAGGAAAAAGGGAGATAAATCTAAGTTGAAAACCTAAAATGGCAGCTTGGATATAATGAGAGGTAGCATCATGTGATGACCTCACAATAGAGAAGCAAATGTGGTTTGACAAGCTCTAAAAGATCAAGGATGTCATCTTGTTAAGTTTTAGAAAAAAAATCCTGGAATAACTTGTTCATGATTATCTTATAAACATTCTTTAGCTGCTTTCATTCCTACTTAAACACTTTTTCATTTTGTCATCTGTTTGATGAATTGTGTTCTCTCTTCTTTGAGAAATAAAGATAATATATCCATTCCTTTATCTCATTTGCTATCCTTGTCCATCTTACAAATAAATAAGAGAAATTTTATTTGTTTTGAACTTAAAATGATGAAAAACTAACCAATAACATGTAAGATCTTAGCATTACTTTTTAAAAGTTGATAAAAGCAGGTAAAAAATGACAAGAAAAGCATGAAAAAACATTGATATTGTAGAAAAAGGAAAGGATATTGTTAAAAAAAATGTGATGATCAGATATTAATGATGAGTTGGTTCTATGATAATTATTAAGAATTTTTATGACTATAGTAGAAAAGGCAAAAAATTCTAAGAACCTTCTATCACAATTGGAAATGAATAATTTGATTGCATTATATGCATTACATTTAGTGCATTTGGTACATATATTCATAAAAGGTTAATATCACAAGTTGTAAAGATTTTTTATTCCTTAATGGAAAATAGATTCTTGGCCTTTGTAAAAGGATAATGATCCAATATAAGACTTTAGTCCTTAAAAATAAGTTATTTTATTTTTTCAAAGATGAGATCTCAGTTTTGAAAAAAGATGAAATTTTTAAAATTATTGAACTTATGCTTAAAATAGCCTTTTTCAAGATAAAGAATTTTTTTAAAGTGGTTTAGCCTCTGCATAAATGAGCCTTTTTCATGATGAGAGTTTTTTTTTAAGTTGTTGAGCCTGTAATTAGATAAGCTTTTCCAAGAAGAAATTTTTAAAATGGTTGAGCCTCTATTTAGAGAAGCTTTTTCAAAATGAAAATTTTAAAGTTATTTAGCCTTCACTTAGAAGAGCCTTTTTCAAAATGAAGAATTTTTTTAAAGTGGTTAAGCCTCTATTTAGAGGAGCTTTTTTGAGATGAAATTTTTAAAGTGGTTTAGCCTCTGTTTAGAGGAGCTTTTTTAAGATGAAAATTTTAAAGTTATTGAGCATATGCTTAGAGGAACTTTTGCACATGAAATTTTTAAAAGTTGTTTAGCCTCCACATAGATAAGCTTTTATTATCAAGATTCGTAAGTCCTTTAGGCAGAATATTTTAAATTGTCAAAAAGTCATTGAGCCTCTTCTTAGAGGAAATTTTTCAAGATGAATTTTTTTTAAAAGTTGTTAAGTCTTTGCTTAGAGGAGGTTTTTTTAAGATGAAATTTTTAAAATCATTGAGTCTCTGCTTAAATGAGCTTTTCCAAAATGATTTTTTTTTTAAGTTGTTAAGCTTTTTCTTATAAGAGCTTTTTCACGATAAAATTTTTAGGTCGTTAAGTCTCTGCTTAGAGAAATTTTTTAAATTAAAAAAAACTAAAAAACTAAAAACTTTGTGCTCAATGTTTTATCTTTCTAAACAAAATTATTGTCTGTTTGTCTTTGTCTTATTCATAATTCTAAAAAAAAGGTAAAGAAGGGTAGCTATAAATACCCTATTATTATTATTATTATTGTTGTTGTTGTTGTTGTTGTTGTTATTGTTGTTGTTATTGTTGTTGTTCTTATTGTTATTATTATTATTATTATTATTTATTTTTCTTTTTTTTCCTTTCATCTCTGCCAAAGTCCCTGGGTACATTAAATGCGTCAAAAGCACCCTTGGACCAGACCACTCACCTCCTGACACCCCTGCCTAACTTGATAGCATGGATTTCAACCACCAAAAAGTCCACTGGTGGTTTGAAAAAAACAATAAAACTTTTAAAAATCTAATATCTCAATCCTAGAAAATATGATATTTGAATCCCAAAAAAGCTATATAAAAAGAGCTTCATGCAGTAAAAAAAAAAAAAACCCATAAAAAGAAGGATCTAAAAAGGAAAAACTTGCAAAAAAAAAAAACCTTGAAAAAAAAATGAAACAACCTAAAAAAAAGCTTTGCCAAATAAAAAAAAAAGGTCTTTTCATTAAAAAAAACCAAAAATACAAACCAAAAAAAAATCAAACTCCCTAGAATAGCAACCAACACCGTAAAAAAAAAAACAAAAAAAAAATCATTTTACCCAATTCTTCCAAGCTTGATTTACGTCGTTTGAAACCTTATTTTGCAAAACCAGGCATAGATCTATATTTAGGGAGTTAAGGGAAATGTTTTTTTGGAGATTTTGGATTTTTTAGCAATTGACAACTAGTGAATGACGACGGCAATCAATGGACAACACGGTGCTCCAAAGATAGTTTTGGAAGCAATGACGGCTGGCTGGGGATATAGAAAGAGGGAGTTTGGGAGAAAAATAGAGGTAGAGAGAGAGAAAGGGAAGAAAGAAAATAAAGTAAAAAAAAAAACAAAAAGCTTTTATAGTTGAAAAATAAAAAGCAAAACGATGTTGTTTCACGAACCCAAGATTTACACGTTGACCAGACGACACGAACAGGGTCTGCATAACTAACCCGCAACCCGTTCCCCTTTAACAGTTGACTGGCCCAATTTAACCACCGATCATTCCAAACCAGACCACTACTGATCGACCCATCTAGACCAGCATTGATTGAACCGTTTATCGATCTGATTCAGGTAAAAAAAATATTTTTTTTGAATTATTTTTTTAAGTATTATTTTTGTTATTTTAAATTTTATTATTAATATTATGCATGTTAAAATGTTTAAATTTACTAGAATAAATTTTATTGTGTTTTTAATGATAATTAGCAAAAAATAAAAACAAAATAAATAAATAATGAAATAAATAGTTAAAATTTAGATAATTTTGTTAAAATTTGGAATAAACATTATAAAATAATGATAAAAAATAATAATTAATAATTAATGACTATTATACCAATAATAACAAAATGGTTTCTAAACTTTGATAAATTTTTAAAATTAAAAATAAAATAGTAAAAATAACCAAAAAATAATTAATATACATAATAAAAAATTAGTAAAAATGTAAAAAAAAAATTTTTATCCAACGATGAGATTTAAAGGTACTTCGAGTAGTGATACTTATAAAATATCTAGGTAAAAAATTTTTTAAATACTATCAACATTTTGGAGTATTTATAAAAAGTTTTCAATAGAATAAAAAAATTTTTTTGCTATAAAAAAGTAAAAAAAAATAACTAATTTGTTAAAAATAATAAAAAAATGAGAAAAAAGAAAATTTTATCCAATGTGGGATTATAAAAGTATTTTGAGTAGTGATGCTTTATGAAATCCTAAGTGATAAGATTTTTTTTTAAGTATTACCAATATAATTGGAGTATTTATAGAAAATCTTCAATATGATAAAAATTCTTCTTTTCTCCAAAAATTCTAATAAGAAATCAATAAAATTTTTAAAAGTAAAATAAAATGTGTGCATCAACATGTTGTCATTTGCATTGTATACATGTGTTCATTTTTACAAAAAATTAATATGAACCCTCCGATGATGAGATTTTGTGGTATTTCGAAAAGCAATACCTACAAAAAGTCTAGATGAGAAAGAATTATTCTAATGTTACCAATGTACTGGAACATTTTAAAACTTAGTTCAATAAAAGAATTCTAATTTAATTTTCTCGAATAAAAATGGAACAATAAATATGGAATAAAAATAACAAAAAATCAAAACTTCGATAAACAAAAAAAGTCAAGGAAATTACTTTTTAAACACCAAAACTAAGACTATTTTTATCAGGATTAATAGATAATACATAATTAATTGGCATCATTTTAAATGAGCACTGTGAGGGTGCTAATCCTTCTCCATGCCAACCAACTCTTGAACCTAGACTATTTCGTAGAACCTAAAAACATCTTTTTATTAAATTTTAAAATTTTATTAAAATGATAAATTTTAATAGGTGGCCAATTGCACCTAGCCAAAAAAGATTGGGAGTGACTCTGTTTCTTGTTTTTTTATTTTATTTCCAAATTCGTCGGATGACTTCAAAATTGTTACGACATTACATGTGTAAGATCAATATAGGTTTTATTTATTTACATAGTTTTGCATTCTAGATAATTTCTATTTACTGTTTTTAGCTACTAGTTCAATTTTGCTGCACTGTTTTGGTTTTTGCATTATTTAGGCTTTAATTTATCATTTTTGTGCCCTTTAATATTTTATTACACTTGATTTTTAGCTACAACATTAGTTTAATTACATATTTCTGCATCTAGATTAATAATCTGTATAGTTAGAAATATTTTGCATATTTTCTCCTTTAGTTTTTAAAGTCTGCACTTAGTTTAGCTTACTATTTTAATAAAATACTTTAGGTTTTTGCATTGTTAAATTCAATGTGTTAAAAATAGTTTTTTAAAAAATTAATCTTACCCAATTATTAAATGATTTAAATCTTAAAATTAAGTCTTACCAAATTATTGGAAAATTTAATGATTTTTAAAAAAAAATTTTTGAAATTAATCTTACCAAACTATTAGAAGATTTAAATCTTAAAATTAAAATTTACCAAATTATTGGAATATTTAATTATCTTTTAAAATAAAATTTTTAGTTTTAATCCTACCAAACTATTTGATTATATATCTTGGAAATAAAATATTACCAAACTATTAAAAGTTTTTATTGATTTTTAAGAAATAATTTTTTCAAAAATTTATATGAATTTAATGATGTAGCTTCTTTAGAGAGTGACAACAATCTTCTTAAATACTTTTGACATGAGAAAATATTCTTAAATTGCTACAAATTATTAGGGTAATTTTAAGAATAATTTTCAATATTAATTTATTTAAAAAAAATTTTAAAATGTTTTAAGACTTTGGATAATACAAATCAATTAATACAATCTATTGGATGGCATTACAAGAGTGTTATAACATTCTCCACATGTAACCTTACTTCTAATTTTAGTATTGTTTCATAGTTCATGACCGATTCCTTTTAAGAAATTTAGGTAGAGCTTAGGATTTCTTTGAAGATAATAGATTAAATTAGGTGGCCAATTATACCTAAACAAAAAAGATTGGCGATGACTTCTAGTTTTGTGTGTAGTAATAAGTTCACGGAGTTGTATGTTATGATTGTCATAACGTTTAGATCCGAGGATCTATCACTAGACATTGACTTAAAGGAGTCGCCACCAATCTTTTTTATTTAGGTGTGATTGGCCACCTAAAAAATCTTTTCTTTTAGGGAACACCTAAGTTTAAGGGTCCTTAAAAGAATAGGTTCAGGTCTACTAACCAGAACAGGGTTCGGGAGTTCGGTTACGTGTGAGGAAGGTTATAGCACCCTCACAATGCCCATCAAAAGATGGTACCAGCTTAGATTTATGTTATCCAATGAGCCTTAAAATTTTACCAAGCAATTAATTATTGAAAATTATTCTCAATTGACTTTAATACTTTTAGCAAAAAATTAAAAAAATTCCTTCACCTCGGGAGTATGCAAGAAAACTACTATTTCACTTGCAGAAGAAACTACTATTTCACTTGCAGAGGCTCCGTCGTCGGATTATTTAATATTAAAAAATAAAAAAAGGAAAAAAAGAATGATTGTTTTTGTGCAGGAAAAATTGATACTTTCAACTTTTCTCAAAATATCTTTTGAAAACTTTAATTTCGAGAAAAATTGATACTTTCAACTTTCCCTCAAAAACCTTTTTTGAAAATTTATTTTTAAGGAAAATTGATACTTTCAATTTTTTCCCAAAAATATTTTTTGAAAACCTTAATTTCTAGGAAAATTGATACTTTCAACTTTTCCCCAAAAATATTTTTTTTTGGATTTTATTTAAAGAAAATAAAATAATAAAACAAAATAAAAGAGAAAATAAAAAAATAAAGACAAGTAAAACAAAAATAAAAATAAAATAAAGATAAAAATAAAAGAATATTAAATAAACCTAATCTAATAATAAAAATAAATAAATAAATATAAAAAAAAAAACTTGGAGAGGCTCGGCTAACGCTCGGCTCAGCTTAAGAGAAAAAAACGGCTCGAAGAGTGTGGCTTAGAATGTCGGCTCGATTAACGGCTTGTGGAGCAGATCACGCGCGGGTCAAAAAGTGGGTTAACACTCGGGTCGGGTCGGATCTTAACAAAATGTACGGATCCTTTGGGTTATTTAACGTAAAAATAACGTCATTTTGAGAGGGTATATAATGTTGAATCCTTCATTTTTTCAGCATACCGAGCCTTTTCCCTCTCTCTCTTCCTTCTTCTTCTCCTCCTTCTCTCTAGAACACCCGAAGAACTCTGATTGAATATTCACTGAATTTTAAAAATTTTCATCGAAATCTAGGTTTTTCGTCGAAAGTTCATCGAAAAATTGATCGATTTTTGGAAATGTTACCGAAAACTTGGAAGTTGGCCGGAAGCTTCAAACTTAGCCAAAATTTTCGTCAAAAAATTCAACGTTCGTCAGAAAACTCACCGGAATCTGGAAATTTTCCAAAAATTTTCAGAAAAAAAAATTCACAGAAAAATCTCCAAAAAAATTTCCCCAATTCCTAAAGCTATTCTAACGCCTCTAAACCTTTTTTAGCCTTCAAATCTCTTCTGTATGCCTTTTTCTCTCAACCAGTAGCTGTTTTCTCTCTTTTCTGTGTGTTTCCTTTGATTCTGAAGGTCCTTTTATAGGGATTGATCATAAGAGTTTCTGATCAATCTCAACTCCTCTTTGGATTGGGATTCGATCATTGAATCCAACATGAACTCTTCTGATTGAATCCCAATCCAATCTTTAGCTGAATAAATCAAAAAAATAAAAAATCAAATAAAAATATTAATGAAAATAAATCAGATAAATCAAAAAATTAACAGATAAATTAAAATTAAATAACAGATAAATTATGACATATAATCTGATAAATATACATATAAATATTAACAAAAAAAATAATAAGGATATATTTATTAATAAATAGTAGTAATAAATAAATAAATAATAAATACATAAGATAAAAATAAAAGAAAAAATATATAAAAACAATAATAAAAATAAAAATGTAAAATACAAAAATAAAAAAATAAAAAAGAAAATAGACTTACCTATTTGGGCCAGGCCCAATTGATCCGGGCCTGGACCAAATTGGGTGTCTACAATGATAGTTTAGTGACTTCACCGGAGACTGCTGAAAGTCAAGCCAATAAAAGATTTTTTCGTTATCCAAGCCTTAACAAATTTAATGGTTTTACTTTTTTTATTATTTTTATCTTAAATTTGTTAACATTTAATATTCTTCCATGCACACACTAACACCTGTATATTCATGTATGAGCTCTATACCCGAGCTTTATCATTTTAAGAAAAACTAAAGTACTTATGCGTTCGTAAAGTTTTATGCCTCTATAAGAGCTATCGAAATACTTTTACTCAAATTGAATCCTTCCCGTTTGTAGTCTATGATGGGTGAGGATTGGAATGCCTTGCTAGTCTATCTTGAAAGACAATAGGCAATAGTTTGGAACTTTTTAGATTGCAAAACATCCTAACCAAGCATATAGTAAACTTAGAGAACTCAGCCTTAAGGTAGAGTTATGTTGATCCCTTATTAGAGTATGTTTTTGCGTTGATATTGTATTTGCTAATGTTTTTATTTTTGTTGAGATGATTTTTCTAATTTTAACTTTTTTATTCAAAATTGAGAGTTTATTTACTTCAAAAAAAGTGAGATTTTGAGTTGTAATGTTTTTTTCATCACATGAAATTGTTTCATATTCATTTCATCATTCATTACATACATACATTTAGACATATATATATATATATATTTCATCCATGTAAGTGTTTGAAGCAAGCATTACTTCATTCATTTTTCCTTGCCTAAAAGGTGTAAATGCATAATTATTAATTAGAGGCAATCTCTACTCTCCTTAGTTTTTTACATAGTTTAATTGAAAATAAACTTTTATTTTATTTGTTTTAAAAAAATATTTTTAAACATTATAATATGTTGTCATGAATTGGAAGGGATTTTTAAATACTAAAAATTTTTCTTTAATCTTTTAAGTTTAGGATTATTTGATAATGGAAATCCGCATATTTTTCCTCAATTAAAAAAATGATTTTTGAAAAGAGAAAAATTCCTACGATAACAATCTTAAGAAAATTGGTGATTAGTTTTAAAAATAAATGTACCCAATTGTTTCACTAGCCATTTCATTTTCTAATATAATTGAGGACCACAGCATTTAAAAGCTTGAATTCCTAATTTTCATAAGCCCTTTTTTCACTTGACTGAGAGGACGATTGTTATTAAGGCTATGAGCAATGAAAAGACTTGTTAATTTGCAAAGTCTTTTTGAAAATTCTTTGAAATCAATACATGAGGCACTTTTTAAAGATTCTAAATTGTGAGAATTTAATAAATGTCAAGATTATTCCAAATACATCATTACCTAAGTTCCTTTAGAAAGTTCAAGTCCTTCAAACTTTTCCTTGGGGAAAATTACTGAAAAAATCATATTTTGTCAAATATTTTTAACTAACATCTTGACATCTGCAAATTATTGTTCTTTGCCCATATCTTGGGGTAAATTTACCAAAAGAGCCAAATTATTTTATGTCCAAAATACCATTTGTTTCAACATTTCTAATTTGTGTGACATTGATTGTCATTGAACAAAGATTGCATGGACAACCTACATAGACTTGAAAATGAAAATTGTTACAATGAGCCTTCGCCTAATTTAACAGTTAAGATGATGCATTTTGAACATGACTTGTGAAAGAATTAAAAAAAAAAAAGATGAAAATAAAAGAGTCAATTGTAATGCCATGTATGTAAGATATACAAATGAATCCAAATTCAATGAGAAAAGAAAGTCATCTTTTTGGAATTGCTTTTTAATGGAAATATCCATGCTTGAAATGAAAAATAACCATTTTTCATATTTCTTTCACAAAATAAGAAATTATCCAAACAACCTAACAAGGATCATCTTTCACATTGGGGAGCAAGTTAAAAAAGGATAACAAGATGAAATTGGATTCTATGTTAAAGGCTAGGAAAAAATGTCTTATGTTAAGGGGCAAGTTTGATGTAAGTTTAGTTCTAAAAATTTTGAACTCGTCTTGTCAAAAGTGGAAACATATAAGAAAAAAGAAAAGAAAAAGAAATAAGAAAAAAAAGTAAAAAAAAAATGAAAAGATTGCTTGAGAAGCGAAAAGAATAAATGTTTTTGTTAAAAGAAAATGATCTTTAGTTTAATTACCCTTGAATACAAATTTTTAGCCTATTTGTCATTTCTTTTCGAACCCTAAACTTTGGCCTACATTTTATCCTCCAAAAAATTTATTTTGATTATGTGTGGATACCTAAGATGGAGAGGTTGTTTCTCAGGAAATAATTATTATTTGGTTTTGAATGAATTTTATGTTCTTAAATGCATGGTGAAATAATAAAAAAAAAGAATAAAACTCTATGATGAAAACCTGAAAAGTAATCTAAAGCAAGACAAACTCTTAAAGCAACTCATGAATTTCATGCAACATGTATGGAGCAAGAAGCCTTAGAAATAGAGGAATTTGAGTGAACCAATAAGCATTTAAAACCTTTGAAAAACCTTAATCAATCTCATTTTTAAGAATTTTTATGAGTTTGTTTATTTGTTTCTTTTATATCCCAACATTTGAGCCTACCACAATTGTTCTTAACATTTGTTAAAAATGCCATATTAAGAACTTAAAAGAGTGCCAAAATGGATTATGCTTTAAAATACAACTTTCATTTATGAGCTTAAATGAAGAAACATTGATAATTCTTTTTCTTATTCAGTGACCAAATCTCTTTTGATAACTAAGATCATGATGTACCAAACCATTACATCCTTTTGGAAAGATCAAGTTGTGATCCACCATATTCATTCTAGGTAGTAATCACTAGTTTTCAAAAGATTCATTCACATGTTTTTACAATGAGGGGTTGATTTATCTTTGTCTTGATCATGGAAAACAAGTTATGTAGGGAATTTTTTATTGTCATTCAATAAGTTTACAATAAGAATATGAACATTTTGAAGAAAATATTCTAACGATTATTCTAGGGCAATTATTGTTATAATTTTTCTCTTATGAGTCTTCAAAAGCACTCAAATTTGATTGTTCCATTTATGGATTTTGATAGATGAAAAATGATTTTCGATCCAATAAGATAAGAGTGATTTTCTAGCACAAAGAAAATGTTTTTCTTTTTATTATTGCATTTGCATCATGGTTTGCATGTACATTTGTATCGTTTAGTGAACATTTGAATCATGGTTTTGAATATTACATTTGCATCATTGTTAGAATCATGCAGTTGCATCATTTGATGAGCATATAAGTCATTGTTGATTATTGCATTTCCATCATTGTTTGGAACATACAGTTGCATCATGTAATGAGAACTAAATTATTAATTAGATTATTGCATCATTTAGAAGGCATTAGCATCATTATCATGGCATTCATTACACATAAAATTTTTAATTTAGTGAAAAGTTAAGAATTTTAATGGGAAATAGTTTGAACTTATGAATCCTCGAATGAGGAAACTTTCCAAGGTAAGGTTTGAATCCTCGAATGAGGAAAACTTTTCAAGATGAGATTTTTACCCCTTAGATGATGAGAACATTTCAAAATTTTAAAGTTATTAACCTTTATTTAAAAAAACTTTTTTTAAGATGCAAAACAATTTGTAAGACCTTTGAGCATGATCTTCAAAACTTCTGGGTACCTTTTCAAAATTTTAAAGTTATAGATCGTTTGTTTTGAAAGAGCATTTTCAATGTTAAAAATGATTTGTAAGAATTTAAAGCATAATATCAAAGATCTTTGAGCATGATTTGTAAGACCTTCAAGTGCAATCTATAAGACCTCAAAGTGTTATCTCAATCTTGAGAATGATTTGTAAGATCTTCGGACATAATCTCTAAATTTTTTGAATGTGAATATTTGATTTTTTTTATTTGAGTCTCTAAAATTTTTAAATGAGAATCTTTAAATTTTAAGTGTGAATTTTTAAAATTTTTCGAATGTAAGTCTCTGAATTTTGATTTGAATCTTTAAAATTTCTCGAATGTGAATGTTTGAATTTTCAATGTGAATTTATAAAATTTTTAATGTTAGTTGTTAAATTTTGGATGTAAACCTATGTGTATTTGAATTTCAAATGTGAATCTCTAAAATTTTTGAAATGCGAATTTTTGAAATTTGGATCTGAATCTTGAAATTTTGGATGTGAATTTCTAATATTCTTGAATATGAATCTTTGAATTTTAGATGTAAATTTCTAAAATTTTTCAAATGCGAATATTTGAAAATTTGGATGTGAATCTTTAAAATTTCTTGAATGTCAATCTTGAAATTTTAGATGTGAATTTCTAAAAATTTTTTGAAAGTGAAACTTTGGAATTTCATTTGTAAAATTTTGAAATTATTTACAAATCTTTACAATTGTAAAACTTTGAAATTTATTTTGAGAATATTTGAATTCTTGCAAATCTTTAAATTTTCGCTAATCTTTGGAATTATTTGTGAGTCTTTAAATTCTTGTGAATTTGTGAACTTTTGCAAATTTTTTGCGAATCTTTGAATTCCTAATTCTTATGAATTTTTTAATTCTTGTGAACCTTTAAGTTATTGTGAGTCTTTGGATTTATTTGTGAATCTTTAATTTTCTTTGCAAATTTAATTGCGCATCTTCAAAGTTTTTGTGAATTTTTTAGTTTCAAATTGTGAATATTTGAATTTCAAAGTACGAATTTTTGGATTTCAAATTTAGGACCTTGGAATTTTTAATTGAGAACCTTTGAACTTCAAGTTGGAAATCTTTAAATTTAAATTTTGAATCTTTATTTCAAATGAAAATTTCTAAAATTTTCTTTTGAGTCAGATCCGAATGTAATAAATATTTATATATTTGCACAATTTTTATTTTATAAAAATACGTAAAAATGGACAACTATAGATCTCGAATTTAGTCAATTGTTCTATTCATGTTTCTTAGTCTTAATTTTTTTTTATTTCTAGTTATTTTTATTTTTATTGATTTATTAATTTTTTTAAAATGGAAAAGAGGTTCGAAATTGCAAAAATGTGGAGTTTGGTTGAGATTCTTAAATCAAATTTTGATGAAAATAAATTAGTGACGTTCTTGTTTACTTAGGATTTTATTTGATTTAGGACTAAGTTTCTATATAAAGAACCACTATCAAGCCACAAAGACAAAAACAATCAAGCACCACCTCTAAGTTTTCTTTATCTATAAATCGCCAAGCACTCCAATTGAGAAGGATAGGGATTTAAGGTGATTGATCAGTCCTTAGTCCTAAGTTTTCTTTAGTTGCTCTTTAAGTGTTCTTCAGGGTTTTCTTTATTTCTTTACAGTTTTCTTTAAACAGTTTACAGTTATAATTTTTTGCATCCTCTATGTTTTGTTTTCTTCTTTAAATTTTCAATTTTAAGTATTTAGCTTAGTTTAATTTACTCTATTGATCACAGTTTCAGTTATTGCATGTGTAGGATCAATTTAGAATTTATTTACTTATATCTTTGGCATTCTAGATAATTTTTATTTACTGTTTTTAATTACTACTTCAGTTTTGCTACACTGTTTCAATTTTTGCACAATTTAGGCTTTAATTTACTATTTTTTGCACTTTAATATTTTATTGCAGTTAATTTTTAGTTACTACATTAGTTTAATTACATATTTCTAAATCTAGATTAATATTTTTGTATCATTAGAAAAATTCTACTTATTTTTCTACTTTAGTTTTAAATTCTGCTCTTAGTTTAGCTTAGTGTTTTAGTAAACTGATTTAGGTTTTAGTTACTGCATTAGGGTTTTAAAAACTATTTTAGTTTCTATACTTTAATTTATATAGTTTTTTATTTTTTTTTGCATTAAATTTAGGGACTGTTTTAAGTTTACTGCATCATATTTATTTTTCTGCACTAGTTTCATAAAACTATTTTTAGTTTACTGCATAGTTTAAGTTTACTATTTTAATGCATAAATTAGTAGACTGTTCTTTTGCATTAATTAATTTACTGCATAGGTTTTATAGACTGTTTTAGTTTATTGTTTTGATTTATTGGACCGTTTGAGCATTTAAATAATTTATTGCATTCGTGTTAAGTTGTTATTTTAATTTATTGCATTAAAATCTTTGTTTTTGCATTGTTAAATTCAATGGGTTTAAAAATAATTTTTAAAAAATTAATCTTATCAAAATTTAAATCTTAAAACTATATCTTACCAAATTATTAAAAAGTTTAATGATCTCTTTAAAAAATTAAAAAAATAAAATTTTTTATATTAATCTTATTAAACTATTAATGGATTTAAATATTAAAATTAAATCTTATCGAACAATTGAAAGATTTAATAATCTTTAAAAATAAGATTTTAAGTTTTAATCTTATCAAACTATTATCAAACTATTAGAAGATATATCTTGAAAATACATTCTTATTAAAAATATTGAAAGATTTTATTAATTATTAAGATATAAATTTTTTAAAAATATTTATGAATTTGATGTCAGAATCTTTTTAGAAAGTGACAATAATATTTTTAAATATTTTTGAGATGAGAAAATATTTTTATATTACTACCTAATTGTTCGAATAATTTTAAAAATAATTTCTAATATTAATTTGTTTGAAAAAAATTTTAATATATTTTAAGACTTTGGATAACACCAAATTAACAGATACTTTCTTTTAAATAAGTATTGTGAGGTGCTATAATATTCCTTACATATAACTATACTCTCAAATATAATTATGTTTTATGGAGCATAACTTATTCTTTTTAAAGAATTTGAATTAAGTTTAGGATCTCTTTGAAAAAAATAGATCTCATTAAGTGATCAATTACATCTAAACAAAAAAATAATGGTGATAACTGTTGCTATACATCAAGAGTATCACAAGTGTACGAATCACAAAAGTAATAAAAATTGAAAGTATTTTAGATTATCATCTTCTCAGGGATTGAGAATTCTAAACCTAAGGGTAAGTACCAATTTTGACACTTCGGATATATATGGTTAAACTGAAAATCTTTTTTTATTTTATTAGTTAACCTATATGAAAATTAAATCTTACCAAATATTTAAAATCTAATTACTATAAATTATGAAAAAGGTATCTTCTTAAAAAACTCACAGCTTACTAAATAGTAAAAATTACAAAAATGGAAAGTGCTGTTACAATTAAACAAAAATTAAACTAGGCATAAAAAAATTGTAAAACACTATTCTGCTTATTTAAAATGCAAAAAATTAAAATAAAAACAGAAATATGGTTATAATTCCTTACATGACCTGTGGACTAATTAAAATAAAATACACATGTACATAAAAATAAAAATTATTTTACATGGTTAATCTAGACCTAAAATGGAACCAAAAACCTATAGGAACTTTATGCAAAAACCAAATACAAATGAAAATAAAATTTGTGCAAACTGAAATACTAGAATGAATAGAAACTAAGACCTATGAACTAAGATGCTAGAAAAATGCAATCCTACCCAACGAATTTGTAAAAAACTATTTTACCAGCTTAAAATAGACATGAAAACAAGCCAAAAAGGTATGTAAAGCTTTACCTAAGACTGAACAGAAATGCTTAAAAAAATACACTAGGTGGTACATAAATCATAACCTAAAGTTTGGATCTAGTAAGCTAAATGCAATCAAAACTAATCCTAGCTACATGTAACGTAACAAACTGTTTTATAACCTCAAAATAGACTTAAAAATGAACAGAAAGTATGCAGGACACTCAGACCAAAAATTGCATACAAAGAGAAGAAAAACTACTTGAAATAATACATGGAGAATGGGAGGAAAAATGCATGAACCAACAAACCTATGTCTAAGGCATTTAATCAACCATGCAATAAACACTTAAACATAATTTAATAACATAATAGAAGCATAAAAACAATATGTAAACAGAAACAAAAAAATTAAAAGGCAAAATATAAAAACTGGTCAGAAAAATTAAAGAGCAAGAAATAGAAAATACAAGTAAACAAATACACAAAGATCAAGCTTGTGGAGCCCTTTGATGTTTTCATCAAATTAGCATCCGAAGCTATCCATTTCAAGCTCCAAAGAGCCCAAATAAAGGAAATTAAATCTGGAAACTAGCAGAAACTAAAAATAAGAACTTACTTAAAAAAATAAAAGAGAGCTTGGAATGTGTTTGCAACTTGAGGAAAATTTAAACAAGCTAAAAGATAACTAAAAACAACATTTAAAATAGCTTGAAAATAAAATAAAAAGGAAAGATAATAAAGTCTTAAAGGAGGGGCTGGTCGGCCAGCAATATTGCTGCCATCAGACAGCAAAGATGTCCTAGACTAAGCATAGGAAAAAAAATGAAAAGGAAAAAAACTCTCTAAGGCCAGCCATTAGCTCTAATTTATAGCCAATATTGAGGTCTCCTTCAGATGATTAATGGTCTAAATTAATCAATCTCAGCCTCCTAAAAAGCCAGCCCAAAAGAGGAATATGTTGCAGTGCTGTGGAAGTTCCCAGGCTGCACCAGTTTCTGACCTGGCATTTCCAGCTCAGCTCATTTCCGCGTGATGCTTTCTTGGCTGGTCCAATGAGTTGTCTTGAGAGCTCGACATGTGAGGTGTGTTGGCAACCACCTAAGCTCTGCAAAGGTCAAGTCTTTACAACTCTTAAAACCCTCAATCGGTGACCACCTCAGGTCTGGCAGCTTTGAAAATCAATGCTTATTCATCATGACAGGCATGTTATCCTCCTTTTTTCCATACCAACTCCACTCAAACTTGTTCCCCACTTAATTGCCCATGTTCAGTTACCAGAGGAGAGGATTGATATGAAGGAAGTTGTTGCCGATATGAAGAAATCAAAATTAAATTCTTAAGGATGTTGAACAGGTTTAATTAATAAACAAAATATCCCAAAATTTTCCCATTTTTTTTTTAAAGTTATTTGCCCTCTCCAAGTTGAAAACTATATTAACTTGAAAGAAGTGTATCATCTATAATTATTGTAATGCAATTAATTAATTATAATTTAATATTATATAAGATCTATAAAAAATTATGTAGAACTCATATTTTTTTAATGGACCTTCATATAATTTTTTATTGTGATTGACTAATTGAACTATTGTAGTAAAAAGAATTGCAAATGAAATATTCCCTCAAAACAAATGCTTAAGCCACAAATTTTCAAAACACGTATCTCTCCTTTCCAAGTCAATAGATTAGCAGTGTCATCATAATTTCTAGTTTAAGTTCTAGTTTTGTTATCAATATATTTTACTAGTTTAAATTTTAATTATATTTATGAATTATAATCAATACGTGAATAAGATCAACTATTGATACACATTTTAAAATAATATGATTGTTTGATTGTTTACATTTAAGTAGTATTTGATATTATTTTTAAAAATACGATCGCCGTGGTAATAAGATTATCATAATGATAAGATTACGAAAACAATTTGATCATCAATGATATTATATTATCATGTTTAATACAATATTATAAATCATTATTACTTTTAAATCACTATATTTCATACTATATGAAAAAAAATAAATCATAGAGTAGAAAATATTCAAAATAACATTACAAAAAATAAGAAAAAGTAAGTATTTGTTGAATCAATAGTTTATAAAATAGTTCAATATTATTTTATAAAAAATTAAAAAATATAAATCAATTTTGATTAAAATAATTTTTTAAAAATTATTAAATAAATTTATTATTTTTTTAATCAATTAACATTTATTCAATTGTAAAAAAAAAATTTAAATAAGTAATTAGAAAATTTGATTTTTGAAATTTTTATTGGCCAGCTTATTGGCAGCTATGTTATTAAATTTTTTGTCAAAGTAAATTAGTCAAAAATAATATTAAAAACTATTTTTCTATGGTGATAAAATTTTTTCAACTTTTAAGTTAAGAATCAGATTATTCTCTAAGATAATGATTTTATTTCCTAATTATCTAAGATTGTTGTCATATAAAATTTTTAAATTACTACAAAATAAGATAATATAATTATCGATTGCATATTATTGTAATTTTTAAACAAATTATCTCATATCAAACACTCTCTTCAAACAATCATCGTTGTGGTAGAGAGATTAAATTTTTAAAATTGCTATATACAAACTATTTTGATAATTTATTATCAGCAGTTAAAACAATCGTATTTTCTTCAATTATTCAACTCATTTTTTTCACCAAATTTCGTTTTTTGTTCTAATGTTGTCTAATTATTATTATTATTTTATAAAACACGATTAAGGAGTCATTTGGATTCCACTGAAGGGGGATTGAGAAGCGATTTGCACCACTTTTTTAATCCAATCTCAACGTCGTGTTATTTGGGTAACATTAGGAAGGGCGTTTTACTCCTTTTCTTCACGGAAATGTTTAGCCTCGGTCATAAATCCCCTCTCCCTACCATTCCTTTCATTCTAACTTTGCCCATCATCTTTTTATTTTTGTTTCTCTTTTGCCCTCAATATTATATTGACTGGACAAAAATATCCATACACTAACGTTCCTTTTTCTATTTTGATTTTTTATTTTAAAATTTTGAAATTATTTATTGACTTAATATAATAAATTTTATTATTATATAATAACTTAATAAATAAACAATTATTATTATTATATAATAAATTAATAAATAATATATATTGATATGTTGATTGAGAATTAATAAAATGTTTAAGGTTTTAAATATTATAAATAATATTAAAAATATATATAAATATTGATTTGATATCCATTTTTTTATAAAAAAGCCTATATCAAATTGAAATGGATGGAAACCTATTAGATGTTAATTGTTTTGTCCTCCCTATTAATCAATTTATTTTGTTGTAAAATTGAACTAATTTAAAAAATATATAAAAGAAAATAAACAAAAGAAGATACTATGTAGGCATCACTATTAACATTATTTTTTTATAAAATTTATATAAAATTAAATAAATAATATATATATAATATATATATCGAAGGGGCTTGGGGCATAACATCATAAATCCATTTTTGACTCATTCTCGTTGTTTTATAAAAACAAATCTAACTTGATTTGATATCAATTTTTACAAAAATACCTATATCAAATTAAGATCAATCAAAACTTATCAAATATTGATTTTTTTTCCAAACAAAATTGTTATGAGTTAATTTTTTTTTATTTTGCCATCTCTATTCATTTTTTTTAAACATTTATCTAATTAAAAAAATAAAAATTAAAAAAAAAACCATATAGTGGTAATACGTGGATATCCAAATTCACCTCCCATTATCATAAAATATACCTAATTAAAAAATTAAAATTTAAAACAAAAGAAATTTTAAAATGAAAAAAATAAAAGAAATGAAAAAAAATAAAAAAATGATAAAGAAGAATTCATAGAATGTGCCGTCAACATCCCCAATAGTTTAAAATATTTAAATAATAATTTTATTAATATAATATATATAAATATAAAATTAAATTAATAATAAAACATATATATTTTTATACATATGTCGAAATGAATTGAAACACAACATCTTAAACATGTTTTTGTCTCAACGTTGCATGTTATAAAAAAACTTGATCCATTCAAACTCATCCCAATTTAAAAAAAAAAAAAAAATTATCCCGTCGAATTGGTATGAATTGAAACTTTTCGAAGATATATTATTTTAGCATATCTGTCAATTAATATATTTATAGTAAAATTTATCTCTTTAAAAAAACAAAAAAAAAAGACACATGAGATATTACGTGGATATTCCATTGTTTTAATTTTTTATAATAAAATTAATTTAATAAAAAATACATAAAAAACAAAAAGAAAGGTGAAATGAGTTTATTGGGTCCTATGTTGATATCTCAATTAATTTTAAAGCTTAATTTTTTAAATTAAGATATTAAATAATAATTTAATTAATTATAAAATTATAAAATAATAAAAAAGAAATATGGCGCGACAATACACATTCGGTTGTTTTTTATTCAAAAAATGATCTTGTTTTAAAAAAAGAAAGAAAAACTAAAAAAATAAAAAGATAAAAAAAAGGTTGAGCTATCACGCAACATTTGTAACGATGAATTTTTCTTAAAAATTTTATATCGTGGATTTTAAAAGGCCTAAAAAAGAGTCTAAAAAAAGATAAAAAAAAATAAAATTAAATCCTGATATGATATTAACACCTCCGTAAATACATTTCTTTAAAAATTATCAAATTTAAAAAAGAAAAAATAACAAAAAAGGAAAATATATATTTTAAATAATCATATCAAATGATCCCACATTAAAAGTTTTTAAAAATATTTTAAACAATATTAATAATTTTTTAAAAAAGTAAATAGCAAGAAAAATAAAAAAAATCAAATCACTTAATACGTAGCTTGCTATTCCTATCAAGTGAAATAAAATATAAAAAATCAACTATTAAATATATAAAAAAATTACATAACATATCATTAATATCAAGTGGGTTCTATAAAAAAAAAAATTTAAGATCTTTATTAAATATTAAAAAAAAGCTAAAATGTGTAAAAAAAAAAAAAAAAGCACAAAAGAAAGTTTAGTTTAAGTGGGTCCGCACATAAAAAATAAAATATTTTTAAAATATATTTTTTTATAATTCAAAAAATATTTATTAAGTACTTTTTACAAAAATAAAAATTAAAAAAAAAATTGAAGGCGACAAGTGGCGCCTTTACCCTATATTACCAAAATTAATGTTTTAGATTTTATTACAAGAAAATTGGAGATAATACCTGAGAAACTCAACCTTGGCTTTTCATTTTGTTTTATGGCCTTGGTTTTTCAATTTATTGGAATATTATAACTGATTACATTCGATTCAGAAACAAGGTGGTTCATGTATATGTTGGGGATGAGCAATCCGTTAGATAAAATTGATTTTCAAATTTAAAACATTACATAATTAAGTTCAGCTTTTAATTTTAAAAATTAAAAATTGATCAAATTAATCACTTAAAATGATTTATTTAATTTATCATTACTAAAATTGAATCATCGAATCGAGTTAATGAAATTTAGTTGATTTTAATTTATCAAATTAGTAGGAACCAACTTATGTGCAGTAAAGAAGATAAATTAAAGGGTAAAAAAAAAAAAAAGGGAACCTACCTAAGGTAATTGCCTTAACTTAAAAATACAAGAGTAAAAATTCAAAATTGTGGGATGAGATGCTTGGAAAACAAAGATATTAATGTGTTCAGACTCCTGGTGTTCCTGTCACCATGTCTACTGTCTCCTCACTTGCTGAATTCCTCAACCGGACAACAGCCTTTTCAACCTACAAACACATTTAATAATTAAGTGAAACTATCAAAAGATTTAATAATTTTATCAATGGATATTCATAAAAAAATTTTGAAAGTATTTATAAAAAATTTTATTTTATTTTATTTTATTTTCTAATTTTTGAAGTGTTCATGAAAAAATTTTAGAGATATTTAAAGATTTTTTGTAATTTTTTTTATCTTAAAAGTATTTATGGATACCCTAATTCAAAGAATAGATTCGCATTTGATTAAATAGTTTCAAATGAAAAAGTAGGGAAAACAGAAATAGTGTTAATGGATGTAAAAACTATAAATTTTAGAGGTAAAAATTCAATCTCACATTTGGATAAAACCTTTTGGGCCTTTTTTTAAAGTTATTATATGGGCACTTGAAATGAAATACATTATCGATTAGATTGTTTACTGGAAATAAAATTTACCTCCTTGTTCCAATTGGTTCTGGCAGTGAGAATAATAAGAGTTGCTGTTTGTAGAACAACTCCAATAATCATCCCCCACCAAATTCCCTGAACAGTGTCAAAAAATGCATACCCAATTTATTTATTAATAGTGAAAATTCATAAGGGATTTGGAGAGAATGAGCAGAGAATCAACTTACTGCTACTCCCAAACTAGTTTTGAAGCCAAGAATACATCCAATTGGGAGACCAATAATGTAGTACGTGGCCAGGTTTACGTATGCCACAATTGCTTGCCATCCACTCCCTATTGCCACACCTGAAATTCCAATAGAAAATATTAGAAAACTATAAATAAGCACATCACCAGAACCTTGGTGTCAAAACATCCATATTTGTTGGATCAATTTCATGAACTGTTTTGAAATAATATGTTTGAATTTGGAGCACTCAGTTGGTACAACCATTCTTAAGAATTAATATCTAGCATATCGAAATTCAAATCTCAAGATCTACACTTTCTTCCATCTTAAATTACAGTCTACAAGAAAATATATATATATATATATATATATGTTTGATCAATTACATGAATAATTACCTGAGAGTATAGGCTGAATGCCATTTAGGAAAACAGAGATGGCAAGCAGTGGAGTCAAGTCCGAAACTGCTTCTATAACCTCAGAGTCACTTGTAAATGCTTTGCTCAATCCAACCCGGAATATCAAAACAATTGCACTGAAAACTGTGCTAATAAGGATGCTTGTCCCATTCACCACAAAAACTGAGAATTTTGCCACCCTTGGATGACCTGCCCCTAGCTCATTACTCACTCGAACACTGGCAAAGGCCAATTGATAATGATATAACAATATTCAGTGGCAAAAGAAGAAAATGTATCAAAGTACCAACACATTGAAATATCTAATTTTAAGCTTTGATTAGTTTGCTAACCTGGCAGCTGCGCTGAGGCCTAGCATAAATTGCATGTCCCAGTTCAAATAATTCATGCTGAAAATGAACCAAACAAAATTGCATGATTTAAACATAAGAAATATATGCTGACGTAGAGTATCGGTTTCATGCCATTTTTTTTATGAAAGAAAAGGGACATTGACTTTACCAAATTGAAATAGAGTCAAGTGCGACTGTTGGATTAGAAAGGAGCCCTGATATAAGCACCAATCCTTGGTTGTACCAAATCTCCAAACTACATTATTTTGAACTAAAATCAGACAAGGAAAATGTACCATATCTCCAAAGAAGTGACAAATATAAAGGATAGAGACAATGTGTATTACACTAGTCGGCAATAATAATCAGACTCGTACCAAAGCATAACAGCAGAAGCAACAGTTAGCTTGAAATAAGGCCAAATTCCAGTGAATGCTCGAAAAGATAAGCCAGTCCAAGTCTCCTTGCAAGATGGGCTCAGAACAATATAAAGTCCATTTATAATAACAAGTAACCACCATGAGAGGCTGAGAGTAAGAGCAGCTCCCAGTAGGCCATAATCCAAGACATAGACAACAACCCAGGTGAAAAGAATGTGCACGAGGAATACCCCAACGGACATAAATGCCAAGGGGTTCACAATATTCTGTGCTTGCAAGAACCTCTGCATCGGGCAACTTATGGCAAATGCATAAATTTGAGGGATCAAACCTCGAGCAAAGACTTGGCCTTGCTGAGCTATGCTTTCAGTTTGGCCCATTGCTAGGAGGACAGCACCAGAGTACCAATACATAAATGTTAGGAGGACTGCCGCTCCCAAGTGCAAGATTATTGCTCTTTGGCAAATGATTCCCATTGCTGAATATTGTTTTGCCCCATAGGCCTGTCCACACACAGTTTGCACTGCACTGGCCATGCCTAACTGTATTTTTGATGAATCCAAAAGATGGATGAGACTAATACATAATTTAACAGAGAAGAAAAAAGGTGAAGAAGAATACTATATACCATAATCCCATAGGCAAGACCTTGAATACCAACACTAGCAATAGAAGCACCAGCAAGCTCTAAAGCACCCAGATGTCCAGTGAACATTAAGGTGACAAAGCTGAGCATGTAATTGAATATGGAAAGAGCTATTGAAGCCCCGGATAGAAGCCAAAGAAGCCTGGACTCCCATTCCACTAGCCTTGGCCACCATCGAAATGCAACTGGCCTGTGCTGCAAAAACTCTTCGATCGCAGCAGATGATAAATCGGGTATCCTAGCATGGGAATCGAGACGGAGTAGCAATGGCTGATACTCACCAGCAGCGGTATCCATTGTCAAACCACAGCTAGCAATCTAGTGAAGAATCTAGTAAAACTAATATTTTAAGTTTGACCCTTTGAAACATAGATACTAGTAAAAGCCAATGTATTTAACTAGTTCGTTTTGATGGTGATAAAGAAGTAGCTAACTACCGTTCTTTTAGATAGTTAGAAGGGAAAAGAAGAGTAGATAAAGCCAAAAAATTTTCAACTAATTTTTTATTCTTAGGGCAAATGCTCGAACGCGCAAAAGTTATATAATACAAAAGTGGTAGTTCAATTTTCAATTGTTTCTTCAGGTCTGCTGATTTTTGTTGGCAAATCAAATGCAGTTAGGTGATGCACGTGCACATAACATTATTTTAATCAATCCAATTTGTTACTTTTAAATGAGTTTCATACACAAATATTTGAGTCTAAGAAGACAAAAAGGGAAAGTTTTAAGCTGTCTGCTTTATAATAATTACGATTATGATGAAAATGTTAACGGATGAATACGAACTTTTGTGTACTTGGTGGGGCAGGACATTCGAGTCTTTCTTTACCCTACTCAGCCTCTGCTTTTATTGTTTTGGGAACTTTCCTGATGGGCAGGTGTGTCGTTTTCCTTTGCAAGAACAATTGGTGATGGTCAACCTACTCATTTCATTTCATTTCTCCAATAAAATGGCTAAAGTACTGTAACTTAAAGAAATATTGTATTAGATTCGAACTTTAATATAATTCATTAATATAATTATTTTTAGGGTTAATAATATTCATAATCTTTAAATTTTGATTCAAATTTTATTTAATATTTAAATTTTAAAAAATTCTAATCAAATATTTAATTACTCAAAATTATTCTATTCTTATTTTTTAATTTATGGTACTATTTAAATTAACAGCAAATGTTAATTAATACCATGTGATAATGTCACTTAGCATCTCACATGTCAAATAAGAAATTAAAATAGGATTCTTTTAAAGTTTAGAGATCAAAGAGAAACTATCTCAAAATTTTATATATTTCATATATGTCTTATAAATATATTAAATTGAAAATTATATTTGCAAAATTTTTTTTATAATATAACTTTTTTAGATAGATTTTTGTTTTAAATGTAAAATAGATATTCAAAACTTAAAATTAAGTTAAAATTTTTAAATTCCTTTTTAAAAATTTAATACATTTAAAAAATAAAAAAATATTAAAAATATTATTTTACTCATAAGTCATAATAAAACATATTATTTTCTATCCAAAAAATATATTTTAAAATATTAAATATCTTTTATTTTTTCTTTTTAAATATATTTTATAAAATATGTTTTATAAAAAAGAAAAAATAAAAAAATTTTAAATTATATTTTTTATTTTATATGAATATAAAGTTTTTTAATCTTTGAAAAGATTAATAATCTATTTTTAAAAATAATCTAAAAATTTTTACATATATTTTAACATGATATAGAGTTCTTATTTAATTTTTTAAACTGATATAAAAATTTTATTTAATTTTAAAAATGATATGTAATTTTAACAAAATTATTTTGAAATTTTTAACTTATTTTAAATTTTAAAAAATATATTTTCTATTAAAAATATTATTTTATTGCTAAATCATATTGTAATAAAATTAAAAAATATTTTAAATTATAATATTTTACAAAATATATTTGAAATATATAAAATCAATTTTTCTTGAATTATTTTTATCTTTTCCTTTATTTATTTTTTATGAAATATATTTGAAAAAGTAATGTAAAAGATATTTAATATTTTAAAATATATATTTTATGAATAGAACATAATGTTTTTATTATGATTTATGAATAAAATAATATTTTTAATGGAAAATAAATTTTTTGTTTTAAAATGAAATTGAATTTTTTAAAAAAGAATTTGAATTTTTAACTTAATTTTAATTTTTAAAAAACTATTTTCTATTAAAAACAAAAAATGTAACTGATAAATTATATTACAATAAAAATATAAAAAGTATAATTTTAAATTTAATATTTATAAAATATATATAAAATATATAAAATTTTGAAGTAGTTTTATTTTTATTTCCTAAACTTTGAGAGAATTTCATTTTGATCCTTCATATATCATGTGAGATGCTAACTAATATTATTACATGGTGCTAGTTAACATTTGCCTTCAATTTAGATGGTTTCATCAATGGAATAACCAAAATAAAAAAACTTTAAGCAATTAGCGATTCGATTTGAACTTTTTAAAGTTAAGAAATTAAAATAAAATTTGAATCAAAAGTTAGAGACTACGAGTAATATTAATCCTTTTTTTAAAATATGATATTTAATAATTTTAAATTTTAAATTTTTGTATATGATCTTATATTACAACTTATTTTATATAAAAAAAAAGTGATATAACATTGACTTATAATTGTGTAATCTATTAATAAAATATTTGAATTTGAGTTTTAATGAAAAAAATTGATTCCTAATAATCTTAAGTATAAAAAATATGACAGTAATGTATGGTTTGTGACGCAAAATTAATAATGAAATGCATCAAACTTAACAAAAATGAAATATAGTTTTAAGTTAAAGTTTTGGGTTAAATCAAATTAAGTGTAAATTATACTTTAACATCTAGTAGATTTTGTGTAAGATTTCTAATTTCTTTGACAATAAGGGTATGCTTGATTACTGTAGACCTATTACCGTACATGCTAATAATTTTCCAAATATGATTATTATATGTGACAGTATAAAGTGACCTAAATTGTGTGCCTCTCTTTAATTAAGGAAAAAAGTTTGAAGAAAATATATAACTAAGGAAAAGGAAAATTGCAAAAGGTTGTAAAGACTGAGAACTTCGATGTGGAGGGAAGAACATGTGTTTGTTGTGGAAAAGGGTGTTTGTAGACACCCAAATTTGTCTAGGGTTCTATTTGTTTCTTATAATTAAAAAAAATGAAAAAACAAGAAAATTTTAAAGTGGTTGGATTGGTTTAGGGTTGTTTCTTTGGAGTTATCAAATTTGGGATAAATTTAGGATTTAAAGTTTGGATTTGGAGAAAATCAGAACTTTTTTCTTGTTTAAGGTTCTCATACTCAGAACCTTATAAATACATGTATACAGAACACACATAAACAAGATCACATAAACAAAAACTCAGAAAATGCAGTAACACAATCAGTGACAGAGCAATAGAAAAATAGTTAGAAGATTTTGAAAATTTTTTTGGGGTTTAAAAAACAGATTTTTTTGAAAATTTTTCTAGAAAATTTTCAAATTTTCAGCTTTAATTGAAATTTTTGATGAATTTTTTTTTTGCGTTGATTGAATTTTTCAATGAAATTTCGACAAGATTCCAAATTTCGACGTGTTCTCTAGTTTCCAACGACAAATTTTCAGAAAATCGATGAACTTTTGGCGAACTTTCGATGAATCAATACAAATTCTAATTATACTTTTCAAAATTTGATAAAGAATTCAATCGAAGTTCATCCAATCTAGAGAGAGAGGAAGAGAAAAGAAAGGGAAAAGAGAGAGAAAGAAAGTGAAATCTAAGGAAAAAAAGCTGGGTGTTGCCTTTTATACCGACCTTAAAAATGATGTCGTTTTCGCTTTAAAAAGACCCATGATCATCGTATTTTTCATTCGGGTAACCCGACCCGAGTGCAACCTACTTTTATTGACTCACGTACTAGCCGATCCTTTGAGCTGAGCTGAGCCGTTAAGCCACATCCCCCAAGTTGTTTTCTATGCCTAGAGCTAAGCCTCCAAAGCCATAGAGTTGAGCTGCTTCCTTTTTTTGGTATTTCTTTCCTATTTTATTTATTTTATTTTTTAAGTATTTTTTGCATGAATAAATTTTGAGAAAAATAAAAAAGTATAAGACAAGAATAAAATATTTTTTTAGAATAAATATTAATTATCCAATAATGAAATTTTTAGAAATTTCAAATAGTAAACTTTTATAAATTTCCTAGGTGAAATTTTTTTTTAAAAAAAATTATCTTAAATGGTGGAATAATTTAGATAAAATTTCAATAACAATAATTAATATTTATTTTCAATCAAAAAAATTAAAAAAATAAAAAAAATAAAAAATAAAAATTTTGATTGAAAATATGTGACAATTATTCAAGGATGAGATTTTTAAAAATTTTAAATGATAAATTTTTTAAGAAATTTTTAAGTGAAAAATTTCTTTAAAATTATCCCAAATGATGAAAAAATTTAAATGAAATTTCAGGAAAAGTAATTGTCATATTATTTTCTTTAAAAAAAAAATAGAGAAATAAAAAGAATTTCTAAATATGTTCAAATTGTGAAAAATTTAAAAATTCAAAAAGAAAAAATATTTTTAATTTAACCAAATTGTGAAATAATTAAATATATTTTCAATAAAAATCAAACAAAAAAAATCTTTCCGATGACAAAGTCTCTTCAAGGAAATAAATAGGATCCTTGAATATTCTTGATGTGAGAAAATATTTTTAAGAGTTCTACCAGATTGATGGAGAGTCTTAAGAATTATCTTCAATATTCAATATAAAAATTTAAGACCATTAAAATCAAGACTTTAGAATAAATTTGAAATAAAATGGTACCATCATTTGGATAGGCATGTGAGGGTACTATAAGCTTTCTTACATGTAACTGAACTTTCGAATCTTGTTCTAGTTTGTAAATCCGAATCTTTTTTTTTAAGACCTTTAATCAAGCTTAAGAGCTCCTTAAAATGATAGATTTCTTAGGTAATAAATCATATCTAATTAAAAAAGATTGATTGCGACTCTATTTATTGAGTCTATCTATAAATTTTCGGATCTATATATTATGACAGTGTTGTTCAATGTCCATTGCATTAAGATTGTGTACTTTTGGATTATGATCTGAAACTTCAACTATTTGTTTTGTCATGAATATTTGAAAAAGTTCTGATTCATCATCCATCCCTTCATATTCTTTAACCCACTTTGTTTTTCCAAAAAAAAAAAAAAAATAGTTTGTTTTATATAATATCTTTGTCACCTTTATTACATTACTGTAAAATTCCTACTTCTACATTTCAAAACACTCATTCACCTTTTTCAACTCAAAAGTGAATTTGATTTGGTAAAGGCTATATTCAGCTACAATCCAAACACAAGATTAGATGAAGGAGATCTTAAATATTTAGGTATTATTTATTTTCACAAAAATTTTAAAAAAATTAATTTTAATATATTTAATAGTAAATTTTAAAATTTTTTTGTAAAATTAAATTTCATGATTTTTATTATCAAAAAATTAAAAAAATTAAAAATTTTAGATATTAAAAAAGACATAATTTTAAAATAATCAAAATAATGAAAAAAAAAAAAGACGGAGGAAATATATTCTTGAAAAAGAAAGTTGAGGTAATAAAAAATAATTATTACAATTACTTTGTTATGAAAAAAATATTTATTAAAGAGGCAATGCCCAGCATAACATCCAATTATTTATTAAATAATTTTACGTAAATTATATTTTTTTTCGCTTTATTTTTTCTTTTTTACTATAGAATTATATTTAATTCATTTTTTAAATATTATTTTTATCAATTGTAATTTGTAGCTAATTTAATTTGGTCTATCATCCTAACCGGTAATTCTCCCTCATTTTATCTTCTGTTCACATCACATCAATCGTCAAAATTTACTGTCCAAATATCTGTCGGTTGTAAAGGTGTCGCGTAGTCGCTACACTCCGCACTACTTAATTCTTGAGCTTGCCATTTCTCTGCTCTTGTCCTTTCCATTTAGGGTCTTGCGTTTGGTCCAAAAAGTTCTTCGCTGAGAAGAGAATTTTTTTTTTTTTTAAATTGAAAAGAAATTATTTTTTTTTATTTAAGACTATAAAAAAATTCTAATTAGTAAATTTAAAAAGTTAACATTTTCTAACATATCACATATTAAAATTTCATTTTCTAAAAAAAAAATGAATACATTATTTTGAGTAACAATAGGTATACAAAAAAACCGTTATTTTGTTAATTTTATTAATTAACAATTTCATTGTTTCACTGTACTTTTAACAGATCCACTACACATGGACTCGATCACAACAAATAGACAGGCTGGCTTCTGCCAAAATTTGGTGTTGAAATGAAGGTGACGTTGGAAGTACCAAGGTTTATTGATGTAGAAAGGAGGGATGGATCCTTGATGTCTGTCTTAGTGGAAATTCCGTGGATGCCTCACTGCTGTGCAAAATATTGCAATTTTTTGTCATACTGAAAAATTTGCGAACAGAAACTAGCTAAGGCGGCTACAGGTGCCAAAGAAGAGCGAGGATGTGGCCACTAATTCCATTGAGGAGTCTTGAGAAGTTATGAAGTTGAGATGCAACTAGATTTTAAGGGAAGCAAAAAGGAGGAGATAGTTCTTACTTGGCAGTCCCAAATGGCTACAGCAGGATTAATAAGTGAATTAACGGTATTCGTAATTTCTAAATTTTGATTTAAATTTTATATTAATTTTTAAAATTTTTAAAATTTTAATCAAAATTTTAATTGTTTAAAATTGTTCTATTTTGATCCTTCTATCTATAGAATTATTTAAAATGAAAGTAAATGTTAGCTGACACTACGTGATGATGTCAAATAATATTTCACGTGATAAATAAGATATTAAAATAAATTTTTTTTAAAATTTAAAGATCAAATACAAAATTATTTCAAGATTTTATATATTTTATACATGTCTTATAAAAATATTAAATTTAAAATTATATTTACATTTTTTTGTTATAATTTAACTTATTATATAGATTTTTATTTTAAACAGAAAATAGATATTCAAACTTAAAATTAAGTTAAAATGTTCAAATTCCTTTTTTAAAAATTTAATACATATTAAAAACAAAAATTTTTTATTAAAAATATTATTTTACTCATGGGTCATAATAAAACATATTATTTTCAATCCAAAAATTTTATTTTTTAAAATATTAAATATCTTTTATTTTTCCTTTATAAATATATTTGATAAAATACATTTTATAAGAAAAAATAAAAAATGTTTTAAATTATATATTTTATTTTATATTAATATAAAGTGTTTTTGAATAGATTAATAAATCTATTTTTGAAAATAATCTGAAAATTTTTACATAATACTTTAACATGATATAGAATTTTTATTTAATTTCTTAAACTAATATAAAAATTTATTTAATTTTTTAAAATGAATATCTAATTTTAACAAAATTATTTCAAAATTTTCAACTTAATTTTAAATTTTTAAAAATCTATTTTCTATTAAAATATTATTTTATTGATAAATCATATCATAATAAAAATTAACAAATATTTTAAATAATAATATTTTATAAAATATATTTGAAATATATAAAAATCAATTTTTTCTTGAATTATTTTTATCTTTTCCTTTTATTTATTTTTTACAAAATATATTTGAAAAAGTAAAATAAAAGATATTTAACATTTTAAAATATATATTTTATGCATATAATATAATATTTTTGTTATGATTTAAAAGTAAAATAATATTTTTAATAGAAAATATTTGTTTTAAATGATATTGAATTTTTCAAAAAAGAATTTGAATTTCTAACTTAATTTAAATTTTTAAAAACTTATTTTCTATTAAAACGAAAAATATAAAAATATAATTTTAAATTTAATATTTTATAAAATATATGTGAAATTTATAAAATTTTTGAGATAATTTTGTTTTTGGTCTTTAACTTTGAAAGAATTTTATTTTGGTCTCTCATCTATTATGTGAGATGTTAGTTGATGTCATCACATAGTGCCAACTAGCATTTGTTATCAATTTAGACGGTTTCATAGAAGGAAGAGCCAAAATATGATAACTTTGGACAATTAGAAATCCGATTAGAAGTTTTTAAAGTTTAAAGATCAAAATAGAATTTAGATTAAAGTTTAGGGACTATGGGCACTATTAACTCTTAATAAACAAGTTTGCAATTTTAGAATATGTTCAGGAATTAAACATGCCAATGGAAGAGGATAGCCTTGAGTTGGAGCTTCAAGATACAATGGTGGAGTTAATACCACCTTCATTAACGAAGCAAAGAGTTGTTGCTGTCAAAGTAGTTAAATTAATGAAAAATTTGAAACACAAGAAGAAAAAACTTATAGATAAGGATAAGAGAGAAGCTAAGGCAGAAGCTTCTGCCTTGGGAAGTCAATCTTGATGACTTTCATCATGAAATTGTTAGCATGGAACACCAGATGATTTAATATTCTGTAAAAACAAAAAAAAAGTTATAGATAAAATAAAAAAACTAAAGGTCGACATTGTTTGTTTAATAGGGACTAGAATAAAGTAACATAAGTAGTAGCCTATTGCAAACAAGTACTTTAGTAGATAGGGCATACTATAAAATTAATCAAAATCTCATGATGGAAGGATTTGGTTATGGTGGAAAAATCATGTGCAAGTAGATTTGGTCGAACTGATTGATTAGAGTATCACATGTAGTATTTTACATGAATCTAAGAAATTCTTTCTTTTAGCTATATACAAAAACAATGAAATAACTCAAAGAATGAGGCTAAGGTCATATTTGTCTTCTTTAACTGTGTTATCAAGGATTATCCTTGGATATTGGCTAGTGATTTCAATGTCAATACCTACCTTGGTGAAAGCTTAAACTACAATGGAACTCAAACACTAAACTCTGAAATGAAAGAATTCAACAACTGGTTATAACAAATGGCTCTTCTAGATCATGCTTATAATGATCCCCATTTCACTTGGCTAATCATCAATTAGCCCTGTAGCAAGGAAATTAGTTAGTGTCCTTATAAATGACTCTTGGCTATCAACTTATACATAATTTCATGTAGAGTTTTTAGCTCATAAAGTCTTTAATCACTATACGTCATTTATTCAACTTACTATGGCTAGCTAGCTATTTTCCCTTTAACCCATTTAAGTTTTTTAATTACTGGATTGGGAATCCAAAGTTCTAGAAGATTGTTGAGGGCTCTTGGAAAGTTTCTGTTGAAGGTAATCCTATGACCATTTTACATAAAAAGCTACCAAAGATAAAACTAGGGATAAAAAAGTTTAATTGTGTATAGGGACCTATTTGGAAAAGTACAAGCCAAGAGGGAAGAGCTGCATGCAATTCAAATTGTAAATTTTCACATTCTTACAAAATATTTGGTTTATTTAGAAAATCACTATATGAAGTATTAAAATATGCTGTCAATAGTTGTATATTTATTTATGTGTAAATGAATTTGTACTCTATCATGATATAAATATAAATACCATAACCCTAAATGGGATAGGGCAGAACATTTATTCTTTACAGATTCATTTTATAGTATCAGAGCGATAGCCTTCCCTCTTTCCTCATCTTCAATTCTAATCCAAATATTTGTCTTCTTCTCAGATTTAAAAACAATTATTTTTTATTATTTTACATTAACAACTTTCTTTATAACATATTATTTCTTAAACTTTCTAATGGCTTTCAACAACCAATCATTTTTTATACCGTTTTTTTTCTTTCCTAATATTTCTAGCCTTATCTCTATTAAATTGAACTCAAAAAATTATTTACTTTGGCGTGATCAAATAATATTTTTTTATGTAATGATTTAATGGGACATATTGATGGCACCATTGCACCTCTTCTTAAAATAATAACCAAAGATAATGAAACCACATCCAATCCTGCATATATGGAGTGAGTGAAAAAAGATCAATTTGTTCTCTCCTCTCTGAAGGTAACATTATCGCCAAGTGCACAAGCACAAGTCTTGGGTTTGTTATCTTTTCACCAAGTTTGGATAACTTTAGAAACTATTTTTTATCAACAATGTCAAGCAAAGTTAGATCTTATTGAATTATATTTGAATAAACCCTAACAAATGATCACCTTTCACACTAGGAGGCAAAATTTGAAAAAGGCTTGTGAAGGTCTTTAATGATTTTAGGGGTAAAAGTTTTTTGTACTTGAATCTTTCTTAAAAAATGATAAAAAAATGCAAAATCAAAAATGAAAAAGAAAATGAAAGAAAAAAGAAAAAGAAAAAAAAAATTGAAGGGACAAAATGCCAAGATGCTCTACATAATAAGAAATGATCATTTGTTTTATAAACTTTCAAATACATTTTGGGCCCATTTTATCTTTTTTTTTTTCATAACCCCTTACCTTAGCTTACATTATGTATTTTAAAAGTTCATTTTGATTAAATGTGAATACTTGAATTAAAAAATCATGAATTGAACTAAAGCAAACTTATAATAAGATTGTTTAAGATTTTAATCAAAACATCACTAATGGATCAAAGGCAAAGAAAATAAAAGGAAAAAGATAAGGAAAATATGTCTAAAAAAAAGGGAAATGAGAAAAAAAGATTAAAAAAGATGTGCAAAAAAAGAAAAAATGAACAAAAATAAAGAAAAATAAAGAAACTAGAAAAGTTAAATTGAAACCCAAAAAGGCGATTTAAGTAAAAAAGAAGATATTTAAGTTAAAGATTTAAAAAATCAGCTTTAATGTATAAAGATTTGAGGATTTCATAGGCTATGGATAATACTTGGATTGATGAGCTCTAAGATCAAAAATATCAATGGAATAAGTTTTTGGAAAAAAATACAAAATTAATTTGTTTAGAATTGTCTGAATATTCATTTTATTCAATGTTGTGGCATTGAGACAAATGATGACCCCAATAGGAGAACATGGACAGCGTTTATTGAACTTCATCGAAGAAGCCAAGGCCCAGTATGAACAGATCAAATAATTTTATGGGTATAATTCTAGGATGATAAACTCAATGTAGATAAAAATTTTTTTTGGAATAAATGAAATCTTTTAGTTGAATACCGTTTTTAAGGCAAATGTTCTTTACATACATGCATTTTTCATTCATTGCACTCTCATTCATTATGCTTAATAAAGTAACCATATGATAGTCATACAAATTCACTAATTCTAAGATATGGTACTCAAGGTTCAAGGATAGCTCCATCTAGCGAGAACTCTGTCTATCGATACAACACAAGATCCAGAGCAAGGCAAATGGAGTAGAAAAATTCTAATAGATTTGAAAAGATAAAAAAAGCACAGGAAAAGATTGAAAGTGAGTTGAGCAAGATTTTGGATGCTCTTAATAACCTGAATAAAGGAAAGAGAGTTGAAGACAATGCAAGCCCACAAGTTCCCCCATTGCAAGAAGTGGTTGACCCTTTATATCCTTTAGGTTTTGGCCCACCTCAAGCCTAGTCTGCTCAAGAGGTTCTACCGTAACACTTCACATATCCAATATATCCTGGAATACCGTCAGCTTCCAACCCAAGGCATTATAATAGCTATGTAAATTCTGTCTTTACTGAAAAAACAGTAGAACCAATTCTTGATCTAGATGATTTAAAAAAGAAAGAGAAAGAAAAGATAAGAGTGAAAACTCGGGAAAGCTCCAAGATTAGTATGCTAGAATAAAGGCTATGGGCTATGAAAGGATTTGGTTTTTATGGGTCAGTTGATGCTGCTGGGCTCTGCCTAGTCCCTAATATGGTCATTCCTCATAAGTTCAAAGTACCAAAATTTAAAAAATATGACGGCACGAAGTGCCCCAAAACTCACATCACCATGTATTATCGGAAGATGGCAGCTCATGCTCATGATGAAAAACTCTTAATGCATGTCTTTCAGGATAGCCTTACTGGCTCTACACCATTATGAGATTGCTGGCCACTCCACCAAAAATTGCACCACCTTGAAACACAAAGTGCAATGGTTGATCAAGGATGGAATGATTTGCTTTGATACGGGAGAAATGACAGCACCGAATGTTATTGGCAATCCCTTACCGAACCATAATGTGAATGCTCTAAGTGAAGAACAAGAGCATCATTTTAAGAAAAAAATGACAAATATTAAGATACCTCTCAGCCAACTGTTCAAAGTTTTACGAAAAGCTGATATGATACAATTAGTAAGTCCACATAGCTATCATGAAGCATATATAAATGGTACTAGTTGTAAGTATCATAATGGGACAATAGGCCATTCCATTGAAACTTATGAGTAGTTTCACCAAGAGGTGCAAAAACTCTTGGATTCATATCAGATGGAGGTCTATGAAAGAAGAGAAGACTTAAAGAGTGTTAAGGTGTCTATGACGGATAAGCCTACAAAACTGTTTTCAAAGCCAGTGACAATTCAGTATGGGAACAAGTCGAAGTCAATCATAGACAAACTCATCCCCAGGCCAGTAACTTTTAAAGTCTAAACTCCTTTCTCGTACAAGGATGATAAGGCTATACATTAGAGATATGGCTTTGACATTGTAGTTTAAGGGCAAAAAGAAAATGTCTCCAAAGCTGACGCTTTCAATATAACTGGTGTAGGAGGTATTACCCGAAATGAAAGGTGCTACACTCCAGAAATGTTGGAGAAGGATAGAAGAGAAAAGGCCAAGAAAAGAGAATGATGAAATAATCTTGAAATAAAACTCGAAGAAGATCGTCCGAAACTGGTATAAAAAAAAGAGGTTTGTGAATTCTTGAAGTTGGTAAAACATAGTGAGTATTCAATTGTTGAACAGTTGAATAAAATGTTAGCCCGAATCTCATTACTATCATTGCTGCTAAACTCAGAGCTACACTAAAATGCCTTGCTGAAAGTGTTGAATCAGGCATACGTAGCACATAATGTAACTGTTGAATATATGAACCACTTGGCTAGAAATCTAGTCATACCAAATCACATTTCATTCAGCGATGATGAGATTCCCTTAGAGGAAAAAAGAAATGCTAAG
Organism: Durio zibethinus; assembly: GCF_002303985.1. The sequence goes on along the minus strand of NW_019167860.1, from coordinate 12,910,110 downwards.
GCACTACACATCACGATCAAGTGCAAGAGCCATATCATAGCCAAGGTCCTTATCGATAATGGTTTTGCCATCAATGTCATACCGATGTCAACTTTGGTAAGGCTACCCATTGACTACTCTTATATGAAAGACGGTCAGATGATTGTGAGAGCTTTTGATAAAACCAAAAGAGAAGTCCTGAGGGATATCGAGATGCCTTTGTAAATTAGGTCATGCACTTTTAATGTAAAGTTTCAAGTGATGAATATCTCTCCATCTTATAGCTATCTATTGAGAAGACCATGGATTCACATGACAGAAGCTGTATCCTCTACCTTGCATCAAAAGATCAAATTTAATGTAGAAGGTCAACTAGTAGTGGTAGTTGGGGATGAAGACATGCTAGTGACCCAACCATTGAACACTCCATATGTAGAGGTTACCGAAGAAGCATTGGAATGCTCCTATCGATCTTTTGAATTGGTTAATTCTGTAAGTGAAGGATTTCAAAATTAATCTTTTTCAAGGATAGTGATGAGCCAAGTCATCAACAAGGGCTAATATCTAGGACTAGGGCTGGGCAAGAACTTGCAAGGAATAAAAGAACCCCCGACAGTGATAGACAATAGCGACAAGGTAGGCCTAGGTTATGAGATGACAGAATGAGAGGTCAAATGAAGGCTATCAAGAAAGATAGCAAGACTAATGGTTATCCTACACCTGTATGAAACTTTCAGACCTGAAGGATTCATGTATCCAGATACAAGAAAAAATGTGGAAGACACTTTTGCCCAATTAATCATTAATGCTATTGAAGTGAAGTGGGGCTTAATCAAGAGGAGTGGGTTCGCCTTTGTCCGTCAGATTATGACTTAAATAATTGGAGTACCATCAAGATGCCTGTGACTTTTGAAACTAATACAATGTAATTGTAACATTCCAATAGCTACTGCCCAAGGCATTTGAGTGATCTTTCTTGTTTGGGCCATTTATTATTTATTATTTTTAATAAAAAATAAAAATGATGCATTTTCATTCATTTCTTCTTATGTCTTCATTATTTTTATCTTTTCAAGCACATCTTGCCAATATATCCCATTTCATGTAATTTCAGGTCATTAAATGAACATGAAGATAATCATGATAACAATCAAGAGGTTAGTTTTGAGAATTCAATTAACACTGATGAACTTGACAATGAAGAGAATTATGAGGAATATGTTATGCTTCCGGACCTAATGAGATTGATTGAACAAGAAAATAAGTCAATTGAGCTTCATCAGGAGATAGTTGACTTAGTGAATTTGAGAGATAAAGAGAATAAGAAAGATGTCAGAATTGACACTTCACTTTCATCAAGAGATAGATAATGATTGACAGACCTACTTCGAGAATTCATAGATGTATTTGCTTGGTCTTACCAGGATATGCTAGGGCTGAACACAGAGATAGTAGAGCATAAATTGCCCTTAAAGCCAAAATGTAAGCCAGTTCAGTAAAAACTGAGATGAATGAAACCTGAAATGCTATTAAAGATCAAAGAAAAGGTGAAGAAATAATTTGACGTAAGATTTCTACAAGTGGTTAAATATCCAGAGTGGGTAGCCAATATAATACCCGTTCTTAAGAAAGATGGAAATGTACGAATGTGTGTAGACTATTGGGACTTGAATAAGGCTAGTCCCAAAGATAATTTTTTTTTGCCTCATATCGACACACTGGTAGATAACACGGCTAGGTATTCAATTTTCTCATTTATAGATGGTTTCTCAAGGTATAATCAGATAAAAATGACTATAGATGATATGGAAAAGACCACTTTCGTGACTATGTGAGGGATCTTTTGTTACAAGGTCATGCCTTTTGGGTTAAAGAATGCTGGGATAACATATCAAAGGACCATGATAACACTTTTCCATGACATGATGCACAAAGAAATCGAGGTGTATGTAGACGATATGATTGCAAAGTCTTGTGAGGATGAAGATCATGTCACCAGCCTCAAAAAGTTATTTGAGAGGTTGAAAAAATTTTAGCTCAAATAAAATCCAGCCAAGTGCACCTTTAGGGTAAAGTCAAGGAAGTTGCTAGGCTTTGTGGTCAGTGAAAGAAAAATTGAAGTCGATCCAGATAAGATATGGGCTATTCAGAATTTGTCACGTCTTAGCACACCAAAAGAAGTTCGAGATTTTCTGAGGAGATTGAACTAGATTTCTCCATTTATCTCTCAGCTTACTTACAAATGTGATCTCATATTTAAGCTTCTTCGTAAGAATAATCCTGGAAAATGGAATGAGAAATGTCAAGAGGCGTTTGATAAAATTAAGCAATACTTGTCAAATCTTTCAGTGTTGGTGCCACTTGTTCCAGGGAAACTTTTAATTCTGTACTTAACAGTATGCAAAAATTCAATGGGATGTGTGCTGGGGCAACAAGATGAGTCTAGCCAAAAAAAGAAAGCTATTTACTATCTGAGTAAAAAGTTACAGAGTACGAATCCAAGTATTCTTCATTGGAGAAAATGTGTTGTGCATTAGCATGGACCGTCAAAAGACTCAGATAGTATATGCTCTATCATACCACATGGCTCATAGCAAAATTAGATCCAATTAAATATATCTTTGAGAAATCTTCTTTGTTTGAAAGAATTGCTAGATGGCAAGTAATGCTTTCGGAGTATGATATTATATATGTGAGCCAAAAGGTAATAAATGGAGAAGCTATAACGAAGTTTTTTGCAGATCGTACTACTGAAAAATATGAGTCAATAAAGTTAAAATTCTCTGATGAAAACCTAATGACTATTTTTCAACTGGCGAAAGAAGAGTATGGAGAAAAATACTGGAGAATGTATTTTGATGGAGCTGTCAATGCCTTAAGATATGGAATTGGAGTAATTCTGATCTCTCCAGAAGAACAATACTATCCTGTAACAGTAAGGTTAAATTTTAATTGCACAAATAATGTTGCTGAATATGAGACATATGTCATGGGCTTACAGGCTGCTATAGATAGAGGAGTGAGAGCATTAAAAGTGTTCGGAGACTTAGCTCTAGTTATATACCAATTAAAAGAGGAATGAGAGACGAGAGATTCAAAACTCATTTCATATCATAAGTATATTCTAGAGTTGATGAAACAATTTAAAGATATCCAATTTGACCACTTACCTCGAGAAGAGAATTTGATTGCTGATGCATTGGCTATTCTGGTTGCAATGATCCGAATTAATGACAATAATGACATTTAGCCCATCAAGCTAGATGTTAAGGATATATCAACTTATTGCTCTAGTGTAGAAGAAGAATGAGATGGAAAGCCCTGGTATTATGACATCCTACAGTATATTAAAGATCAACAGTACCTAGTTCAAGTAATAAAAAATGATAAAAGGGTCATCCGAAGATTGGCTATGAACTTTTTCTTAGATGGAGATGTTCTGTATAAAAGAAGTCGAGATCAAGTATTATTGAGGTGCGTAAGTAAAACTGAAGCAAGAAAAATCATTGAAGAGGTACATGATAGAATATGTGAAGCACATACAAGTGGACATATAATGATAAGACAGATCATGAGAGCAGGATATTATTAGTTGACGATGAAAAATGATTGTATTGATTATGCTCGTAAATGTCATAAATATTAGATATATGCTGATAAGATCCATGATCCGCCATCGCTTTACATGTTATGGCACCACCATGGCCATTCTTAATGTGAGACATGGATGTTATTGGTCCAATCACCCCAAAGGCTTCTAACGGGCATAGATTCATTTTTATGATGATAGATTACTTCACAAAATGAGTAGAAACAACATCATATGCAAGTGTGACACGATCTATGGTGTGTAAGTTCATAAAGAGAGAGATTATCTGTAGATATAGACTTTCAAAGAAAATTATTTCAGACAATGCCAAGAATCTAAATAGTAAGATGATGTAAGAAATATATGCCCAATACAAGATCAGGCATCACAATTCGGTACCATACCGTTCGAAAATGAATGGGACAGTTGAGGCAGTTAATAAGAACATAAAAAAGATTTTGGAGAAAATAATCGAGACTTACAAAGATTGACATGAGAAGTTACCATTTGTATTACATGTATATCGAACGTCAGTTTGCACCTCTACTGGGGCAACCTCATTTTTTTTGGTTTATGGGATGGAAGCTGTACTACCAGTGGAAGTAGAGATCCCCTCCCTAAGGGTTCTAAAAGAAGTTAAGTTGAAAGAAGCTGAATGGATTCGAGAACGCTATGAACAATTAAATTTCATAGAAGAAAAGAGATTGACTGCACTGTGCCATAGTTTGCTATATCAAAGAAGAATTATGAGAGCTCATGATAAGAAGATTCGACCCCATTACTTTCGAGAAGAAGAGTTGGTTTTGAAAAGAATCCTTCTAATCTAGCACGATAGTAAAGAAAAATAGACTTTGAATTGAGAAAGACCGTATATGATGAGACGAGCTTTGTCGAGTGGAGCGTTGATACTGACTGAGATAGATAGAAATGATTTACCTCATCCTATAAATTCTGATGCTGTGAAGAAATACTATGCTTGAAGAAAAAAAATGAAAAAATGAAAAAAGAAAAAAAAGTGAATGAAAAAGGAGGACTCAAGACGAAAACCCTAAAATGATGGTTTGAGTCATAGGGGGTTTGTCTAAGTTGAAAACCTGAAAAGGCAGCTTAGATAAGGAGAATATGGCATTAAATTTGAAAGTTTGTTGGCATGGAGACTAGCAAATTCGGAGGAGCTTCAAGTTGTTAAATACATCAAATGGTTGGGTTTTTAGAAAAACTTTGAGATATGTTATCATGATCATCCGATTATTCACTTTTGGGCTTTGTCCCCACACTTATCCTTATAATTCTTTCTTGGCCAAAGTTTGCCAACATTTTGCTAATAAAAGACATTCTATTTCATTATTTGTGTCTTTTTTTTGGTGACTGTTTCTCAACCATTCATATTCTTTTCTTCTTAATGCCCTACAATGGAAGAAATGTGCAAATGCATTCTTACTTTTTGAGTTTGAAATAATGATTAATGAATCAATAATAGCATGAAAGATTTTTACATAACATTGAATAAGTCAAAAGTGATAAAAGACAGAATCGAGATGTTCAGTTCTCGATAAGGACATTGAATTTTGAAGGAAATTTTTTTACAAAAAGAATACGAGCGGAAGAGGTGATTGAGAGCTACACTGGCTCGATCTTAAAAAAACAACGTAATCCAATTTTTGAAGAATCATAGGGTTCAGGGCCCAAGAAAAGAGCTTAAGAAGCTTGAGTACCACAAACTAAATAAGAGTTAATTAGCAAACATTTGCATAACACGCATGGAATTTCATATACATTGCATAGCATATACTACATAAATTCGAGAAGCAGGGGTATTCCAAAATCTCACATAGAGGAGATAGATGTGAAGACATTTTCAAAATTGAGAAAAAAAAAAGCTTGTCAGGTAAGTTCCTAATCCTTGAAATAGGATGTCTATTGGTATCGGGGTTGATTTATAAGGCCTTTGGGCATAATCTCCTGAAATTCCTTCAAACACAATTTTCAACTCCTTTAGACATGATTGTCAAGGAGCAATTTACTTTTCAAAGTCGTGGTGCCTCTGTTTAGAGGAGCAATTTAATTTTCAAAGTCGTGGTGCCTCTGTTTAGATGAGCAATTTAATTTCCAAAGTGAGCAATTTAATTTTCAAAGTCGTGATACCTTTGTTTATAGGAGCAATTTACTTTTCAAAGTCGTAGTGCCTCTGTTTAGAGGAGTAATTTATTTTTCAACGTCGTGGTGCCTCTGTTTAGAGGAGCAATTTACTTTTCAAAAGTCGTTGAACCTCTGATTAGAGGAGCTATTTATTTTTCCAAAGTCGTTGAGCCTCTACTTAGAGGAGTTTTGATTAAATCTTAAAAAAAAAAAAATGTCGAGTTGAGTCTTGATTAAGTGTCTACGTCTTTGCGTAATTTTTATTTCACAGAAAATGTGCAAAGAGGGACAGCTGTAGACACCCAATTTGGTCGCCTGGTCCAAAGAAGTAAGTCTATTTTCTTTTTTTTTTATTTTTGTATTTTACATTTTTATTATTGTTTTTATATATTTTTTCTTTTATTTTTATCTTATGTATTTATTATTTATTTATTTATTACTACTATTTATTAATATATATATCCTTATTATTATTTTTTTCTGTTAATATTTATATGTATATTTATCAGATTATATGTTATAATTTATCTGTTATTTAATTTTAATTTATTTGTTAATTTTCTTATTTATTTTCATTAATATTTTTATTTAATATTTTTATTTTTTGATTTATTCGGCTGAAGATTGGATTGGGATTCAATTAGAAGAGTCCATATTTGATTCAATGATTGAATCCCGATCCAAAGAGGAGTTGGGATTGATTAGAAACTCTTCTGATCATTCCCTATAAAAGGACCTTCAGAATTAAAGGAAACACACAGAAAAACAGAAGGAACAAGAGTACTGGTTGAGAGAAAAAGGTAGACAGAAGAGATTCGAAAGCTGGGAAAGGGTTTAAAGGCATTAGAATAGCTTTAGGAATCGTTGGGAAATTTTTGAAGATTTTTTTGCAAATTTTTTTTGGAAATTTTTGAAAAATTTTTAGATTTCGGTTGAATTTTTCGACGAAAGTTAAATTTTTTTGTGATAATTCCGGTCAAGATTAAAGTTTTCAGCCAGCTACCCAGATTTTTGGTGAAAATTCTCAGAAACCGACCAACTTTTCAACGAACTTCCGACGAAAGACCCAGATTTCGACGAATTTTCCAAAATCCTATGAAATATTCAACCGGAGTTCTTTAGAAATTTTAGAGAGAAGGAGAAGAAGAGGAAGGAAGAGAGAGAGAGGGAGGAGGCTTAGTCTGTTGAAAAAACGAAGGAATCAGCCTTATATACCCTTCCAAAACGACACCGTTTTTGCGTCAAGTAACCCAAAGGATCCGCGCGTTTTATCGAGATCCGACTCGACTCGAGCGTCGACCCGCTTTCGACCCGCGCGTGTCTCGCTTTTCCTAGCCGTTAGTCGAGTCGAGCCGACACCCTTGAGCTGCTTCTCCGAGCCGTTTTTCTTTCTTAATCAAGTCGAGCCGAGCCGTTAGCCGAGTCGTTCCAGTTTTTTTTTTATATTTTATTTATTTATTTATTTTATTATTAGATTAGGTTTATTTAATATTCTTTTATTTTTATCTTTATCTTTATTTTTATTTTTGTTTTACTTTTCTTTATTTTTTTATTTTTTATTTTCACTTTTATTTTGTTTTATTATTTTATTTTCTTTAAATAAAATCCAAAAAAAATATTTTTGGGGAAAAGTTGAAAGTATCAATTTTTCTTAAAAATAAACTGTCTAAAAATATTTTTGAGAAAAAGTTAAAAGTATCAATTTTTCTTAAAAATAAATTTTTAAAACGGTTTTTGAGGAAAAATTGAAAGTATCAATTTTTCTTAAAAATAAATTTTCAAAAAAGGTTTTTGAGGAAAAGTTAAAAGTATCAATTTTCTTCGAAATTAAAGTTTCAAAAGATATTTTGGAGAAAAGTTGAAAGTATCAATTTTTCCTGTAGAAAAATAATTATTCTTTTCTTCCTTTTTATTTTTTAATGTTAAATAATCCGACGATGGAGCCTCTACAAGTGAAACAGTAGTTTTCTTGCACACTCTTAAGGTGAGAGAATTTTTTTAATTTTTTGTTAAAAGTATTAGAGTCAATTGAAAATAATTTTCAATAATTAATTATTTGATAAAATTTTAAGGCTGATTGGATAACACAAATTTAAGCTGGTACCATCTTTTGATGGGCGTTGTGAGGGTGCTATAACTTTTCTCACACGTAACCGAACTCTCGAACCCTGTTTTGGTTAGTAGATCAGAACCTACTCTTTTAAGGACCCTTAAACTTAGGTGTTCCTTAAAAGTACAGATTCTTTATGTGATCAATCGCACTTAGATAAAAAAAATTGGTAGCGACTCCTTTAAGTCAATGTCTAACGATGGATCCCTGAATCTAGACGTTATGACATATATTATTAAAATATTTTTAAAAATTAAAAACTAATCATACAAATCACAGGTTAGAAAAACTTAATATAGATGAAGTCTGCGTTCAAATAAAATATTGTGATAAAAATACGCAGATGACATAGAATTACAGGACAGCAAACAAATTGTTGATAGCAATGATGCGATTATACCTAATAGAACCTTGTGCACTGAAATACTATAATGTAAGTTTCAGATATTTCAACACTGAACTTTGAATCATTTAACGTGATATTGCAATAGTGCTCGAAAGTTGTGAATTCAAACAAATTTATATGCTTAATGTTCTCTTTAACCAATTATTAAATATAAAAATACAAGAGTCTAAAGGTAGATTAAAAAAGTTAAAGATATTTTCTATTATAATAATTTGCAGTAGTATTGTAACACACAAGCTTTAATATCAACTTAGCCAGGACAAGGGAGATACATTTCTCTGACCACAGAAAAAGGTAAAATGTTCAATAGAATTCTAGCAATCCATGCGTACAAAGTACAAACAGTGCCATAAAATTGTTACAACATTCAATCAATGCAACTTCAACCTTGAGGAGCAATTTCCTTTAGTATTCAAGAGACCCCATAGATGGAATTCCATTACCAGAACTCATCCTGTCTGCTCAAATAGTCATCACAATGGTTGCTGCTATTGGTGGTGGTGAGTCTTTGGTTTGGGGCAGAAGTGGCAGGATTCAGATCTTTTTTCCCCATTTGTTGCACTTCAACTGGAGATAGAATCTTGATATGCAACACATTGTTCACGAATTCCCTGATAATCACAAACATGCAATAAAAAATTAATCCACTAAAACCATGTCTTTGAACAATCCATCGGTTTTGCTACCACTGCACAGCTCTGAAGAAAGAGTTCAAGATTTTAATTTTTCTCATATGCTTCGGCAAAGTCAAAGCCAGGAATAGTTACTCGACCAGCTTTGGCACCAGCCAGTCGCAGGACCATGCCCCCCACGCAGGCTATGGTCTTGGGCCATCAATTTTGCATAAGGGAGACATCTAATACACATTCGTCACTGAACTTATCTGCCATTCTACATTACTCTAGAGCTAAGCTAAGTGCAGTTGGGCGCATTAACATACCACAACCACATGCTACCAGGGAAATAATTAAATGGTAAAAAAACATCTATACCATCCATAGGTGTAGTTGGCATCATAAAGAAACCGAAAAATCGGGTTCCTCAACATTGAATGCATTAAACACAAATTAAACTGTATATTACTATTCAAGAGATGGATCCCACACTTAACTACATCATAACTCCAAAGTATTTTAGATTGGTTATATAACTCAATCTCAGTTTCAATCATAACTATTAAATTTTATGACCAATCAAACTTTATCCCTCTTTAACCATTTCACCTGTTTGATGCTGTTTTGCATCAAAAAATACTTTAATGCTAAATACTTTAATCTCTTTCCATTCAATTCCACTTGACACAAATATAATATATAATATTCTTTCAGCAATCCTTGAGCCTCTACCCTTTTTTTCTTTCTTTTTCCCTGAACGGCTGTTTGATCCTCAATTTATATCACCTTTTAGCATTTGCACATCCTTAACCCTGAAATTTTACTGATGCTAAAGATCCTGCAGTGCAGGAAACCTAATAAGCATCATAGTAGCTTTGATAGGCGCAACTTTCAACTTATGCAGGGAGAACCAGCACTGGTAAACGACAGCTCAAGGAAGAGCATGGACAAATTCTTTAAATTTAAATTTTCGAAGGGTTTGAAGCTAGGAATACCATCTTGCATAGATTCAAAAGATTGCAAGTTGACATATGATAAAATTTATTAATGTATTGGATGAATCAGTCAATTTGGTTCAATAGTTATAAAATTTTATAACTGAAAAGGATTTGAAAGCAAATTCAGTATTAACAGTCACAGACAATTATTCAAAAATAAACAAAGCATGATTTGGAGCTTACTGCCAAGGGTCATCACCAAGGAGAAGAATATCATTCTCCCTGTCAACAAATACAAGCTGCCAGCCTGATCTCTGAGGGTCCTCTAATTGGCTTTCAAGGCCAAACATTCGAGCAAGCTCACAGCGCAGCTCATCATAGCTGCTGTACTTGGAAATTTCCAATGAGCGCCCGAAGGACCCCGACTTGTGAACCTGTCAACAAGTATAAGCTCAAAAGCCATGAGTATCGCAAGCCAAGAGGGAAACTAGACATAAATCCTGTAACTAGTTTTCAAAATAAATGGTCACCCATGCAATATCATCAGTACACAACACTGTGATAACCATACAAGTCAGAGACTATTTTCAGCCAAAATAGGAAAAGAATGGTCATGTCTTGATTAGCAATGGCATCCTCCCAGAAGCTTGCATTGCCGAAGAAATAAATACAGTTGACAAACTCATACCAACTGTTGTCTATTGGGCGTTGTATCAGAGATCTATTACAAGGAAGTGATCCACAATTCCACATGACCAAGCTTTGCCTAGAATGTTGTGAGCCTCACAAGGTAATCTTGTATGCTTTAGTAACAAGACAAGACAGCTCCCACATATTCACCCATCTAAAGGGAAAATAAAAGATACATTTGTGAAGATAAATGAAATTACTATTACCTTCACAAACGTTCTGGTTGGAGGGTTGACCTGGTCCCCATTTTCAGAAGACTGCAAGTAACCTGATTCATCCACACAACTTGAGGTAGTCATGTCGGAATTAAGTAGAAAATCTGTGCCTGAAGCACTTGTGAAATTTGAAGCAGCATACGGCAGAGACAATGAATCATTTTCATTTCCAATATTTTTCAGGTTTGTCATCCCTTGCTGGAGCATAAGAGATGAGGAATCAATGCTAACCCCTAAAAGAAGATTGTTTTGCGAATCAGTTGAACCGTGGTATGCAGAATACTCCCTTCCAGGAAATGGAGGTAATAAGTTAGAAAGTTCAGATGCATTTGATTGTGCAGTTCCCAACTGTTCAACCTGGGGCACTACACAGTTAGCGTCTCCAGATGAAAGCTGTGGTTCAACAGCTACTGGCTTGGACAACATAGCAGAAGAAGAGATAATCGGGTTTGATCCATTCAAGTTGAGTAAATGGGAAGCTCCATCCTGGGATATTAAACCTAAGATACTTTACATAGAGGAAACATCAGATGTTGCAATAGAGTTCCCAAGAGGGCCAGAAAAAGCCTGCTGCTGGCATTGGGAAGAAACAGCTGGCAGCGATGAGGATTGGGCCTGGCTGGCCGATGCAGAAGGAAAGGCAGGGATCACATTAGAAATCTGCTGTGGAACAGACAACTGCGGCAGTTGCTGTGTTTGTTGAGACTTTTGCTGTTTGTGTTGTCCCTAATAGTTGTACAAATGGGATGCTGCAACTGCTGCAGAAGTTGAACCTGTGAAGTGATCAAATTATCCTGAAAATTCTGAAGAAACGCATTTTGTGTTTGGGACTGCTGTAACATCTGCCTCTGAATCCGAGCAGGCGGCCCATTAGATGTGCTCTATGGTTGCTGGAATTGTAAGAGAGATTGAAAACCTATTTTGGATGAATCAACTGTCCTCATTTCCTGAAATGCGGCAGCTGCCAATGCTTGGTAAAGATAAGGTTGTACACCTGGTATTGAAGAAGTATCAAGCCTTGGCTGTATCCAGGGCACAACTCCAAATCCTTGGAAATTTAACGACTGAATTCTTTCATTTCCAACACCACCTTGAAGCCACATCAATTGGGAATTGATACTCATATCACCATCTTTGAGAGCTGGTAATACGAATTAAATTGATTTAGTGCAGAAAAGGAAACTCCTAATTTCAGATCTAGTCAAGAAGATACTGTGTGTAAGTCCAAGCATTCTTAGCAAAGATTCTAGCATACCATGGAAGGAGGGCAGCGCAGATGGCCATGGTCGCTTCTGTCGCAATGGGAAGGCTGATGGATACGTAGGGTATGTTGTTAATGGTTCAGTCTCCCACAATGAAACTCTTTGCTGCCTCTCTCCTGCAGTGGATTCATCCCAGCCGACCTAGGATTATTAGAGTAAGGCTTTCATGTCAGATAGTAATGAAGACACTGCTTTTTTAAGCCAAAAAAAAAAAATTGAAAATAATATTGGCAACTCAAATAATGCACACCCATACACAGAACCTTCAAACAAACCTTAACAGAGCGCCAATGTGAGTTTGGCCAGCGAACAGGATATAAGTCACTAATGCCAGTTATTGTACCCATATATCTCATACATAAACACTCAAGTTAATAGTAAGCCACTTACAGTTACCACTGATACTACAGTCACACTGACTGACAGAAAAAGAAATATTTAGGTGAGGAAAATAAAGCCACTGCTGTGGAAGAAAACACCTTAGAATTTAAGCAATTCCCAGAAGCACGAAAATATTTAGAGAATTAAGACCCACCGGCGGACACTTGACTCTTCTGTCTCAAACAGCATTCTAAACCGCATGCCTACAGAAACCCGGGTGTGATAGACTGCTCTAACATATTTGGCAAGAGGAATGACAAACTCTGAAGGAATAGCCCTGCAATCAAGCTATTGTAAATGAACAAGATCCTATGCTGTAACAGCATCAGTCTTTTTCAATTAGTATTAGGTAGTTGACCTTGAGTTATAAAATATAGTAAAACGACTATTGGTTGCAGCCGCATGAGCTGCTGCAGCAAGAAGACCAATGTTCATGCTATAACTAGATAAAACAGAAGAAGGCATAACAGTCTGAGGACGATTCGCTCTCCGGATACCCAACAACAACTGATTTTTCTCGTTCCTGGTAGAAGAAAACATATAAAAAAAAAAAAAGAGAGATATAGACTGCATAGCAAGCATTGGTCAATAGCATGAAGGTAAAAAGCAGTTAAGATGCAACGGTTCACACTAGAGCCAGCAAAGTGACCCAACCCTGAAAGCTCGAACCAGAATCCAACTTGATTTGACCAAGAGAAGTCAACAACCCAAACCCAAACATCCCAAAAGAACAACATGAAATGACCCTAACTTAACTTGATTTGACATTAAAACTCAACAATTTAGACCCCAAATGATCTAAACCCGATGACTCAAACCCAAATAACCCCAAGTGTCAAACTGACCTAAGTCCAAAATAATTCAAACTGATATGACCGGAATTTTCTTCAATCTAAAGTGACCCACCCCACCTTGCCCAATTGCCACCTCTAGTAGTACACACGAAGAGGATGCATACCACTAGGCACATCACTTTAGAAATGAAAAATAGTAATGAACACTTCATTAGAGAATATAAATCCATGTACCAAAATAAATACATTCATAAATTTTTTTGCTACCAAACTATCCAAGTAGGATGATTTCACTAGATTGTTTCAAGTCCCATAAGGGATTTGACATCTATTAGCAGCCAACTTCACCTGCCAATCACACAATTACAAACGAAATAATCACAAATTATATAGAAACACAGGAAAAGCTCTTTACCAGATAAAAAGGACTGAATCACCAACAACTAGCCTCTTTGAGCTAACAAAAACACTCCATCCAGTCGTAAGAAGATGCCTCTTTGGCTGGCCTGCATTCATTAACAGTGACAAATTGATTAGAGGTTGGAATTACACCCAATGAAATTCAAAACCTTTTCATCATACAAAAAAAGCATAAATCTCTCTCAGAATATAAATTGATTCACACAAAACAGCCCCCACTGTCCCACTGTAAATGATACGTTCCGAGCATTAAATCTGAACACATTCCTAAGGGAACTACTAACAAAAATTACTGATTCTTCATCAACAGGCAACACATAATAAAAAATAAGGCAAACCTTTAGTTGATTCTAACACACAACATAGCCTAAAGAAATAGAAGCAGGAGAGCAATATTCCATCTAATAATGATCTTGCCCAAAATTAAGGGGTGGAGGGACTAATTACTCTTTAACACATGATTGCCATTCCATATAATATTTGATTCCCTCGAGTAAATCATGCATACCAGAAATATTCCAAAAAAGTCTTCAAATGTTATTCTCATAGAATTACTACTAGATGATCATCATTAGCCGAGACTTGAGCATTCCATTATCTGTTTTCAACAAATGCCTCAATAATAGACACATGATGAATCTTCACAAACCTCTTACATATCTTTTGAAAGGAAAAGGACTTAAGCACATCAAAGCTGCAATATGAAGGGCTTAAAGCCAAATAGACGTTTGTAAATTGCCACAAACATTTGTTATTTCCAACATTATCAGACAAACACATCCACCACATCTTAAGCATACACTTCACAAAAAGAGAACAGTTCTTGAAAAGGTCATCATATTTCACAAAGTGCTAATGTCACAGGCCGAGACTTAACATTCAGGCTCATACAGCTCAAGGACCATGGCATGAATTCATTCGGTGTCTCAGATTAGCCTAACTGTCATGGTTTATACTAACTTATAAGGTATTGTCCGCTTCGACCCCTTTAGCCTTATGGTTTTATCCTCCAAAAGGAGTATCATAAGGAGAAGGCGGTGTAAACCCTTATATCCCATGACCAACTCTAGTACCAGCTGATATGAGATTCATAGCTCCTTCCTAGGATCGTGACATCCTCTCCCACTCTAACGAAGGCCCACTGTCCTCAATAGCACATCGCTAGTGCCCCCAGAGTTAGCTCTGATACCATTTGTCATGGATCAAGACTCAACCTCTAGGCTTGTGTGATTTCAAGACCCAAGCATGGACTCATCTAGCATCCCAAATTAGCCTAACTGTTGTGATTCACACTCTTGTGAGGTATTATTTGCTTCGCCCTCTGGCCTCACAATTTTATTCTATAAAAGGTACCTCACAAGGAGAAAGTGGTGTGAATCCTTATATTTCATGATCAACTCTAGTACACAGCCGATGTGAGATTCATGGCTCCTCCTTAAGACTGTGACACTAACACCTACACCAACAAAAATTTCAATATTGGAAGAGATGACTTAGAAACTCTGAAAAATTACAAGGTGAGAAACAACAAACACTTACCAAACAAATGGACATGCTGACATGGAAAAATTAAAAAAATAGCATATATCCAACAAAGGAAGTAAATAGTAAGAACGCATTTTATGTCATATCTTATTAAACAATTTCTTGTTTTAGTAATTTTTTTTCTTATTCGTCACAAATAATTAATTTCACTTTGTAAGATTCGCATATTAACCACACTCTAAAAGAAAATATTTAAATCTTAGACCTAGCCATGATTTAGCAAAAGTAGAAAAAATGATTAAATAGCAAGTGTAAAAAAAAGAAAAGAAAGAATTTCTAAAAGAATCTTGTGTGTGTGAAATGATCTTTGGTTTGATCACCCTTAAACACATTTTGGGCGTATTTATCTTTTTCTTTAATAACCTCGAACCTTGGCCTACATTACATCATTAAAAAATTCATATTGGATCAAGAATGAATACTTAAATTGATGAGCTTTTCTTTGAGGAACCATTATAAAACTTGTGAATCATTTGCTCTCTTTCATTGCCAAGATACCCATTGGTTTGTCACCTCATTTTGGGATGAAATTGAAATTCTAAAATGCATGGTGGAATGATCAACAAAAAGAAAAAAGAAAAAAAATGGGGCTCTAAGGTGAAAACTCCAAAAAAAGTAGTCTAGAATAAGGTTGAAAGCCATTAAACCAACCTTGTGCATAGGAAATAAAAAAAGCCAGCATGAAACCACCTAGATTTTTTAGAGATCCAAGGATGTTGATGCTCTTGATGTTTAAAATCTATCAAGGGATTAATTTTAAAAATTTGAGCCCTCTTCTCTTGTTCCTAAATGACCTTTCAAAATTTTGAGCCTACCACAACTAACCTTGACATTAATCAAAATACCACATTAGAAAATTGAAAAAAGTGACGAAATGTTTGGTTTTTAAAGGATTTTTGCTTTTTAAAAAAATGTATGCCTCATTTGTCAGCCCAAATGAAAAGTATACACCTCCCTTGCTCTTTTCAAGTGGTGAACCTTTCTTGAATAAACTAAAACCTTGACATGCTAAACCATTCAATCCATTATCACCTTTTTCATTTCTAATAGGGAATACCAAATTTCAAAAGACTCTAAAGTCACATTTGTTTGGATATTTATATAGGGTAATTTTATTAATTATTTTGGAAATTTTTGAATGATTAATCACACATTTTTGTGAAAAATAAGAAAACCATGTTTGGGTGTAAAAGAAAATTCTCGAATTGTGAAAACCTTCAAACTAGTTTATTCAAGAAAGAAAAATATTTTCATTGAAGAATTAAAAAAAAAAATTTTAGAAAGAATATGGTGGTTTGTCTTCTTGATTTTGCAATCAAGTCCAAAATATATGTTACATGTTGTATGAAAATGGAAATAACTAGGCAAATGTGTTGAAAAATGAAAGGAAAATTGATTAAAGCATGTTTAAAAAGCAAAGAAAGCAAAATTTGATGAGAAAACAAGATGAAAACATGTGAAAGAATATGAAAATGATAAGTTGGAATCTTTTTAAAAAGAAGTTAGAAGACCTGATTTGATGGATAATATGGAATAAATAGAATTGGGAAAGAAAAATTTTAAAGAAGGATATTTTTAGCATTTATATCTTTTGATACACATTTGCATTACCATTATTATACATTGGTGTTTGCATCTATGTTGAGGCATATGCATCCTAAAAGTCTTTACATTTGCATTAACATTTTTTTAATGAAACTTTATAGTTGCAAGCAGCATTTAGATTATTAAAAATAAAATAGTTGAATTTGCAATTGGCATTCATGCCTTTAGGGCATTTGTATCATGCATGAACATTTGTATTGGTAAGAGGCATTTGCATGTGGAAAGGTTGTTATTGCATCTTTGTCAGGTACATTTGTGTCATAAAAAATTTTACATTTACATCATTGTAGGGGCGTCTACATGGAAAAAATATTGACATCTGCATTACAAGGATAAATTTGGCATCCATATTTTTGTCAAGGTATGTTCACATCGTGGAAACCTCATTTGCATTTCAAATCACAAGAAAAAAATTTCGCACCTACAATCACGTGCATTAGTATAGAGATATTGACATTTTGGGATTGGATATTTACATCATAACTTCATTTTATAAATTTTGCAAGCTATGAAAAAGCAATGTGGACATTTTGAAAAAAATAAAAGCTAAAAAAAAAAGAGAGAAAAGGAAATTATCAAGGAAAAAATATGTTAAGAAAAAAAAAAGAGTGAAAGCTTGTCAAAAAAAAAAGAGAAAAATAGCAAAAATAGAAAAAAAAACAAAAAAAGGGAAAAAGTCTATCATGAAAAAATGAGAAAGAAATTAGAAAAAAAGAAAATAATTTGACAAGAAACCAAAATGTCAAAAGGGTTTGAAGAGTAGAAAGAAAATGATCTGCAAAAAATAAATGGGTTGTTGAAATAATGATTGAAAAAGATGAGATACGATGCAATATAAGATTTAAAACTAGTTTAGCTAGCATACAGATTTAAGCCCAATTTAGTTAGTACTCAGATTTAAGTCCAGTTTAATTAGCATATAGATTTAAACCCTATTTCGTTCACATTCAGATTTTAAGGTTAAATTAGCTGACACACAAATTTAAACCCAAATTAGTTGGCACCTAGATTTTAAACCCAGATTAGCTGACACCCAAATTTTAAGCCTAATAAAATTGGCATCGGTTAAGAAAAAATTTGTGATTAAGTTTTCTTCAAAATTACTTAGTGATGATATCCAAATTAATTTGTATATTTACTCAGTAGTGATATATGAGTATCCATGTTTGCATATTATTAAAGTTTTTTTTGTGGTGATATCCGAGTAATCATATTTTATTATCATTCACACATTCATTCAGTGGAATGATCAAGTTCTTTTCGGTGATGATAACTAAAATTCAAAATGTCTTAAAATTTTGAGTGTTTTATTTTAGAAAAAGATTCATAAATCCTCTAGGCAGAATATTTTAAATATTAAAGTTTCAAGACCTTTTTTTAAAAGAGCATTTATAGATCTCAAGATTCATAAGTCCTCTAGGTAGAATATTTTAAAATTTAAAGTTTCAATTCCTCTTTTTAAAAAAGCATTTATAGATGTCAAAATTTATAAAACCTTCAAATATAATTTCTAAGTTTTTCGGATAAGATTCATAAGTTTTTTGAGTTGAATCTATTTTTAATGTTATGATTTGTAAGTCCTCTACGCAAATGTTTTAAATTTCAAAGTTAAGATTTTAAAATTTTCCAAAACCTTTAATGGCCCAAAAAATGAATAAAAAAAGCAAAAAAAAAAAAAGAGAGCAAAAATACAAAAAAGCATAAAAAATAGAAACCAAAAAAAAAAGGAATCATTAAAGCTAAAAACGTGAAAAAGTGGCTTAAATGAAAGTTAAGCTAGAAGGAAGCCTTTCAAAAAAAATAAGAAGACAGCAAGATGAATCTACTTCAGAGTTAAGGGAAATGACTTTTAGGGCAAGTTTTCATCAATTACAAGTATGGGGCAAGGATTAATTATATGAGATCAAATATAGCAAGATCGCAAATGTTACGAGATTTTGAGAAAAAGATCTGGTCTAAATTGGTCAAGTTCGTTCAAATGTTAATTATGCAAAGAACTGGTATTTGATTCCCTAGATGTTTTTGAATTAGCTGTTCTCTTTCTAAATTAAAATAAATATCCCATTGTTAATTGAATCTTGTATTCAACTTGGCACATGGAATCATTGTATTTGTCACTTGAAATTAAGATAATGATTGATAATGTTCATAATAGACTAACATATCACTTTATTTTTATTTTTTTGATTTACAGTTCAATTCTGATCATCTTTATTTTCTGACTTGTGACTCAGTTTCAGTCATTCTTATTTTTTTACTTACAGTTCAGTCCTATTCATTCTTATTTATTGAATTACAACTTAGTCTTGATTGTTTTTATTTTTTGAGTTACGATTTAATCCCGATCATTTTTATTTTTTGACATGTGACTTAATCATGATCATTTTTATTTCCTAACTCATGATTCAGTCACAGTCATCTTTATTTCTAGACTTATGATTCAGTCCGATCATCTTTATTTCTCGACTCGTGACTCAGTCTCAATCATTCTTATTTCTTGACTTACGACTCAGTCCTGATCATTTTTATTTTTTAATTTATGGCTCAATTTCGATTATTTCTTTTTTCAACTTATGGTTCAGTCCCGATCATTCTTATTTCTTGACTTAGGGTTTAGTTCTGATCATTTTCATTACCTCACTTGCAGCTTAGTCCCGATCATTTTTATTTTTTAACTAGCGATTCAATTTCGATCATTTTTATTTCCTAACTCGCGACTTAGTGCCAGTCATTTTATTTCTTAACTTGTGGTTCAATCTCGATTATCTTTATTTCTCAACTTGTGGCTCGGTTTCAGTCATCTTTCTTTCTTGACTTATGGCTAAGTCTCGGTCATCTTTATTTTTAAATTGTGGTTCTGTCTCACTCATTTCTTTTTTTCAACTTGTGACTCAGTCTAAATCATTTTATTTTTTGACTTGTGGTTCAATCTCGATCATTCTTATTTCTTAACTCAGTTCAATCCCAATCATTTTTTTCCTGACTTTCAGCTTAGTCTCAAAAATCTTTATTTTTCAATTCACAGTTTAATCTTGGTCATTTTTATTTTCTAACTTGTAGCTCAATCCTAGTTATCCTTATTTTCTAACTTGTGGCTCAATCTCGGTTATATTTATTTTTCAACAAGCGGTTCAATCTTGATATTGTTATTGTTCAACTTACAGCTTAATCTTGATCATCTTTATTCTTTGACTCGCGATTCAGTTCTGATCGTGTTCGTTTCCTTACTTGTAGCTCAATCTCAATCATTTTTATTTCTTGACTTGCAATTTAATTCCAATCATTTTATTTCTCAATTTTTTGTTCAATCTAAATCACTTCCAACTTTGGAAACCTCTTTTAAAAAAACAAAAAAAAAAAAAACAAGGCTAAGAAAATTCTAAAAACAATTTCAAATTAAAAAAATTTTTAAAAAAATTTTCAAATTTTGACACTAGACAAAATCATTGTCTATATCTTACTTTATTCCTAATTCTTAGCAATGTACAAAAATGGACAGTTATAAACATTTAATTTTATCTAGGCTGATTCGAGTTTGTTTGATTTTGTACTTAATTTTAACATTTTAATTTGGACTAACTTAAACTTTTTAATTGGATTTACTAGATTAAGTTCGATTGAGCTTTGTTTCAGGATGGTCATTTTTGGATCATCTTTATATGGGCTTAAGCCAAATTTAATTTCATTATTGGGTTAGTTTTAAATTTAAAGTTCTAATTAAAAGGTCAAGGCCTAATTCTAAGCCTAAATTTGAATTAAGGCCTATTTTATTTTTATTTAGAATTAATTACTTTAATTAATTTAAAATTAAAAGTTAAAAAAAATGTGGAAAAGAGGATTAAAGTTGGATTTTCTAGCTTTGCTAGATTAACATTCCAATTTTCATCTCTTTGATTTTTGCTCCCATTTTCCTACTAACTTTCAGCATCCATTAATGAAAGACACCAAGCTTGAAATTTAGCAAGCACTTTAGCCGAAATGCAATAGCCATTGCTACACATCTGCTATATCAATTTTTTAAAAAAAAAATCCAACCATAGATTATCAAATCTCGATTGAACCCAACATTAAGCAAAAATATGATTATACCTCCATACCCTAAAAAAAACGAGGCTAACCTTTTTGCCAGTTTTTTCATTAAAGACCACCATTTATCCTCGAGCCCATTTTCCACCAAAATTACTAGCATAAACATACAAAAAATACAAACTGGGAAGTAGAAGACCTCAAAAAAAAAAAAAAAAGAGCTCTTTCCTATTCGGCCAAAGAAGGCAAATCAATTCGCCAATAGCCCATTCCTTCACCATTCCCCCTTCTAAGTCCCTAGCCTCAACCACGAACCTAATCCCCTTTTATAGCTAGCCATCTAGCCCTATGGTAAGCATCATTCGACCAAGATACATACCTAACCTCCCATCTAGATTCCTATCACCTAAAAGCAGACTCCCTTTAACTAAAATCGTCTTGAGCAAATCAACCAAGCACTGAGTTTTTCACTTTTACCCCACAACCTTTGACAACAACTAGCCACTAAAAGCAGAAACCACGAGCATCCTCCTAAAGCCTCGTTGAGAACTAAAAATCCTAACCCTAAACCTCAATAATTGGTCATACCTGAAATAAAAAAAAAAAAACCAATAACAATCCCTTTCAGCCCTTTCATCATTTGTTCCAAAAACCACCAACAAAAAGCACCACAAACATTACCACAATCTTCACCAACTAGTGAGGAACTCAACAACCTAAAAAAATTTAACTGTAAGAAAAAAAAAGAGAACTTAACTATAGAGGGTGTCAAACTAATAAAAGTAGAGGAGAGGAAAAGTGGCACGGTAACAAAAAAATAAAAAAATAAAAAGTTAGTATCATAAAAGAAAATGTAAATGACAGCAACTCCTCTTTGGTTGATTAGCAATGGTGAAAAATGAGAGGAAAAGAAAAAAGATGCCATATTTTATTTTGGAAAAGATGAGAAAATGGAGGTGAGGGTTATGGTGGTTTGACAATTTAGACTTCAATTTTAAATTTATTAGTTTAGAGGGATTTTTGGACAAATCTAAGGCCAAATCTGTGAGGAGAAGGCTAAAAGGAAATATGGGTGAAATTTTGGTGTTTAAAAAGAGGTCGATCGAAGGTGACACTGGTGACGAAGCAATGACAATGGTGATCGATTTTCGCCAAAAATTGGGCTGTGGAAAGCTTTTTGTTTTTTGAATAAAATGGTTTTTTTTTTAAAGAAAAAACGAAGAAATGAATTTTAAAAAAATTTATATTTATAGTGTTTAAAAAAAAGTGAGGGTTGATTAGGTCAAACCTGCCCAAGACTCAACCCGCTAACCATCTTGGATTGACCCAACTCATGATTCAACTTCTCTAGATCTAGCTTGCTCACTTGATCTAATCTACCTACTCAACCCAAGCTTGATTCAAATCCACCAAATAGGGCTCCTTTTTTATTTTGGATCATATTGAGTTGAAACCCAAGAAACTCTATTTTTGGTTTTTTTTCTCTTATTTTTTTATTGCATTATTGCATGCATTTATTTAATGTTGTACACCATTAAAAGCAACTTGTTTGTGGATGATCGAGATTGATAAAAAAACTTTTCTATAAATTCTTGAATAAAAATCAATTAAAATGATTTTACGCTTTTAAAATGTATTTTGAAAAGGAAGTTTTAAGAATAAAATAGAACAATATTTATATAAAATAAATTTTTAGAAAATGATTTGGAAAACCCTATCTAGATGACATGGAGAATTAAAAAATCGTACCTAAAAAAATTAATTTTTCTTAAATATTGGAGAATAATAATAATAATAATAATAATAATAATAATAATAATAATAATAATAATAATAAAGTTAAATTAAATTAGAATTTAAAGTATAAAGTAAAATTTTCATAAGTAAATTAAATAACAAATAAAGTTTATTTTTTTTTAATTTTTAGAAAGGAAATAATAATAGGTAAAGAGAAATATATATATACATAATTGATTAAATTGGTTGTTTTAATTTCTAGTTTTCATTTGCATCATTTATTTGCGTCATGTTGTATTAATATAAAATTATCAAAAAAAAAATTACAAAAAAAAGCTTACTCCAAAAGTCTATCTAGATTTGAAGACTTTTAGATATATTTTTATTTTATCCAAACCCTTAAAACCTAAACCCTAAATACTTAAAACCCAAAACCTTAAATACTCAAAACCCTAAATCTTCAAACCTTAAACCCTAAAACTAAAAATCCTAAAACCATAAACCCTAAAACTGTTAAATCTCAAACACTGAAATATAAAACCTTGAAACCATGAAATCTAAAATCCTAAGTCTTAAAATCCTAAAATCTTAAAACCCTAAAATCGTGTAGCCCTAAAACTTGAAACTTTAAAATAAGACCCTAAATCCTAAAAATTCAACAATACCCTAAATTTAACTCAAATCCTAAATTCAACTTACCACCCCAAATCATCATCTGGAAATCATTCAAACTCTAAAACTATAACCTAAATCCATACCCAAAACCACAAAAAAATTTTAAGAATACGTATGAAAATCTCACGTGAAATAATTTATTCTCGAATACTGCCTAGAGGATGTGATATTTAGGAAATCTTATTTCATCAAGGTTATTAATACAAGCCTTAACCCGTACCAATAATAAGATTAAATAAAATAAAAAAAATAAAAAATGAGATCTTAAATATAAATAGTCACACTTAAACTCCACTTATAGGTTGAGGAGTCCAGGTGGTTTTATTATATTTAAGAATCTGATTTCAAAATAACATTTCATCATCATGCATATCATCCATTGGCATATATGCATTTTATTTATTATTACTTGCATTCATTTTGCATGTTTATGCCTTTTAGTTTTGTTTCCTAATTAAATTGTAGCATCATTAATTTTTTAAATGTTTTTTTATGAAAGGTATTATTCAAAAAAATAAATTTTTAAATAAAACTAAATTGATATTCTAAGGAAAATATTTCTTAGTACTCTGCCTAGATGCTAGAGAGTCACCAACAATTGTTATCTACAAAGAATATTATTTTTCATTTTAAGGAATATTGTGACAAATCTTAGGTAAAAAGAGTTATCCATAAATTTTGTTTAGATGTCGAAGAATTTTAAAATAATTCTTTAACCTAAATATTTTCTTAATATTCCTAAATAAAGAATTTTAATAAAATTATTTTTTAAAAAAAATGAAAGAAATTATTATTAAATTTCAAATCGAAATCATTTTATCCAACACTAAAAATAATACATGATTAATGGGTATCAATTTTCATGGATACTGTGGGGGTGCTAATCCTTCCTTACGTGTAACCAACTCCCAAACCCAATTCTATTTTTATAGACCGAAAATTATCTTTTTGATAAACTTTGAACCCATTTTATCATTTTATTAAAAAGATAGACTTTTTTGGTGGTCAATCACATCATAAAAAAGATTGATGGCAACTCTCCTTATGTTTTCTCAATTTTAAAATCTTTTCATCTAGTAGTCCCAAAATTATTATGATAGAAATGCAAAAGAAAAAAAGAAACTTACTTCAAATGTTAGAAAAGTCTTCAAAATATTGCTTAAGAAGGTAGTCAACGGTACTAAGATAGTAAAGTGCAAGTATTATGGAGAAGTTAAAAATTAGGATTCCAAGTATAGGAATGGAAATCTCAAATGTCATATGAATAATTGTGTTAAGAGAGATACATGTGATGTAGGCCAAATAATACTTTCTAATGACCATGGGTCTATGATAATGAGATCTACCAAATATAATTCTAAAAAATTTCATGAAAAATTAGTCGCTACAATGGTTATACATAATCTGCCCTTGTCATTTTTAGAGTATAGTGTCATTAAGGATTTATTTTCTTATTTGCATGATGATGTGACTTTAAGCTTTAGGAACACTATGAAGACTGACACATGAAAATGCATAAAAAAAAAAAAGTAAATTGAAACAACTGCTAAAGGAAACACCTGATAGGATTTGTTTGACTTCTGATTTGCGAACTTCTATCAATATTGATGGTTATATATGTGTTATTGCTTATTTTATTAACCATGATTGGAATTTACAAAAAAGAATCTTGAAATTTTCTTTTAGCCACCTCCACACAATGATGTTACATTGAGTTAAAATGTGTATTCGTTGATCGCTGAATGGGAAATAGAAAATAATTTTTTCTTTGTGACATTGGATAATGCTTTTGCCAATAATATTTTTGTTAATTTGTTGAAATTACAATTGAATGTATCAAAAATACTTGTAGGAAATGGTCAATTTTTTCATCTAAGAAGTTGTGCTCATATTTTGAATTTGATATTCCAAGATGGCTTGAAAGAGATTGATGAGTTTGTAAAAAAAGTGAGGAAAAGTATTAGGTATGTGAAAAGGTCTTAAGTTAGAAAACCAAATTTTTTGGAATGTGTGAACCTACTTTAGTTTAAATGCAAATAAAGGATTGAGACAAGATGTTCCAATTAGGTGGAACTCCACACATCTCATGCTTTAAAATGTTTTTTTGCATGCTTTCTCTCACTTGAAAATCAATAATTCAAATTATAAGAATTATCCATTTTAAATTTGGGTGGGATAAAATTGAGAAATTAAGTTAGTTCTTAAGTGTTTTCTATAACATTACTTATGTGTTTTTTGGAATAAAATACTCTACTGCCAACTTATTCTTCCCTTTAGTTTTTTAGGTAGCTTAACCTTAAATGAACACATGAATGGAAATTATGTGCAGTTAAAAAAGATGGCTTTAATGATTTTGATAAGTTTGAGAAGTCTTGGTCTTAATTTAGTTTGATTTTAGCTATAGTTGTGATCTTGGATCCTCATTACAATCTATGATTTGTGTATTGGAGTTATAAAAAGCTTTATAGGAATGATTCAATAAAGTTCAAACAATTAGAGATAATCTATTTTCTCTTTATGATAAGTATGTTGACACTATTAAGGATTCTATTTAGTTCATCCTTGGTTGTTTCTAATAATTCTAATGACCAAACTATTGATAAGAGATCTAGCATAGCTATAAGTTCACGTAAAAAAAATGTCTGGAAGGTAATTCATTTATTTTAAAATTTAATTTTTTGTTACTTTTTTTGGTAATGTTTTGTTATAAATTTTGATACATTTGAATTTTTTAATTCGGAGTTTCACACTTTTGACATTGAGAATAGTGTTACTATGTGAAAATATTAATTAAAGCTGTATTTGGAAGAACAAAGGCTTGATAAAACACAAAAGTTGGATATTTTGTAATTTTGGAAGCAAAACCAGTTTTGGTATCCCGAGTTTGTTGTTATGGCGTGAGATATCTTAAGCATTTCTGTTTCCACAGTTGCATTTGAATCTATTTTTAGTGCTACTGGTAAGGTTCTCGACCAATATCGTACCTCACTTAAGCCAGAAATTATGGAGGCTATTGTTTGTTGTAAAGACTAGTTATTTGGAGAAATTGCTTATGAGAGCTTAAATGAGATGATAGATGGTGTCATCAACTTAGATCTTAGCAAAGAAGGTTTTTCTTAAATAAATTGCTCTTCTTCATCTCAAGTTAATTCTATTGAATTGGGCTGACTCATTGAATAGCTTTAAAATTATTGTTGTTTTATGAATACTCTGAAGCTAGTAGGTTAGTATGTGTTGAATTTAGTATGATGTTTGAAGTTTGATGATATGTTGTATCTATTATCTATTCATGAATATCAGTGTTATTCGTATATATCAATATTATTCGTGTATATCAATGCTATTCTTGTTTATTTGCATTATGTTTAAATGGATTAATTGTACATGTGTTAGTTGTGCCACTTGTAACACGTGTAATTAATATGTCATGTTCGTGTTTAAGATTTAAACACATTTTGTAATTCTTATCATGTTTGTATTTTAATAATTTATATCATTACACGTGTCAAATACAACTTGAAACACAATGGAAACATGAATTGTCAGGTTTAATATTAATCCAATGCTTACTAGGATAGGGTTATGTGATACCTATAAATACAGGCTAAAGGGAGCATAGGTGAGAGACAAATCCTTTGATTATAGTGTTATCATCATTTATCGCTATAATGGGTTACCACCCTTTTTCCTACAAGGATGGCTTGATGATGGAGAAACGGTACATTTTGGAAGAGAAGAAGAGGAAGAGATGAAAGGCTGTTTATGGAGAGGATCCTCAAATCAATGCCATATTTGATGCATGTAAAAGGAGGAGGAAGAATGAGACACTGTTGTTGAGAAGGTAATGGCTGAGCTTGAGATCGTTATTGAAGATAACGCAGAACGTAATAGAAGAAAAGGCCAACCTGCCATCAACAAACTCTATTTCTATCAAAGAAAAGTTTTCAACTAAAATTCTTTGATCGTGAAGTTAATTTTAACAGTCTTGAAGAATTGGATATAGCCCTTCTGGATGACAGCAAGTAGTAGTATAAGACTTCGGTCAAAGGATAATTAAGAGGTTGAAGCAGTTGAAAGCTGAAAAGCCTAGTGCACAGCGTCGTCCTATGCTCGTAAGCCTGTGAACAATGCAGTGCAACAAGTATTTGATCTTCTTGACGGTTGCCGTAATTTGTTACCTGGTTTTATATTAATGAAGTTAAAAATTTTTGCATCATTATTTAAAAAGGTTGCTCTCCTTTTGCTTTTCTTTTCCCTAAATTAATATATATTCACTTTCCATTTTATTTATATTATTAATGTTTTTTTTTTTTAACTGACGTTGTCATGGATTAATCCTTGATTGATGAAACTATAAATTTAATAATCTACCAACAATCTACACGACCGTTGGCTGGTTACGAATATTATTGCTAATTGCATATTTAATGTTCATCCTTAGGAAAAGGTTTTGTTAATGCAATATATAGTAAGAAAGATTAAACAAAAAAACTGTCATACAAGTCTTCTAAGTACCAAATAATTGCGAACTTAATCTACCATTTTAATCTTTTTAATTGATTGACTTATTATTAATTGACAATAACAAATTATAAGTCGTAATGTTTTGATTGTTTATCAAATAACACAAACCTTTTCATTATGCATTAGTTTTTCCTTTTTTCTTTTGTTTTTTTTTTTTTTTTTTGAGCAACTTTTATGTTAGATTAACCATTTTCTAATTTTATTTCTATAGTTGCAAGCACATGCAATCTACATTACATTCTTTTGTTCTTCTTTTGTTAATTATTACTATCTATAAATTTGATCTTCTTAATTGCTTAGTAATACTTCAAAATATATGCATGCCAATGTTAGGAAACCTTTAACTCAAAATAATATTTTCCGAAAGGAAGGAGTTTTCTAATGAAAATAAAAGTAAAAAATTAAAAAAAATAAATAAAAAAAGAGGGTAAAAAATAAAAAAGAAAAGGTAAAATTAGGTAAAAGAAGATTTATTTTGTACACGGAGCACAAATTTAATTAAGTATCATATTTTACATTTTTTATTAATTAAGATATCAAATTAAATAATTTGCAATAATTCAAGCCTTAGTTTGGAAATCTAATTTTAATTCAATTATGAATCTTATATTTTGGGAGCCACAATTAATTAATTTCTTTTAAATAAATTTGGGGATTTTTGAAATTTTCATTTTCTTGAATGCACCTAAAATTCAAATTAGGACTATATCGAAACCTCATCTATATGATGTTTGAAAGAGAAGTTGCAATTTGGTAAGATTTCTTAATGTTCAAGTTCATGCACACCTATATACATACGCAAATCAAAATGAAGAATAGTAATAAAGTTAGCACTCTCTTCATTTTGAATGTCATACACAAACCAAAATGAATAATAGTAATAAAGTTAGTACTCTCTTCATTTTGAATGTCATTTTTCTTTTTTGAATTGTGCCAAAATTATAACCAATTTCATCGTTAACATCTATAACCGTTATTTTTTTCTATGTTCCATGTTATTTTTTAACAATTTTCCCTTTGTACTTCATAGCATTAGAAGTTATAATTTTTTTAACAGTTATATATTATCAATGTAATAATTTTTTATAAAAATATCAAAACACTAAAATCAAAATCTTTTTTTTTTTTTTATCTTGATGAGCAAAAGTACATATTCAATTTTTAAAATAAAAAGGTAATAATGATAGAATTCGTTTTCTATATACTTCTATTGTAATTCTCATAATGATAATACCTATGCTGAACTAAGGTGGTAAGGGAGAGAGAGTTGAGGAAATTTTTGAAGAATTTAATTAATGATTGGAAGTTAAACTGCTTTTTTTTATTACTTTTATAGAATGAAAATTCAGTTTAAAACTTAAATAAATAACCCATACTTGCAATTACTAAATCTATACTAATACTATCAACAAATTAATAATCTACAACCTTAATTATACAAAATCTATTAAACTCAAATGTTTTTATTCGAAAACAAATCAAAATTATTCAATCAATTTCAATTAAACCAAATAATATTGTTGAAATATTACCTCGGTATTAATGTTTTAAATACAAAGTAAATTACCTTTTTATCACTTAAATTTTTAAAAATTTTTATTTCTATTATCTAACTTTTAAAAACAACTCTTTAATTAGCAACGTATATAAGTGTTCTTATTTTGATCACTCAGTCATTAAAGATAACAGACCTATCATCTAGCATTCAATGTGTTATCATACTTTGGTTAGATGGCATACCCACGTCACTGATAATCAATATGTTATCTTTCATTGTAATTGAGTTATCAAAATAATAATAATAATAATAATAAAAAGTGACTACAAAGGTAACATAAATTTTTTTGTTAATAATAAATTTCTTCCAATTAAAATTTTTCGCCAAACTTTTAATTAAATTAATAATTAGGATCTTCATCAATTTGAAATCTTAATTATATCCTTTATTTTTTTCTTAAAAAAAAATTACTTGTTAATCATGTATTTGGTATAAATTATACGAAGATGGATCAACATACATTAGTGTAAAATTTTTTTGTTTTATATTTTTTTAATCATTGATTTTAATAAATTAAAAAAATTAAAAAATTTTATATTTAATTTTATAATGTTGTACGTTGATTCCTTTCTTTTACCAAAAATCTCGTCTAAAAATTAATAATAATGTAATGTTATTAAAATTATAAAATAATTCTGTTGTATAATTATGAGGCACAAATCCTCTTAAAAGCGTTCGATTACCATTATTGACAATCTTCTTCTATTTCTTAAAAATCATTCTTATCATCTTTAAAATTTAATGCTTCCAAATTGGAAACTTTAAACTCCAACAATTGAATAATATTGGCGACAATTTAGGGTGGTAAATGTAAAAAACCTTAATATATAGACAAATACATTAAAGTTATCCCACTTAAAATTAAAGTCAAATTCATGAACAACTCATTTTTGTCTTAAATTATAATTTAAAGGTTAAATTGGGTATAATATTATAATCAGTTGAGATAAATTTAATTTTGTTAGTTTTAAATTTATCATGATAATTTAAGAATGAAAACGATTTTATTATGTTAATAATCATTTTAAAAATTAAAAATAATTGTGTTTTTTTTTTCTTAGAAATCATATTTATACCCTACTATTATTTTAGGGTCTAGGAGAAATGAGATGATATTTAGTCAATTAAAATACTTAATTGAATGACACGTGTCTTTAATTGTCATATGTTCATTAAGTTAAATGAGTTATAAGAGATTATATTATTTGTAATTAATTGGATTCATGGATACTATTCATTTATGTTCTTATTCTTTTTTGTTAAATTACATGAATTTAATTATCATTGAATTTAACTATCCATAAATTTAATCACTTATGAATTCATGATATCCATAAACTAATTAATTGTGGATGAATATAATTTATTTTTAGTGTTATTTAAATTTAATATTTTGAGTTTACATTCTTGGTTTATATCATTAGAAATTAATTTTTAATTTTTAGTTTATACATAAGTGGAGTTTCAATTAAATGAATTTGTTGATTTATTCACTTAGATATTATTTAATAAATATTTATTATTTATTCATAAAGAATAAAATTATAATCCAAGCGAAATCAAATAAGTTTTTCTGGTTTTTTATAATGGGAGAATGTAACTTGAAATTTATGACTTTATTTAGAATTATTTTTTTCAATTCTAAAATTAGCGAATGACCTTATAAGTAATTATTAAATAAAAAATCAATCTTTTAAAAACTCATTTCTTCAAAGAATATTAATTAGCAAATTTTAAAGTTGATATTGATATATTTAGAATTCAAAGGAGGAGCCATATACACAGATATTATATTTTGAATAGTTCAAATATGCTAATTAATTAATTTAAATTAAAACAATTTAACGATAACAATAAAACTTATTTAGATTAAATTATCTTTTGATCACTTAATTTTTGAAAATTTTATATTTTGATCATCTTCGAGATTTTATATTTTGATCATCTAACTGAAGGATAACATTTTGATTATATCTGTTATGTATATGCCACCTAACGAAGGTATAATGACAACATATCAAGGGAATGATCAGTTACTATGCATTTCTTGTGTTCATGTTTCAATTAATTTTAAACATATTAATCGTATCATATTACATGTATATGTATAATAAGCACATCTTGTCTTAGGATTTTAAGTTTTGACATGTTTAATCATTTGTTTTATATCTATATTTGGACACGACATAAATACAACACGAATACACAAATTGTCATATCTAGATATCGGGCAGGATTTAAGCTGGTTGGGGTTTCTCCTTTTCAACATCAAGTGCAACTAAGACCCAGGTCACTTCTAAATCTAGCAGCTGAATTTGGCAAGATGTTTCCGATATCCAAAGTGATAATATCACAATAACACACCATTTATTCAAGTATCATATCAAAAACATATTCTACAGATATGGCAACTGCATTATTGGATCTCCAACAAAATTAAGATATGCTAGAGAAACTCCGAAGATCTAATGATTGTTACCAATTGCACCTAATCATGCTTCTTAACTTTGAACTTTCCCTTGGGGATCTTGCTCAGGACACCAGCATCCAGCTTTTTATAGCGACTTTTAAACTGGTCAAAAATATTGTAAACAAAGCTATCAATTTGATCATCATACCTCTCGTACAGGACTGGTAACGTATGGGCCGCAACAAAACCTGAGAAGCAAAATAAAAACTACAAGATCAACACCAAAGCACATAGAGACAGATATGCACATTTATTTTTTTTGGGTTCATGAGGCTTTCAGGATTTGAACTCTAATAACTGGAACAAAGAATCCAATAATCTACCCACAGACCACGAAACTGTTGGCATATGTGGATATTTTTCAGGAAGTAAGGTAAAGAATACCTTTCCTGTTTGTTCCATGAGATGAAAAAAATAAGATAAAAGTATCTCTAGACCCATATATATTGGTCACATGGACCATTGATTTATCCACAATGTGGAGAGCATGCCATCATTTACATCATGATGCCAAAAAAAAAAAAAAATCAAAATCCCTGAAAATTTTACTTGTCCATATTTGTACCAGACCAAACTGATCATAGATCCAGCAAACCACAATTTCAGGTGATGTTAAATGCCCAAATTGATTATGCTAGCTCAAGGGCAACAACCTTATTGTCTGATGGGCTTGATTGCATCAATTATCACAAGTTTTGGTTATAATTAGATGGAATAACTTGACGAAAACAAATAAAAGTTCAAGGCTAGAGTTCCCACTTTGAAAAAGTTCAGTCACTAATTACATTTTATAATCTTTAAATTTTATTAAACTATAGACAAATCTTGGAAATCTCAATTCCTACTTGAGAGAAGATTTTTTTTTTTTTTTGGCACTGGTGTTGCTTGCAAGTCGGAGGACCATGATCTTTTTGAGGCACTACTTATTTGAGTTGAAACTTTCAAATGCAACAAAGAGAAAGGGCAAGGGATTGCTAAATGCATGCAGCTAATATTCGTGGTCATGTTCATGCCAACCAAGAAAAATCAGCTAAATTTTAAGCTCAAATAGATAATCAGTTTGCAGACAATTAGCACAACTAAATTTATTGGACCAACAAACCAAATCCCAACAGATCAACTTGATATCAACAACACTACAACTTCTTGCCTGTTGTCACGGTTTTAGGGTCCCTTCTTTCTTAACTTTCAATCACAAGCAACCCATTTGTTCCAAACATAAAATGAATTTGTCTGCTTAACAATGTTCAGAGCACACAACCACCTATCAGAGTATTACCATGTTGCGAGATAAAATTAATAAAATTTCTTACCAATGTACAAAACAGTCAAAAAGTCGCACCAGCTTCCTAAAACAGCAGCAACCCACAAGCTTACAACAACCTGGAAAGCTTTCTGATCATTAATAATTCACTCCAGCAAATCTAGTGTGACAGATGAAAGATACTAGGAATGCAGATTCACTATAATGTTCTTCCTCCACATACTGTGATTGTAAGCAAAGTTGATAATGTTCTTTAAAGGCCTAAAACATTTCAATTATTTTCTGCCTTTTGGATCATCAGTGCTGATATTTGTTCAGAAAATATTTTTTTCATTTGATTGTCAAACTTTTTGTTGGATTGTCTATAAAGTTGCAAGCAGTAATACTATGTTATTAAGGGCCATTTATCGACATATATCACTTTAATATTTTCAAATATTAACAATCAATTACAACCAAATAAATAACGAAAAATTTGAGAACCAAATTAAAGAAAGAGTGAAGAATGCATAGCAAATAGAATGCATAAAGAAATTGATCACAACTTTTTTCCTCCTTGCATTAAGGATACATGGCTTAAGAGTTTGTTGAATGTTTCTAGAATATATGCTGGAAATTTTAACAGGTTCATGGATCAGCAAGGACCATTTACTTTGCAAATATATGGCTGTGAAGGGAAGAATACTAGGAAAGTCTCAAGAGCCTACCACAAGAAATTGTTTCAAGTTTCCTCCACATGCAACATCCTGCAGAAACTGTAAACCTCGGTTCACCTCAGTACCAAATGACCTGCCAATGCTGACAAATAATTCGTCGGGCAAAACTATGCGTGGCACTTGAGAAGGTGACCTATTGCCATGAAGTAAGTTATTGAAAAAAATTGAAATCCCACCAGCAGCACACAAGAGTACCAAAACCTTAAAGAGCAATAAATAACAAAAAGTAAAAACAGCACATAAGGATACCTCTGAGTTACCTGTTAAGTAAACCAGAGGCATTTGACCAAACAAACTGAGCAAGCATGGCAAGAACCACGGCAAAGCATAGAAGAGTCAGGAAATGGTAATTAAGCCATTCAAATAGAACCCATATTGCTGTTGCACCAGCCAAAACACTGGCTGAGATCTTCTTGTTCCTCCATAACAAAACATCAGCAGCTGCACAATTTACAGTAACAAAATTTATCGATGCAGGTGTTTTTAGCAATCTGAAGAAAAGAGTAGAAAGTCCTACATTTTCCACCCCCCAAAATATGGTGGACAGGCCTCTGACGTCCAAAAAGCCGACTGAAGCTAGAGACAACTGAGTTTGATTTCTCTTCCTCAAAAAAAGACACAGATTTCTGCTTAGAAACACTATCAGCAATGGTCTCCACTAGATTGTTCAAAAAGTCCTCTGAGGTTATTTTCTCAGGCATTGTTTTTGTGCTTCAAGAAAATAGAGAAATTATCAGCCCTGAAATCCCATCAATATAGTAAAATCTAACAAATAATTTGATGTTCCTTTTTTTAATGGTATATTTTGCAATATTTTTGGAAAAAGGGTTCTTTTTTCAAATATTGAGTTTTGATAATTAAAGTCTATTACCACACACACACACACATACATACACAAAAAAAAAAAAATCATTTTGCTTTAGCTTTAGCTTCTCGGTATACACATTTAAACACTCAACTGAAATATGAGCAACAATTCCAAGTAATTTTGGTTAGCTAGATGAATCCCATGCCATATCCACCATGAGATGTTTATAAGATCAAATATTTTTTCACTCCTCCAAGACAATTTGATTTTTCTGTTTCTTTCCTCTGAAGCCCAAATATCACTTCTCATCAAGAGTTGATAATTTTAATTGTCAAAAACTACAACTACATCAATGCTACAATAGGAAGACCCTTGGAATAGATAAGCTTCAAGAATCCCAAATCCAGCACATGGTTAGTCTTTTTGCAAGAGAACCTATGGTTGCTAGTTGCTTCAGATAATATCTAAGCAGACTTGGCCCACTACATGTTGGTTGAACAATAATCATGTTTTAATTTATTGGGCAAATGCTAAAGCCAAGACAGTTGGTTGGTCATAACTCAGATCTCAGATCAGTAGCATAAGTCTCTCTCTATTTTTGATAAAAAAAAAAAATCTAGTATCCATTCGAATTGCATCCTGTTCTTTTCCATTTTAGCTAACCGCTATTATACACATGGTTTTTGAGTGATGAGTCTAGCAATTAAAACATATGCAGCTATACCATATAATAACCATCATGAATTAGAATTTTAGAGGTTTAGGCTAGGTACAAAGCCAATTTTCAAGATGTTGCTTCCATAGACCACAAAGAAGGTGTCCATCTACCCTTGTCTTCTAAATAGATCACGCAGATGTTTTAATTTCTCAAATTCTAACAAATTTTTTAATTGTTTTATGATATCCTTTCTCCCAAATGCTTCTTTGTCATCTGTGTTTCGCCTACACAGCATTTGGTCAAGACTTTGTTATTCTAGATGGCAGTCAGCATAAAAATTCATACGTAAATTTTCCAAATAACCACCCCCCCCCCCCCCCAAAAAAAAAAAAGCCTTTTACTAGAGTTGCCTTCACCTTTCACAATAAAAACTTTTTCATTAAGCCAATTGCAGCACAGTGTGCAACCAGCGAGACATTAAGGTTTCATAATTGATTAAAGAAAACGAATAAATGACTAAAATGCACCAGCAATTGTAACATGTTTTGTATAAAAGTAAAAATCATGTATTTCTCAACAAAAAAATTACATCATCAATTCTTAACTCTTCAAAAATATTATTATTTATTTTTGTATGTAAAAACACTTTTTTTTACTCTTTGTCTCAGAAACCAAAAAGCAAAAGAAATAACAAAAAGGTAAGTTATGCCTCCAAATTCTTGTTCCGACCAGTATGCTTTAACATTGCATTTAACGCTTTTTAGAGAAATATTTGAACTGTGTTTCAATACATGAACCTTAACCAACCCCCCCCCCCCAAAAAAAAAAAGAAAAGAAATAGTAGTAGAAATAAAGCAAACAAAATATTTAGTATCCTCAAGCTTGCCAGAATATGTTACTACAATTAAAAAACAAGAATCCTCAGAAATAGTTAAACCTCAAGGAAGGGACAGCAGTGAAGGCAAGGACCAAAGCAAACAAAATAAATCAGGAACCAAACAAAACCAACAAGAACTCGAAAAATTTTAACAACCCAGAAATCAAAAGTTAGAACTTTACTAGAATAAAATATAAGATAAAAAAAATCCATGATCAAGGAATTGCAATTCATGCAGAAAATAGCATCATTTGTAAAAAGGAAAAAAAGATTGGAAGGAACGCAAAAGAGCACTAACCAGGGAGAGAGTTGGCGATTTGTTTGAGGAGAGTGGCTGACATAAACAGACAAGAAATGGAAAGAGGCATCAAGTACTTCGACCTTTTACCTGTGCGTTACTTCCACTCCCTGCAACTTTAAAAAGTAACGTTACGGATAAATATTAATAAAAGAAAGAAAAAGAAAAAAAAAAACTATTAAAGAAAAAATAAGGTATATGTATTTTTTTATAGTTAAAATTAATAAAAAAAATGAATTTTAATAATTATTATTTAAATAAATAATGAAAAAAATAATTTATTATAATTTTTTTTAATTATAATTTTTTAATAAAATAATATATAAATATATTTTCATACTACTTAATTTATATAAATAAATTTTTTTTAAATAAAATTAAATATATTTAATATGATAAGATATATTAATTAATTATTGATTTATTTTAAATTTTATATTTAATTTAATTTTTTTACTTATCCTTATAAAAATTTATTTTTTTATTATTAAAACTTAAAAAATAATAAAATATTTATAAACTATGATGTTATATAAAATATTTATAAAAAAAAGATATCTTTGCTTAAGATATTAATTATATAATCAAATCTAATATCATAATAAAAATATAAATATAATAATTTTTTATAAAAATAAAATTTATTAACTTTCTTTTACTTAACTTTTTCTCAAATTAAAGTATTAAAAAATAAATATTATGAAAAAA
Organism: Durio zibethinus; assembly: GCF_002303985.1. Next base: position 12,873,104 of record NW_019167860.1, on the reverse strand, counting down.
AATTATTAATTATTAATTATTAATTTTTTATTTTTTAAAATTAAAAATTTATTCAAACAAAAAATTATTTTTTCTATTTTCATTACTTATTTATTTTAATTTATTTTCCTTTTCCTTCTCTCAATACAAATATTTCGTAAAATTAAATATGTTTTTATCATGTTTGTTTTTGTGATGTCCACAGAAATATTGAATTGGGTCGTAACGTAGGCATCTTCTGACTGCCGGCTTGACGGGTAGTTGTTTATTCTATTACTTTTACTCCCCTAATCTTCAATAGTCCTTCACGTGGAAACAGGGAATAATATTATTAATGTAATTTTTTAATTTTAATATATTATATATTATTACTGTAAATTTTTAATTTTATAAATAAAATTAAAAGATAGAAATATATTTTATTTTTATTTTTAATTAATTTTTTATTTTTTAAATATATCTTAAAAATTTGACATATATGTTATTTTTTTAATCTTATTTGTAATGTCTAATAATTATAATATCATTGTACTTGATAATTTTATTTTACTATTTAATAACACAATATGATTCTAATAATCGTATTCTTTTGGTATTTTCAAAATATTTTCAAAGTTTCACGTAAAAAAAAAACACATTTTCATGGTTTTGCTTTAATTTTTAACGTTGAACTTTTGCATTTTTCCAAATACTGAAAACGAATAGCAACAACTTTTGGTCGACTAAAATGTTAATCGGTGTCCATAGATAAATCTGTTCAAGAAGAGTTGGGCTACGGCCAAAGTTCACCCAAATTTTGAAAAGGTTAGAGTAAAAATGTTAACTTCATTACACATAAGGAATTGGGCTACTGTCCAAGACATTTGGGCTAGCAACCATGTAAAAAAGATTTGAAAAAAATATTAAATATATTAAATGGATCCGTATAAAAAAAAATATGGAGCATTTAGTAAATGAGACGAGAAAAGCACACATTTTTTAAATCATACAAAAAACGATAGAATTTTAATTGAATTAATTAAGTTTTTTTTAAAATTTGATTCCAATGGAAATAAAATTTTAAAATTTTAAAATATTATGTATTATTAAAAAGAATTTTTGAATCAATTAAAATATTATTAAAATTAATATTTAAAAATTATAAATTAAAGAAAATTTAAACATATAATATATTTTTTAATTCGATATATTTTAAAAATAAATTAAAAACTGAAAAAAAAAATCCAACCGAACTTTTATCATTAAGATAATTCTTGAAATGTGGTGTTTTCCTAATTGAGGTGCCATGTCCGACAACCCTCCAAGTCCAGTCATCGCCTCCCCTAATTCCAAAATGAAGTCCGACGTGGACTTGTTAAAGAGTAACTCAAGCCACATGGCACCAATAAGAGCCTCAAGAAGCTTATCCCAGATTAATAGTCTGATCCCCCTTCATCATCCAATATCCAAAGACAAGCCAATTCCCTTCTCATATCAAAAAAACCAAAAGTCCCACTCATTTTTCTGTTAGTTTTATACACAAAGCAAAAAGCACAGCCAAAAGAGAAAAGTTTTCGAAGTGTAAAACAAGGAAAGAGCAGCATGTACTCCACCACATGCTTCTTGCACCACCATGCACTCACAACCACAAGCAGATCATCATCATCATCATCACAGCGGCAAGCTGCAAACATGAAGCCAAGCCAGCTAGTTTGCAAGGCTCAGAAGCAGGCGATCCAAGAGGATGATGGAAGCCTTGTCCTGTAGGTTGGCTCCCACTGTGCTCATTGGTGTTGCAGCTGTTGGCTTTAAGGTTTCTCCTGCTGATGCAGCCTATGGTGATGCTGGTAACTTCTTTTCTCTTTCTCGTTGTAATATTAAATTTACGAATATGGACGCCATAATTAATGTGTTCTTCTATAACTATTATACACGCGTGTTAATTTGTGTATTTGTCTCTTATAACCTGCAATTAAATACAGATTATGCCTTTGATTTTGAATCTCTTTGGCAAGTTCCAACTCTCCAAGAATCAAGCTATAATTTTTCATGATATTTGGAAAAATGCTACTTTAATCTTAATTTTTTTGCACGGAGAAGACACCCAGACCAGATCATGATTGTTTTTGTAAGAGGGTATGCTTAACTGCAGAAATCTCTACAAGATACTCTATTTATGAGGTCTATGGTGCTTTAAAGAATCCCAACATTTGAGTCAATGATTGATGCATGATTTTTTATTCAAAAGAGCAGGTTCAAATCCCCTTTCACCAACTCAAAAACAAATTATATTGCTTTAGAGGTCATCATCCGTATTCCAATCGCATTAACATGTAATAAGGCAATGTCAGCAGCCATTTTGGTCTCATGCACTCCATGAGGGTAATGATATTATATGGGAAATGAAATAGGGATAATTCATTTGTAGATCATCATTTTGGATATAATGACTTGAAATTGTGGTTGATTGCAGCTAATGTATTTGGTAAGCCAAAAATAAACGCAGACTTCTTACCACACAATGGGGATGGGTTCAAGCTGTCAATACCATCAAAATGGAACCCAAACAAAGAGGTAGAGTACGCAGGTCAAGTCCTCAGATACGAGGACAGCTTCGACTCAACCAGCAATGCTGCTGTCATGGTCACTCCAACTGACAAGAAGTCCATAACTGACTTCGATTCCCCCAAGGAATTCCTCTCAAAGGTATATTATGATTTCTGTATGTCCACAATTGGTCCTTTCAAGAATTATGAATATAATGTTTGCTGATTAATTTGCTTCTCATGAATCTTTGCAGGTGGACTATCTGCTTGGAAAACAAGCATATTCTGGCTTAACTGATGCTGAGGTAATTCACTAACATATCAAAAGAGAAAAAGAAAGGAAATTAAAAGGGTAGTTAGGTCGGCATTTTTAGTCATGTATGTTTCCAAAATCGCTTGCAAAGTGGAAACTTGATGTAACTCGAAACTTAATTCAGGTTTATACAATCACCCTTAAAAAATAGCATTTAATAGACAAAAGTGGCATTTAATAGGTTCTGAATTCAAATCCTCCCGGGATGTAACCTCCTTTGTATGTAAAAAAAAAAAGAGTGGACACATGCAAAAAAAAAGAATGGACACTTAACATAGTTATAGCAGATTTTGGGAACTATTTTTTGTCTCTCTCATAATTTCCTTCCTGGCTTCTTTTTCCGATTACAAGCAAATCTCTAATGTCTACTTACATATATACTTGAATATGTCAGGGTGGCTTTGACTCCAATGCCGTGGCAACCGCAAATATATTGGAGTCTTCGACTCCTGTGGTTGGTGGGAAACAGTACTACTTCTTGTCGGTGTTGACGAGAACTGCTGATGGAGATGAAGGTGGCAAGCACCAACTAATTACAGCCACTGTAAATGATGATAAGCTTTACATTTGCAAGGCACAAGCTGGAGATAAGAGGTGGTTTAAAGGAGCTAGAAAGTTTGTGGAGAGCACTGCAAGTTCCTTCAGTGCTGCTTAAAAACTTAAAAGGAGAGATTTTATGTAAATCTTCTTAGAAATCATGTTGGATTTGAGTTTGTCTATCATGGATCTACTCCCGTCCAAAGCTTTTGTTTTCAATTTTTGTCTTTTTGAGGAAACTTTGGGGATATCTGAATATTTCTTGGCACATAATTCAAGAGGAATCCTTTCGCTATATATTTTTTACCAAGTGATCGCATCAGAATAGAGAAGAAATTGAAAGTGTTGAGTTTTATGGGTATATTAGTAAATAAGTACGAAATTGGCATCCAAATCATACTTTACGTAAATTAAATTATTCGATTCGGGCATTATCGAAACTGGTGCCGATGTAATTACTTGTTAATTTGATTTTACCCAATTTAATTCGGAATAAATTTATTGTGTTAGTCCACTGATATAAAATAAATATAATAAATTTTCACTTGAACAAAACAAATCATTTCTTAATGTTTTGAAAATACATTAAAATATAATATATACACTTAATACGTTTAAAATCAAATTTAAACTAACATAATAATCATTATAAAAAATATCAAATATGAATAAATACTTGAATTATCGAATAAACAAACACTAAAATAATATTATCACATCATTTGATATGTCATGTGATATTATTAATATGATATTATAAATTAAAAAAAATAATTTTTATTGATGTAATAATATTATATGACCTTTAATAATTGATATGACATTATCATATTAATATACCATTAAATATTAACAGTTGAGTAACAAAAAAAAATATTTACTCAAATATTAATAATTAAATCGAAAATTTTATTACTTATATGACCATTTTAAAGATAAAATCCTAGTTGGATGACTAATAATGTGTTTTACTCTTTATAATCTTATCAAATCTAATCGAAATTATTGAGTCAAATTTAAATTTGAGTAGTTTAATTAATTATTAATCGAATTTGAATATAAAAATATAATTCAATTAAACTTGAGTCAAATTTTGATTTGAATTTTTGAGTCAAATCAAACTCAAATTTGAGTGTATCGATTTGATTCAACTTGATTAATGACTAAATAAAAAATTTTAATAGTTAAATAATCATTTTAAAAATAAAATCATAGTTGAACAACTAATAATGTATTTTATTTTTAAAAATTTTATCGTACTTAATCAAAACTACTAAACCGAGTGTAAGATTAAATAGCTTAATTAAATTATAGACGAAACTCAAATATGAAATCACGTTTTGGTCTCAAACTTCTTAATCAAGCCGAACTCGAATATGAAAATGTATCGATTCCACTCGATTAGCCCTTAGCAAATCCTTTAATGCTAATACTCCATGAGAATCAAAGTTAACACCAGGCACACAGGTACTGATGAGCAAGCAAGCTTCAAATTTTCACCATAACTGTAATCAAATTAATTAAATGTTAAAAAGGAGAACAGCAAATTTATTATCAGAAAGTTCCGGCATTGTTGACAATCTTCTTTAATATGAATGTCCGCTTTCAACAAGGAAAAGTATTTACATCAAACCAATTATGAGACATCAATCACTGGAGTCTCTATGCATTCAATCTCTCAGGTTCCTCCATTGCAATAATGGATGCCATTACTGTGATCGCCTTTCCGCTTTGAGCTTAGATTGTTTAAGCTCCATATCCGAATTGTACGATCATCACTAGCTGATGCCAACATGTGAGGGTTTGCTGGATTCCAGCTCACACAATTAACAGTTCCAGAATGACCTGGTAACGCCTCTATAAGTTCACCTGTGCCCCTATGCCATATATAGACCTAAACATTAAGAGTAAAAAGAAAATTAAATTTCACACGCTTCAGGTTATAAATTTACGTTTACATAATGTCTATGCATAAGTTTCGTTAGTATTTCAGCACTATACTTGCGACAAAGACAGACTAGGGTCCACCCCATGAAGCCATAATCATCTATCTAGTAGGAATGAACCAAGATCCATTTTTCAGGACTAAAGTGTTAGGCACTAAGTCCAGGCAGCCAAAAGGTCCCATTAATTTGGCAAAAATCTTCAAGGTCACCAATGGGTATACTGCCGTGTGCAGATGTGGAAATTCATGACTAAGTCCATTTTGGGGGAGGGGAGGGGAAGCAGGGGGAGCCAGAGAGGGTTAGGACCTTGAACCTTAACAATTCTCTAAGTAGAAGAAACAATCAGTAGGCCAAACCGGGGCTGTTCACAAGTAGAAATTCTAGAAATGAAAAAGGTACTGGAACATAGAATGACAACTATACTTGTGTACCATGCGGATAGCAAATATATGCTTATACATGCAAGGCTGATATATGTTGAGCCCATCAATAACAAATAAAAATCTTATAGCATTTCTGTGAGATAAAGACATTATCATGAAGTAAACAACTACTAAGGTGAATGCTGACAAAATTTAATCAGCAGCTTAACAGGGAAAGGATTGAGAAAACACGACAGAAGAAAATCAGAGGCTCTGATCTACAAGACAATTTCACCTATGCAACCAGATGACTGCACATGACTGACGAACAGGAAAAGCAATGAGACTTTCGCTGATAGAGCAAAATTTATCTATACTTACTTGAAACTAGTAGCCTTCACAAAACTTCAGTCTGTAATTTATTACTACAATCTCACTCGAATGACACATCTATGCAGAGATGGATACCTTATATAATATAAGTCAAGAAATGGCAACCATATTATGAGAATACTGCTTTCCATATTAATCATAGGCTAAGTTACTGCTACAGATTGACATAGAACAAATTTGAATTCCATACCAGTGAGTCCTCACTACCGCTGGCAATAAAAGCTTGCTCAAGTCCACCAAAACAAGACCTAATTATGAAACGGCTGCGTTTATGGCCTCTATATTTAGAAACAAGCTTCGGATCACCTTCTATATTCCATAGATGGATTTCTTGGTTTAAAAGATTTACCAGCAAGAATCTATTGTCTCTTGATGATGAGAACGAAGTTATTGTTTGATCTTCTTGAATAAATCTCTCAACTTTTGCTTCCCTGTCAAGTAATAATATTGTTGTTTCCCTACATATACTTATAATCTGCTTTCCATCACTTGCTATTTCCAAATCAGAAATTTTTAGAGTGCGTTGCCCTTTCCAGCACTCTAGCTCTGTCCCATCCAATTCCCACATGCAGATACTCTTATCATTCACACCAGAAAATATCCATTTGCCATCTGGAGACCATCCACATGAAACCATGCCAAGACCAGCTTTTTCATAAACATGGAGGCATTCACCAGAAGAGACATCCCAGCGCCTTACAACCTCCTCTACACCACATGTGAGAAGTTGATGATCATCAAGACTCCAAGAAACAGAAGAGATAGGTTTCTGGTGACCAGATAGTTTATGTTTTAAAGATACTCCATTTGCATCAACCTTCAATAAGTCAAAATATTAAAATGAGAAAATCGACTGATTGCTAGGCTTTTGAGTAAGCCAAAAGATAGTGGATTCAGAAGTGATCTAAACATTCTCACACATTAATACAAACTTTTTATGCTTGAAAATTAGATTCCAGCCAAGAGAACGTCTTAAGTTCACCAAAATCCTTGCATAATTGTAGAAAATTTTGAAAAGAAAAAGGTGGAGTTTCTGGTGTTTGAAAACTAAAAACTTGCCAATAGGAGAGAGAAAAAAAAAAAAAAAGAGAATGAATGTAAATAAAGTGCATTAAGGATGAAAACAAAATAGTGATTATTACTGAAAACACTACTTAGTTAGATGGAGGAGCTATTTTAACAAGTTTCTTAAATTTGGATACCAATAAAACCTTAAGAGGACTAAATAATTCAAAAGAAAATAAGATCATGCCTTCCATTGACATACTAAAAAAATGCAAGCTAAGGCAGTCTTTGATCAAGAACAGAAAAGCATTTTGCCCAGATGGTATCCAGACTAATGTATGGCAATGTATCGCAGAAGGAAAATATCTTGGCTTACAAACTTTATTCAATAGTCCAACACAATGCTAAATGAGGAGAGAAAGAGCACCCTTTCTTTCTTTTTTGAGAAAAAAAAAAACTTACCTATCTACAAGAAAAAAAGGACATACCATTACAAAGGCATCAAATTGATAAGTCATATAATGAAATTGTGCGAAAGGGTAACCAAACAGAAGTTGAGGAATGAGACTAACATTTTTTAAAATCAAATTGATTTTATCTCAATTAGCTGGACTATTAAAACTATTTATCTTTGAGAGCTTTGCTACAGAGATTCCACCTCAGGTATAGCTTTTTTGACCTTTCTATATTCTTCTAACTTTGGTGCATCCCACCTTTGAAGCTTTTCTTTTTTGTTTACTTGATTCTTAACTCTTACCTCATTTTCCATTCAGCGATTTTAATGCTGACTACCATGCAAAAATTCACAAAATCAGCATGAGAAAAAACGCAATTTTAGAGTCAAACAAACTAATCATACTCTATAGCACTGTTATCTAATTTCATTCTAACATACACCATTGTGATCAACTCTATAATTCCTGCCTAAATCACCAAAAGAAGTACCTCTTTTATCATATTCCAACATTTTCTATTTTGTTGCATCTAGGGGTACTTATTTTCGCTAAGGTTCCATTTTTATTGCTGCTTTGGCTATTTGTTCTCTGTTATTTGCTTTTCACCTCCATAAACTTGCTAAAAAGACAAAAAAGTATAGAGGAAAAAGATGAAGATCATATTCAATTAAAATGAACGAATGGCTAATTAATCCACACATTCAGACATAATTCCTCCATAAAAAAAATAAAATCATGCATTTTCTTATGCACAAAAGTCAAATTTTTAATTTTTCAAAAATACTAATCTACTTTCATATTCAAACACAATTTGTTTTTCACTTTTGGTAACAAAATCAAGTAGCCAAAATAACAACCAACCATACTCTAAGCTTAATCTCCAAGAAATGACATCTCTTTTTATCATTTCTTTCTTTCCTTATTTTATTATGTTGGTAGCAATTCTGTTGAAGATGGGGTAGAATATAAGTTACAAATGAACCACAAGGCATTAAAAAAAGGTGCCAAAATTCGAACATTGAAATTGAGCATCTAAGAAGATATGTTAGTAGATTTAATTAAAAGTGCATAAAAATTACTGAACCCATGTCTGCAATGGAGTATGAAGAACAGAGATGAAAACATAAATCAATTTATTACTATAGTTAGGAATTTAAAACTAAAAAGTTGCAAGACATAAGCTATAGATACAAGGTTTTATCCTCAACAAAATCAACATTATATGTTCCAAGTGAAAAGCAATACCTCCCAAATGATTGCTGACTGATCATTTGATGATGAAGCTAAGTATTTCCCATTATGTGAAAATTGCAAGAACCATACTTCATCAGTGTGAGCCTGTAGTATCTGTTGCAAGAGAAATGACTATAAGGATTAAAAAAATTGCAATAGTAATTCAAAAAAGGAAAAATGCAAGCCACAAGTAGATAAAATTACAGAGAAGGAATAAACAAACAGAAAATAGAATCAAGAATCAGCAAATATTCCAGTCAAAGGATACTAAAACAAATACACTTGTATGCATATGTTAACAATTAATCCAATCTTTTTTTCAGAGGCATGGCAATTTTGGACACAATCTACTAGCACGATATGAATACAACACAGAGATAAGTTGATTTGGGTGATGTATAATTGTGTTTGAGCGAACACACCTAACCTGTTTATGACCCGTTTATGCAACAAAAATATTCACGTGCTATGCAAACGAACACACCTAACCTGTTTATGACCCGTTTATGCATGTTTAATTAATCATATTAATAGGTTTGCCAATTACTCAAAATATCTAATATGTTTAAACACATTTATTAAATTATTAATATTTAAAATACATAAAAATAATAATATTATTCTTGTTTAGATATATTAATCATGTCTTAATGGGTAAATCATGTCTTGTCTAAACAAGTTGATCATATTTAAACGTGTTAACCATGTCACATTATCTAACCAGTGTAATAAATGTGTCACGTCTATGTCAAAGACTTTAACACGATAAACTAATCATGCAATGTTAATGTTAACTCTTACTTGTTATACTCTTACCTTGACACAACATGATTATGATCAGCAAATGCAATGCCAACCCAGGAATTTAAATTGCGATCACAGTTAAGTTTTCGGTTGCATAATGTTTATAATAGTTGTGTATATAACGGATGAAATAGCGGTCATCGTGTTTACTGCGGTCGTGAATTTTTTTTATTTTTGCACAACTCATCAAATTTGGGTAAATAATAATTTTATCCATGAAAACTCTTATTTTATGCTATCTAAAATAATTCATGACATTTTAATTCCTTTACTTATATGATAAAATAAATTATTATTTTTTATAACACAATTCGGCAATATACATATTAAAAGTGTTTAATATGCATATCCATGAATTTTACAATGATGACAAATGTAAATACATGAGATTAAAAAAATAGTTTCATATGTGAAATTATATTTTTTAAAGAAATTATATTTTTTAAAGTATATAAAATTAAGCTCATTAATTTTAAATTAACTAAAAAAATAATAGCTGAAAGTTTTAATATATTAATTAACAAGATACTTGTCAATCTAACTTAAATCAAAAAACAAAAAAATATAAAAACAATTAATATAACATAAGTAATACCAAATTTTAATCATTTACATTAATTTTTTAAAATGAAAATAAAACATATACTAAACTTATGAAAACAAAATACATTATTTATTGTATATATGTCCCTCTCAAATATTCAAAAAATTTTCTCAAATTTTCATTTCCCACAAATCATGCATCTTTCCCTCTCAAAATTTTTTTCCTTCTCAAAACTTTTATCCAAGGAAAGAGAAAAAAAAAAAATTTTAACTTTTAAAAAACCCATAAATGACAGCCTTTCAAATTTTCCTATTTTCCCAAATTTGCTTTCTTAAAATCTTAAAATAACTAACAACTCAGTTACACTTTAATTTTCATTTAAATTATCAAAAAAATTTTATTAAAATAACAATTTTCCACCATCCATTTATCTTTCTCTCTTTAGATTTTCACCTAAACAATTAAAGTCTAAAGCCACTTTTGATTTCGTGTCATAGATAAGCAACCTTCCATATGCCCCTTTCCCCAACCATCTTTGTGTTTCCCTTGGTTATTTCCACTTTTCTTCCCCAATAAAACCCTCATGACCCGACCCAACCAAATCATCCTTATGCTTTTTTCATATCATCACAATCTTTTCCTCAAGATTTTCAACGATAAAGTCTCGCCTATCTTTTAAGAGCAAAGATTCAAGATGATAACAAACCTGAAGCCAACACCCATGGAAACCATAACAGAGCTCTCTCTCACAACCGTCCCAACTAAAATGTTAAAACATGTGAAGAAAAATGGTAATTTTTAGTAAATATTTGTTTATTACCTTGAATCAATTCTATCTTTTTATATTGATAACGATTTAAATTTGTTTAATTTTGATTGAATTGACTAGATATGGAGTGGGTTTTTCTTTGTTTTGTTATGGAGCTGAAAATAAAAATGACAATAGCAGCTTTAGCGTCTCGTTACAATTGCTATTTTCCGCTATGCCACTATTTACGACTACTAAAAGCCGTTACACCAGTGAATCACCGTGCACACCTCTATTGCAGTAAAAAGCGTTGGCGGAGGATGCTGTAACCGCTAAATAGTGGCTGCTATTCTGCTAAGGGAGTGCTATTTGAAACCCAGTGCCAACCCTAATTTTTCCTTTCTCTTTAGTGAGGGAATTTGCAAGTAGGTACGATTTGGCTCCAGAAAGATCAAAAAATGGAGGAAAGGAAAATTGGGGGAAAAGAAAGTGAAAGAAACGTAAGCATTTTCTTTTTTACCCTATTAGTGTGCTTGGCAAGAAAGATAGAAAATAAAGGGAAAGGAAATTATCGTTATCATCCATTGCTCAATAGAATTGAAAGTGGAAGGGAAAAAATTAAAACCACATTATTTTACCATTATAACATTTTTGAACAGAAATAAGAGGACAATTAAAAAAAAAAAAAGCAAAAACCACATCAGTTAAGTCCATGTTAACATAATGTACATCCTTCCATTTTCTCTTCCACAATTTCCCCAAACTAGAAGGATTGATTTTTGTCATTATAGATAAAACGGCAATCACTTTTATTTTCTTTCCTCTCATTTTTTCTCCTACCAAATCTAAGTAAAAATTATTTTGTTTCCAACTTTCCATTCATATATTTCCATCTACCTACTTTTCTCTCCTACTAACCAAAGCCTAAGATGCCTGCCATATAATTACAAAACAATTGGTATCATTCATACATCCTAATGCAATATGAACTAATCTGGAATTTGACAAAAACAGAAGGCATACCAATAATGATATACAGATAATTTCTAGAAAAACTATTGTTAAGAGTATCCACCCGATACCTTTCAGCAGGGCTCGAGTACCACAGCCAAAAGTTTATAACTCTTTAATTGTTATTTAAGACAAGTAAAAACAATTTCCTCACAACGAAAAATGGGAATTAACAAAATCCAATAACCAGAATACTATGAACCTAATAACCAAATGAGAATTTGCCAAGAATACTTCTAAACAGGAAAATCCAACATCACCTGGAGCGTAAATTTTCCTTTAACTCTATTTGACATGTTCCACACCATGACTAAAAACCTCCTAAACTCCACCTAGTTGGTGGTAGAATATTGTTAAACCAGTTCTCCAAGTAGACATGGGTTGATGTGAGAGAGTTGCTTTACAAGAGGAGTCTCGTTAATCTACCTTAGATGATTCCGAGAGAACTAGTGACATTCCTGCTAAGAGGTTAGACCATACCTATCTCAAGGTAGAGTCTTTGAAACAAAGAAGGTTGCTTGTTCCACTCTTCCTAAGTATCATCAACCTCGGGGGATACTAGACCTTTGCCTTACACCGCCCTTGTTGATTGGCTTCCACAGACAAAAGATGTTTACAAACTCCCTTCTTCTTACCCCATTAGGCTTCAGCACAAGATTAAGACGGTTTCTCAAAGTCTTTATGCTCATCACCTCTTTGTTAAGGCCAGTCTTCATTTTCCCTTGCATCCTTTTGTGGTTGATTTCCTCAATGCCTCTAATATTACCATCTCCCAACTTTCTCCAAACTCATGGATGACCTTGTCAACCTTTGTAGTCCTTTGTAAGTTGGTGGGAATGGAACCTTCATTCGGCGTATTTAGAGAGTTTTATAAGGATTTTTGTCACAACCTTAGTATGACCGTGTTATGCTTCAAAATTTTACAGACTTTTCATCCTTTTGGCAAGCAAAGGCAAAGCTAAGTTAAGGAAACTAGGTTTAATGAACTATTACAACATAACATGAGTAGTTTCACTCACGTAGTTTATTATGATTGGAACAAACCTTTGCTACCAAAGAAAGAAGATACTGACTTGGACATTCACCAACTCAGAAAATGACCTTCCATTAGCATTTTCATTAAGAAATCACATTGAATTCCAGCATCACCAAACAATTATCAAAACAACATGATTAGGAACCTTCCTTGCAAGATTATTACAATCATGCATGAGATATTAAAGAGTTCACTATCTAGTCAATTACAGACTTCAAATCACTTCATATAGTCCACTAGCTCTATGACTTCTTCTAAGTTAGATCTGTTTCTTCCACATCATCTCTATTAAAGGTGAGAGCTTCTCAAAGAATGGTCTTTCCATTGCCATTTTCAGATCATAACAACCCTCCAGCAGACTTTTGAGGCTAGTGTAATAGGTATATGGGTAGAGAATGCCTCAAGATTGCACCTAATAAAGAAATTGTCTATCCAAAAAGATGTATTCAAACACTAATTAAAAGTGAAAGAGTAAACACTACAATTTAAAACCTAACTTACAGCCAAATACCTAATATCAGTTCTATCATGCCTGAATCAAGAAAAGATTATCACTAGCATGTAAATAAAACTGCTTATAGTTATAGATGGCAACAAATATCCATATTGACAGAGCACAACGTAAAATAGATTTCTAATTTCCACAAAACTAACACAAGAAAATGACAAAGAATGCATTGTGTACGATTTGTTATGACTGTAGCACATGAAAATTTGCATAAATAAAAAACTGTTAAAAAGAACTTAGAATTTTGCCATCTTAAAGTAAAGAATGAAAGATAAGAGATAAAGACTTAATAGCAACAAAATCTTATTAGAAGAATAGAATCTAACCTGCAATTCTTGAGAAGGAATTTGATCTCTCCCGCAGAGATGATCAGCATATAGTGACATTTCCTTATCCAAAGAGTTGTGAAACATGCAAGCATCTCGTTGCAAGACAAGTGCCTGTTCAACTAAATGTTCCAACCTTCTTTCGGGAATCATAACTGTTGGAGGAAGCAGCTTCTGTATTTCTTCCAATAATATAGTCCGAGATCTTGCCCTTAATGTTTCTTGTTTTGTAGACCAAACAGAAAAACAGTGAGAAGGTGACACAATGGACAAAGAAAGCTCACGAATTCTACTATTATTGATACAAAGAGGTGCAATCTCAGTCCTCAATGTCTTCAGAGCATCCATGACATTTTCTTCATCCAAAAGTTCAAAAAACTTCTGTTCCAATATCAGAAAAGAGGCTGATTTTATGATCCTTTCATCTGTTAGACCAATATTATGCAATGTGGCAAGACTTTTATTCCAATTTCCCTCAAGAATTTGTTGCATAAATTCATTGACCGGAGAAGAATGTAATGGTATCCCTGACTCTTCCTCTAGATGAGCACCACTCTTTACATAACCAAGAGAGTATAATGCTTTTGCTATTATTCGGACAAATTCTACCTTTTTTACTACTCCTTTTGAGCCAACAACTTCTTTGCCCCATTCAGACTGCAGAGGCTGAGCCATCAAGTCTCCTGAGGACCCAGCTATGGGCCCTTTAATAGTTGAACCGTTCGAAAGACGTCTCAGTTCTTCAGAGGATAGTTTTGTGCGTTTTGAGGCAGGTTCATCATCCTCTACACCTCCCATGAAATGTGCACCTCAGCCCATATATTATTGTAGTGGTAAAAAATGGCAACAGGGATAAATAGTAAAACCTCTGATGAATCATGGGGAGTACATCCCTGCATAAAATAGTCAAAAAAGAGGTTGTAGGTTCCTAAAATTGAGCATAAGAGAGAAAAAAACTGAAGAGAAACTTCACCATTATCAATGTGAGATTACAACAAAAAAAAATGATACAATTAGGTCTGGAAATAAATTACAATTATGAGAAGGCTAAATATTATTTCCTGAAAATAATCAGCTCAGTATCCCTCATAAAATGTGCATAAACAAGCCTTTTATACTTTTCCAATCTAGATATCATTTTCATTCTCATATACAAGTTCATACAACCCTGGTTGTCTTAATAATTAAAAGACCACCATTATACTAGAATGGTTATCAGTCAACCATTACAGAGTAAATGTAAGAATTTATACGATAAAGAGAAAGGTTTGGGTTCAAAGATGAAAGGGAGAAAGGCAGTGGGGACAAAAAATAAAAAGATGAGAATAGATCGAGGGCAGATCCTTAACGGCATCCATAGGATAATTCAGCTAATCATAATAAATTCAATAGAACCTTCAACTGTAAAGAACAATGATCTTATGAGCTTAGAGTTACCTCAGCCAATCATAATAAGTTCAATATAAGCTTCATCTATAGAGGAAAATCATCATAGGAGCTTAAATTTCTAGCTAGGTAAGAAAATCAATTTTGATTAAGATGTTAGCTTCCCAACATCAAGTTTCCATTTTCCAGCTATTGTGT
Organism: Durio zibethinus; assembly: GCF_002303985.1. The sequence continues at coordinate 12,857,795 of NW_019167860.1, read as the reverse complement.
TCAACATAATGGTTACAATCTCGCAATCAATCATTTTCAAAGTACCCCAATAAATGACTCAACTCATCAGACACACTTAATTGCAGCTGGTCACATCATTTGTGGTTTACTTCCTAAGCTATAAAAACAATGATAACTTCCCCGACTTGGGGATAGAGACATGTTTGGAGGAGCTCAATGCACGCCCACTTGAAATAATTTTTATGACTGCAAGAAAAGTAAGGAGATCAAGTTGTAATTAAAGACAAGGGTTAGTTTTTTAAAAAAAAAAAAATCAATAGTACAGCTATTATTAAGAATTTCACATGCTCATAAATAGCAGATCTTAGTCGTCTATCCAAAAACAAAACACACACACACACACACAACTTTGTCACTGTGTAGCAATGGCTATCATGATGACTTTCATGGTCTATCCAGAATAATAAACAAATATTTTACACTGTACAGTGATGGATATCATATAGGCCACAAAAGGCTGGATAAGTCTACCTATTAGTCAGTATAAGGAACCCAAGGTAAATTGGAGGCATACCTAACCTGAAATTTCAGCCGAAAAATAAAATTCTGGGGAACTTGTGCTTGTAAAGACAAAATATAAAAATCACTGAACTTCCCTTACAGTTTAAGGATTAGAACAATTTGTTAATTTGATAAAACTAAAGATCCTATAAACACGAAAGAAAATTAATACATCATTCTTTCTACAAATAAGAATTTAACCTTAATGACTTTGTACCCAATATGGAAAACAAAAGGAACATTTTGCTAATTTGATATAACTGAAGATCCTAGAAATAAAAAAGAAAACCAATATAAGAATTTAACCTCAACGTATTTGTATCGTAAAGGGAAACAAAAGGGACAGACAGTTTCAATATATGATTCAGAGATTATTCTTGCCATACTATTCTTATGCAGAATGCTTTTTGAGAATTGCAGGGATTGCCTCTGAATTAGTCATATTGGAACAGTGAATTAAAAACGTTTAAAGCAATTCTACTGCTATTACACATCATATGCTAACACAATCTGGCTTTAAACTTTGTTGTTCTTGAACATTTTCTTTGTGATAAAAAGTTTTCAATATTTATAACACCACAGTCAACTATAAACAAAAAGCATTTCGAAGTACAATCTTTGCTACTTTAGTTCACTAAGCTGTGCAAGTGCCGATGTTTGCAAGCTCAGGCAAAGTTGGGGACTTCAACCATTACTTAGAATTATCATCATATCCATCTGCAAAAGCAACTTACTTTTTATACATTTGGATCAACCTATGCAATTCAAATGCAGTGGCGAACAAGTCTCTTAGCACAACTTCTTTATCAGAAATTAACATGAAAAGAGAAACATGGACAGAAGCATAAAGGACTCAGAACGAATAAGTTTTGTTCTACTAGGACAGGGACGGAAATTAAGCAGTCACAATTCTTAATATCAATGTGCAAGCCTGAAAAGATTGCAGATTCTAAAAAATCAAGTTGTCAACTCACAGGTTGAGAAATTCAAATGCTCAGTCGTTTATAAGACATAACTAAATTTCGAAATCTGCATTTATAATTGATTGAAGGAACCAAACTGCCACAGTATCCATATATGATGAGGTTCAAGCTAAACAAATTACATTAAAAGTATGATTATCATTTGAAACAGATAAAAGCAAGTACCATTTTCACCAATGGTAATATGTAGAATGAACAAAGAAAATGATTTTAGTTCCAAAATTGAATAAAAAAGTTCCTAGCAGAAATGAAGGAAACCCCACATCAGAAATAAAGTCAATAATGCAGAGTCACTACAATACCAAGCAGCTAAAATAAATAACATCGAAATATACTAAGAAAAAGCGACTAGAAAATTAGCACTATGGCAAAACCTACCCAAAACCAGCAGAAAATTAGATTGCAAGGTAAATCAGAATTTAAGGGTAAAATTAGCAGTAAAAAGAAATTTCTGAAATACCCAGAAAGGGATTACGATCTAAGAAGCCGATTCAGATCAGAAAAATCGGATTGAGAATCCAATAAAAAAGAATTTTGAATAAAAGGTGAAGAAATGGTGAAGACCAAGATGAAAAAACGACAACCCTTTTTAAATTATTTGTCGTCAAACATTTGATTTACGTAACAAACATGGGAAATGAATAGAATAAAAGCCTATAAGGATTAAAATCAGATACGAAAGTCCAAATGGCTATCCGTACCCAAGGGAAGGTGTTTGGTAACCTTTGCGAGGTGTGAATTGAACTACATTAGTTAGCTTCGGCAATGGGCTTTACGGACAAGTTTAATCTTCTCAAATCTAAAGCTTTATAAGGCCAAATTTTGCTCTTTACACTGGTTTCTTTTTAACACCCCAATTTTAAACTGAATAAATTTTTTTTACATTCTACACCCCTCAACCCTAAACTTGCAATTCTTTTCTTATCCTCGTTCTCTCATTCCTTTTTCTCATTTGATTCTTAGTTGAATTAATATCGGCAATTTCAAGTTTCAGAAAAAATTAACGATTTCAAATAATCCTTTCAGAGTATAAAGATACATATATATATATATATATTTTGTGATTGAATGGAATTAAATACCGTAAATTATGTTAGTTTTTTATGTGAAAATGTGTTTTTATATGACTTTGTAAATTTTTCAATTTACATTTTCGAAAACTTTTAAAAACTTTTAAATATGTAATTCAAGAAGCTTTTAAAAATTAAAACTTTTGGATATGCATATATGAAATCTTTTATAAATTTTTTAATATGTAAATTCATAAATTTTTTCGAATTTCCTTAAATATAAATCCAGAAGCTTTTATAAGCGTAAAATTTTAATAGTTTTAATGGTTTATACATCCTTTTCATCCCAAACGATTTATTTTCTGTTTTGGGTATGTATTTATATAGCGTACAAGATAATAACAGTATTTTTAATAGTTTAATGTTTGTGATGGACACGAAGAAAAAATGAGGAGAAGAAAAAAAAAGAATAAAAGAAATGGGTGTATTAAAAGGTTGAAATATAATTTAACAATAATTAATTAAGTAATTTTATTTAGAGATATTTTTATAATAAAAACATTTAGATATATAGAGAAACTAAATTAATATCCGATGCGATGCATGAAATAATTTTATTTATTTAATTTGAGTATATACATATAAATTAATTTTTTAACTATATTTAAATTTTTAAAATTTATAACATATATAAAATTCATATATAGTGACTTGTCATTACCTTTGATTTTTTTTGTTTACAATAATATTTATGCACTTGCAAAATTTTATCAAATAAAAATAAATTTTATGGTTTTTTTTAAATAAAAATATATGTATTATTGAATGATGAATTAAATAAAAAAAGTATTAACATACTTTCACTTTTATAATCTTAACTAAATTACTATACAAAATATAAAAATATTAGAAGATATGTGAAAAAAATAAATTAAAAAAATATTATTTGTCATAAGAACAAAATTATAATAGTAAAAAAATATATCTTGGAAAAGAAGTTATACAAAAAAATAAATTGTAATAGTAATAGAATATACCTTGAAAAAAGTTGTAAACTGAAAAAATAAAAAAATTGATATAACACACTATATTCATAGTCTTAAATTTGTAGAAAAATTCTTTAGTAGCAATTAAGATTAAATAGATAATTTTTAAATTTAAAATGAATATAATAAGTGATAAAAGATAAAATCAAAATTTTTGCATATATTTAAAATATAAATTTGACAATAAGAGTTGATATGGATATAATTCTTTTGATGATTTTATTATTTAAAAATTTAATATGAAATGTTATTTAAATTTTTAATGTCTTACGTAAAATTATTTCAATTTTCAATGTTTTATGTAAATTTTTTAAAAATTATTTTTTATTGATTCAAATCAAGAAAAAACAGATTTTTGAAAGTTTTGAATAAACTTAATCTTTGTAATTTTAAACATATTTGAAAGATTTTGATAATTAAATAATTTCTTAAATAAGGTTATTTGATAAATGATTAAAATTATTTCTTAGGAAAATAAAATCCATATTTCATATTTTTAATTTTAAAAAATATATCTTTAAATTGATTTGATTTTCAATTGTAGTTTGAATAAATTTAATATTTGAATAAATTTAAAATTATTTAATTTGTAATTTAAAAAAAAAAAACCTATCTTACTCTTTTAAAAAACTATTTTATGTCATTTCAAAGACTTTAACGTAAACATCCATATGACAAACCTCATGAGACGTATATATATGTTGTGCTATAATATATACATATGATTCTTAGGATGCAAATAGAAGCTCTCCTTTTTAAGGCCAATTCAAGCCAAACTTGACCAAAGCCTTGATGATGGATTAGGCTTGTAGAAAACCTATGGCCTAGTAATACCTATTATGACTATAATGATGATTTAAATATTGAATTCTACTTATTAAAAGTAAGAGTTTAATATTATATTAATATATTACATAGTTGTTAACTCTAAGTCTTTTATAATGTTTTTAGATTTTGGAAGCAATAGAATTTAATTCTATAAAAAAATGTTAATATGTATTTAGTGGCTAGTTTTACCAAAAACTAAATTGATTGATTAAATTGAAAACCAATGACATGTTTTTATCCAAAAAATGATATATGAATCCATGTCTCTCTCTCTCTCTCTCTATATATATATATATATATATATATACACACACACACCATAATAAATTTTTAAAATATTTCAATATGGGATTGTGGTATTATAAACTCTTTCGTTAAAGTGACGTTCTCATCAAATCTAATACAGAACATACAAAACTAGGATCACACTATAAATTAAAATTCTAGAGGTGGGTTCGACTGTGTAGCGCTTAACTTCTTCTAGTTGGTGATTGTTTTGATACAAATTGTAAAGACCTATACCTAACTTGTAAAATAATATCCTTTTTTTGCCTGAAAGTTTTATGGTTTATCCCATAAAAAGAAACCTTACAAATATGGATTCAAATCTTTATAAATATATCATAATAAATTCTCAGAATATCTCGATATTAAATTGGGATGTAATACAAGATTAAAAGGTTGTTATATACTCATTTAATAATTAATTAATACATATTTTAATGAAACATGTGTCGACTTTTTAACCTTATTTATAGAGTTTAAAACTTCATCGTCAACCTTTATCTATTTATTTATTTATCTATATATTATCTATTTTGAAAAAGAACAATTATAATTGAGTTTAAAAAAGTTTGGGGAAAAAGGATTCAAAACTTTTTTTTAATGTTGTCAATTTACGAATAATTTTATAAAAGTTAGTGACTGCTATTAACGAAACTAAGTCACATGAAGTTAACATTTAACAATATAAAATTTCATATGTTGGTCTTATTAACAATAATCATCAACTTCTATCATAAAAATTCCATAAATAGATACAATCAAAATTGATGAATTCTAATTTGAAAAAAATAATAGGTTGAATATTGAAATTAAGAATTCAGTAGTAGTTAAATCTTTAATGAGATTGTAACCCTTTGGTCTATCTATATATCTATCTATATTATGTTGATAATTAGGCTCCATTTGGTAATGAGGAATTGATTTTCTAAAGGAAGATATTTTCTATGGAAGACATTTTTCAAAAAACCAAATATTTTCTATTGTTTGGATGATACAAGAAAAAACTATTTTCCGTTGTTTGAATGATTCCTCAAATAACCTTTTCTACTAACAAGTCATGTTTACCACGTTTAATGGGACAAATAAAATTCATGGATGAACAAAGACAAAATAAAATTTCAGAATTTCAATTATAATAAGATTTTAAGAAAAAAAAAGTATAGCAACAAAGTTTAAAGATTAGAAATTAAAGAAAGAAAAAAATTATAAAAATGGAAGGATTTAAAAATCAAACCTTTCAAAGAGAGAAACTTGAAGTTGAACCTGGTGCTGAACAATAGTGCTTTACCCACAAGAAAGCCACAAAGCAATTGGTGCTAGAATAAGAGACCCATGAAGCAACTAGTGTTGGAACAAGAGACCTACCAAGCAAATCAAATATAAGTGCAAAAACAAAAAAAAAAAAAAAAAGAAAAAAAAAGAGTGAAAAATCAAAAGGAATTTGTAAGTTTTGATAGTGGCTAGAGATGGAGAATGGGTTTTGGTTTAAGAGAGATAATAGATTGTCGGTACAATTTGGGGCAGTAAAAGTGATGAAAATTGTCTTTTACAAAAAAAAAAAAAAAGGAATTCAATTTTTATATGTTATGATATAATTTTTTGTTGACCTGAAAGTAATTTCCCTTAACTATGCTATTAATACCCTTCCAAACATAAGAAAATATGGAAAATGACTTCCAAAATCGATTTTCCTCATTACCAAATAGAGCCTTAAACATGTCAAAAGATAAAAATGCATAAAAAGTTTTAAACTTTAACTCTTAAAAAAAAGATCACACATTAGGGCAATCTTCTTAAAACACACAAGCCCCACAGATGTCATTTTTTAGGGCATATGCTTACACATATCCTAAAGTGCCATTTCATAGCTACACTAACCCTGCCTTTGAAGCAAATGCATATAATCCAATTGAGATTCCTAATTTGGATAATCTTAAAGAGAAAGAGAGATTGAAGATGAAAACTTTTAAGGTGATGGAAGATTTAAGCACATAATAAATGAACCTTTTAGAAATGAGAGTGCGAGCTATCGAAAGAATGGGTTATTTTGGCTTTATGGATGTAGTTGGACTTTGTTTAGTCCCAAATGTGATTATTCCACTAAATTTTTAAGTCCCTGAATTTAAAAAATATGATGGGATAAGATATTCAGTAACTCATGTTTCTATGTACTATTGCAAAATGGCTGTCTATGTTTAAAATAAAAAACTATTAATGTATGTATTTCAAGTCAATCTTACTAGCTCAGCCATGAGGTGGTACGTCCAGTTAGACAAAGCCCATATACATTTTTGGGATGGGTTGACAAAGGCATCTATTACCCAATATTGACACATTATAGATTTAGCTTCAGATCGTCTATCTCTACAAACTATGAAAAAAAAAGCTTCAAGTAAAATGCACAAAGGCAGAGAGATATGATTGCTTAAGTTTAACCTTTTCTTACTGAAAAGGAACAACTATTTTATTTATAAGTACTTTGAAGTCTCCATATTATGAAAAAATCATTGAGAATGCTACCAAGAATTTTATCGATATGGTGATCTTTGAGAAAATGATAAAAACACCATTAAGAATGGCAAGCTTAAAGAAGGAAAGACCTCCAATATAAAAAATAGTGGGATGGCCAAAAGAAAAGAAAATGAAGCTCAAGCTGTGAGTTTTAAAAGACAATAATTTATAAGTTATGCCCCATACCCAGAAACCAATATATCCTACCTATTATCCAGCCATTAATCATGCATCAATCTTTTACCATTCTATTTCATAACCAATTTACCAACCAATTATTCAAACATCTAAATATGGGCCTAATCCTATCACTACATAAGTTTTAAGGTCTAACAACCAAACAAGCAGTTTAAGAAGGCCTAGGAATAACCAAGAAAAGGCCTACATTAATTCTATCCTCATTACTTATATTTAGTTATTCATAGAACTAGTCAAGAACGACTTAGTATCTCCAGTAATTCTAGAACCATTAAAGTCATCATATCCCTAATGGTATGATGCTAATGCCACATGTGATTACCATAATAGGAATATGGGTTATTCTATAGAAACTTGCCCAATTTTCAAGCATAAAGTACAAAGTTTGATCCGAAAAGGCTAGGAGAGCTTTGACAAATCAAAAAAATCAAATGTCAGTAAAAATCCTTCACCTGATCACCTAAGGGCATAATTTTGAGAAGAACAAAGATGTTAATACTGGTTGAAAGTTGTTTGGATTCCCTTTAGAGTAATGCTAGGTTTTTTTTTATGTAATAAGATTTTATTTTTTATCATTTTAATAAAAGACAAATTGATGTATTTCATTATATTTTCTCTTCCATCCAAATCATTATTTTTTGTTATTTTTCGTATCTATTTTATTCCCATTCTTAAATTTCAAATGGTGAATGTTTGGATAATAGTAAAAAATAATTCTAAGATTTAGTTTTTAAAGCTCATTCATATTGATTTATGAAGACTATTTGAGAAAAAAAAAGCAATCTATGAATAGATATCATTCATGAAAAAATGAACATGTCTTGGAGGCATCTATCAGTCTATTTTTGTTCAAAATATGGTCTTCAAAGAAAGCATTTATGTTTGAGATAAAAAATGGTTATTTTTCTTTTACCATTCATAAAAATAAAAATATCCATTACTATATCTTTTAGGCCTATCATGATTTTTTTTTCTAAAAAATTCTAACCAAAGGTCACCCTTCATACTAGGAGACAAATTTTGGGAAGAACCTATTTGAAAAAAGAAAAGAAGCAAAAGATAGCAAAATGCCTCAAAGATAAATAGTAAAAAAAAAAAAAGAACCCCTTACAAAAAAAAATGCCACAAATAACCTAGGGCAAAATAATAAGAGTTCTTTTTGTAGGGAATAAGATGAAGAAAAAAAGAAAAAAAAAAGAAAAATGTGAAAATGATACGGAATGAGACAAAGTGCCAAGTTGCATTATATGATGAGAAATGATCCTTTGGTTTAAACCCTTTAAAAATATGTTTTGAGTCTATTTTATCTATTTTTTTTATGACCTCTTACCATAGTTTATATTACAACCTATAAAGTTCATTTTAATCAAATGTGAATGCTCGAATTGAATGATCACATATTGAACTAAGTCATGCTTGTAATGGAATGATGGAATCGTGATATGTTTTTGTGTTTTAGAGATTGGTGTGTGAGAGATATCAATAATGAATGAAAGTGAAAAAAATAAAAAAATAAAAAATGTGAAAAAATAAAAAATAAAATTAAAAAAATGAAAAAAAATGAAAAATGAGATAAAAGAATACTTAAATTAAAAAACTGAAAGGGCAATCTGGGTAAGAAAACATCAAGTTAAAAATTGAATGACAGTCAAATATTGAAGATCAATGACATCTGAAGATCCTCTAGAATTGGGGCAAAGTTTGATAAGCTCAAAATGATTTTGAAAGTCAATTAAATGAGTTTTTGAAAAAAAATCCTAGATTAATGTTAAAAATTGTCTTAATATTCATTATTTAGACATTGTTATACATTCAAGTATTTATCCTAGTTACATGCTTTGAATTTATTCATTTGCCTATCTATTTTTACACCAGACTCGTTCTTATATTGATTACCTTTTCTCTCAATTCACCTAGTACTTTCTTATTTTTGCTTTCCCAGAATAAATTAAAAAAATATATTATTGCATTATATATGTCATGAATTGAAATGATAACGAATGAATGACAATGTCCATAAGAGATTCATGCATTCTTTTGAAAAAAAAATCCAGGATGATAAGGGCAAAAAAATGAAGAAGATGAAAGAAGGCTGGAAAGATGATTTGAAAAAGCAAATATGGTACCCAACTGGTGAATACGGTGATAGATCAACCAATATAATATATGAGTTGTGACCAAATACTAGAAATAACATGGATCAGTTAACAAAATTGATAAATTAGTTTTGCAAATGTTAGTGTTAAAAAGTTTAAAAAAAAAAGTAAGATGGTGGAGTCTTTAGAACATTATTACCACAATCAATTAGAATTTCATGGTATTGATTTTAGTGACATTTGCGTTACATTATTGTTTGAATAATACATGTACATAATTCGATGAATATTCGAATATTTGTTTTAATTATTGCATTTGCATCATGTAGTAAAGATTTGATTCATGGTTTAGAGTATGACATCTACATTATTATAAGAATCTGGGTTATTGCATTTGCATCATTAAGAAAGCATTTGCATCATTATCATACAAATTTTGACTTTGGTAAGAGAATTTTGAACTTTTGAAACCTCAAATAATGAAAATTTTTCATGATGAGATTTTTCTGACGAGGAAAACATTCCAAAATTTAAAGTTGTAAAGTTTTTTTAAGGAGTAATTTAAATGTTGATGATGATTTGTAAGACCTTCAGACATAATCTTTAGAAATTTTCAAATTAGAATATTTGAGTTTTAAATGAGAATCTTGAATTTTTCTTATGTGAATCCCCAAAGTTTTTGAATCAGAATCTTTGAAATTTTGGATGAAACACTAAAATTTTTAAATGAGAACCTTTGAAATATTGAATGTGAAATGTTGAAGTTTTTTTAATGAAAATCTTTAAAAATTTGGTTGTGAATCCCTAGAAGTATTTAGAATGCAAATCTTTAAATTTTATGAATCTTCAATTCTTGTGAATTGTAAAATCTTGCAAATCTTCAATTCTTGCGAATCTGAGTTTTTGTGAATCTTCAGTTCTTACAAATCTTCGAGTTCTTGCAAATATTTAATTCTTGCGAATCTAAAAATCTTAAGAATATGAAGTCATGTGAACCTAAAATTCTTACGAATCCAAAAGGTTGAAAATCTTAAAATTTTGAAAATCTAAAAATCTTGTGAACCTTTGAAATCTTACAAATTAGAATTCCTGATCAAATTTGAAAGTTTTTGCGAATCTGAAAATTCTTGCAAATAAAAAATTTTTCAAATATGAAATTCTTACAAATCCCAAATCTTGCAAATCTTCAATTCTTACAAATCTTCAATTCTTGCAAATTTGAAATTCTTACGAATCTTTGAATTGTGAACTTTTGAATTTTCAAATTATGATTTTTTTTAACTCAAATTATGAATCTTTGAGTTTCAACTTCTATTGTGAATTTTTGAATGCTTCAAATTGTGAACCTTTGAAGTTTTGAAATTTCGTAATTGTTGTGAAGTCAGACACGACATATTGGGTGTCTATATTCTTTGTGTAATTCTTGTTTCACAAAAATTATGTATAAAGGGATAACTGTAGATATTCTATTTTATCTCAGATTATTTGGGCATTAGACCTAATCAATTTGTTTTATTTTTTTATTTATTTATTTATACTTTTATCATTGTTCTGAAAATAAATAAAAAGATAAAAAAGATAAAACAAGTGATAAGATTTGGTAAATTAAATTTTTGAAATTCAATTGCTTCTTGAAATTAAAATTCAAATTAAAAGGGTTAAGATACTCAGTTTTTGAATTAAAATCCTATCCTTACCATCCTTATTTAATTTGTTATACAAATCACTAAAAAAAGGCAAATAGGGCAATTATATAGATAAATTGAGCAAGTAATCAAGTCATCACAATTCTTGATCACTGTTTTCACCAATTTACCCCTACCAACATTGGTCAGTCAAATTTCCATAATTATTAGCCATCACCGCCAACAACCCATAATATTGACCCTAAATCTAGGTCCTAAGCAAAACTTAAAACCAATTTAATTTGAATCCCAGATACAAGTCCCAAACACCTAATTTTCATCCAACAACAAAAACCTCCACACAAGATCACTAGTGAGCCTAAAAAACCTAAGGTAAGCAATTTTCAAAAGATAATAATCTAGCCAACATCAAAAAAATCCAGACAAGATAGGGATGTTCAACAAGACACATATTCAATAGCAATCAAACAGTGTTTAAGTTCAATCTTCAATCGACATAGAAACAAAAAATAAAGAGTTTCAGCAAGCTTCAACTAGCCTCTAAACCAAAAGCTAGTAAACCCATACCCAAACACAACCACAAAATCACATTAAAAAAAATAATCCACCATTGAAAAAATAGAGAATAAAGTTATAAAAGTCTGTAGTTTTGTCTCGACTATAGCAACGCCAACTATTGTCTATGATGGAAGGTGCTATTTAGAAATCAAAATTATGGAAAATGAGAGCAAAGGATAGTGAATCGCATATCCCAAATTCATCTTGATTGAACGGTGGAAAGAGGTTGAAACAGTGAAAATGTCACAACTTATACCTTAAGATTTGGGGCATTTGAAGAGGGTTTTCAAAAATTCAAGCTTGTATCCAAGTTAAAGAGATGGAAACAAGCTCACAAAGGCCTTTTGGAACAACCAATGGTGATGGGTAATAGCCAATAAAGGCCAGACGACTGTGATACTGATAGGATTAACTAGAATTTAGAAAAAAGATTATTCTTTATAGAGAGAAATATGAGAGTATAGAGTTAAAAAGTGAGTGAAAGTCTAAAAAAAAGAAGAAGAAATGAAAGATTTTGGCTTTTATAGTTAAACTAAAATGCAGCACTTTAAAGAATCAAGAAATCAGGTTCTTTTAAAAGGATTTGCGTGCTGCTCCATAGGCGATCTGACCCAGTTGCGACCTACTTCAAACTTCAAGTCAAGCCCATCTATGAAGTCAAGTGTTTGACCAATCAAGCCGAGCCTAAAGCCACGCCTACCAAGCTGTTTTCTATTTCTACAGCTGAATCCTTTTTTAGCCACCAAGCTAAATCGAACGATTCCTATTTTGGGTTTTTTTTTCTTTTTTTTTCTTATTTGATGTATTTATTATGTTAATATTATTTATTTTTGAATAAGTATTTTAAAGTTTTTAGAGATTTAAGGAAAAGTTGAAAAGCATCAATTTTTCTTAAAAAATAAAATTTGTTTTAAAAAAAATTGTATTTCACAAGAAACGTTTTAAAAAAAAGTTGAAAGTATCAAATTTTCTTAAATAAAAAAATAATAATAAAAAAAAAGATTTTTAAAGAAAAGTTGAAATTATCAAATTTTTCTTAAATAAAAATCTACTTAATTTCAAAAAATGTATTTGGGGAAAAAGTTGAAAAAATAAAAATTTCCTTAAATAAAAGGCAGTAATTATTTTTTAAAAAATAAAAATTAGAAAAGAAGTCTTAGGAAAAAAGTTGAAATATTAATTTTTTTTCTTGAAATTTTTATGTTAAATAATCCGACGACGAAGCCGTTGCAAGAAAAATAATAGTTTTTTTATATACTCTTGAACTGAGAGAATTTTTTTAATTTTTTACCAAAAGTATTAGAGTCAATTAAACATAATTTCCAATGATTAATTATCTGATAAGATTTTTAAGGCTAAAATGGATAATATGGAATCAAGTTTGTACCATCCTTTGATGGACGTTATAGGGTGCTATAACTTTTTTCACACGTAACCGTACTTCTAGACCTAGTTTTAGTTTCATAGATATTGAATCTACCTTTTAAAGATACTTGAGTCAAACTTAAGATTTATTTTTAAAAAGAGATAGATTCAGTTAGATGACCAATTGCACATAAATAAAAAAAATTGATGGCGACTCCTTAAGTAAACGTCTACTAATAGGTCGTCAGACCTAGACATTATGACAAGGCCTTTCAGGGGAGTTTTCGTAATTTCACCTTTCTAATGTCAACTTTAGTGAAAAGTTCTAAATCATAATTTTATATTATTTAATAATTTTTAGTGCATTAAAATCTTGATCGCATATCGAAAGGTGTGAAATTACTAAAATACTTTTAGAGATATTTTTATAATTTGATCTTCTCGAGATTGATTTTTCATGAAATGCTTCATATCATGTTTTTTTTAATTATTTTATTATTTTTGATGCATTAAAAATCTTGATCATACCTTGAAAGGAATGAAATTACTAAAATACCCTTTAAAGGTATTTTCGTAATTTGACCTTTTCGAGGTCGATTTTTCGTAAAAATTTTTATATCATATTTTTATATTATTTTATGATTTTTGGTGCATTGAAATCATAAAAAGAAAGAAGGGATCATGGATTTCCAAGAAAATTACACAAAATGTCAAAACTTTAAAAAAGGCAAAAATGATCTTTTCACACTGTCTCGCTACACCAAAAGCCTCATTTTGTGCTGAATTTATTGTGAACTATTGATTTTTCAGAAGCCTAAATTCAAGGGTGAAAGTTGATTACTTGGAAAATAAACTAAGGGAATAAGTTGAACCATTAGATGAAAGTTTGATCAAAGGCTCTCATGCATTTACATGGTCTTTATATTTATTATTTAAGGGTGGAATTGAAGGAGGAGGCAGCCTAGAAAGTGGTGTGAAAGAGGTAGAAAAAGGAGAAAAAGATTTGGGAAAACTCTTGGAAGGTTTAATTTCTACAATATTCTTCATACATTTTTATATTCATTTTCATACTTTTCATATCATTTTGCTTTGATTTTTTTTTTCAAGAGAAAAAATTTCCTCATAATTGTTTGCCTATATAACTCCAAGCTTGATCTAAAAATTTAACCAACTAATCAATAGTTTTGTTTAAAACAACAGATATCAAGACAAAGCAAAAATCCTCTATGGCTGAACCTCCATTTTGGTCATTTTAATGTTTTTCCTCCTTTGAATAATGCCTTTGGATGATTTGAGTGTTATGCTATATGTAATTTACATGACTGTTGATTATTTTAGTAGTTTGCATGTTGTGTTTGGTTAAGTATGTATGTTTTTATGGTTTCCTCTTGTGGTAGTCTATGACGTGTTTGACGAAAATTCTTTCATGATGAAATGACTTCATATGATAGTTTTATAAGTATTTGATGCATGTTCTGCTAGATATCTGAATAAATGCTTAAGAATGGCCATAAGAAGTATTCTTCCAAGATTTCTCCCATGCTTGGCCAAACCTCCCTTTATGTTTGATGGCTCAATGTTGCTCATATCATGTTTGTTTGCTTAAGTTTTTGGTTTTTTTTTTTTTATATTTTCTATATGCTTGATGAAATCCTCAATGAATAAAAGTATTGAATTAGTAAACTTTTTGATAGATTTTATGTTATTTGCATGTGTTTGATATAAAACAAATATGGTGGAGGCACTTCCCTTTTAATTGGCCAAATAATGAAGCATGAATTAGGCCATCAAGGTTTTGATCAAGCCCTTGTTCATGGCTTGGCTGAACCTTTCTTTATCCTTAAACCTTCATATTTAATCCATTTTACTATGTTTGTTGCATGCATGTTTAGTTTGTGATATGTTTGTAAATATGCCTAAGCTTGATTTTCCATATTCATCCATGTTTTATGCATTAAAAGTTGCATTTTTATCAACATCATTTTGCTTATCTTATTACCATGCATTCCCTGTGCAAGCTTTAAACCCTAAACCACCATGCAAAACCCTAAATCCTAAACCTTAAACATAAACCCTAAACCTTGAACCTTAAATCTAAACCTTGAACCCTAAACCCTAACATAAACTAAACCCTAAACCCTAAACCAAAACCTAAAGCCTTAAACCTAAACTCCAAATCACAAAACCTAAACTTAAACTCAAGACCTTAATCCCTAAACCTAAACTCAAAACCCTAATTCTAATCATAAACCATAAACCCTAAACCCTAAAACTAAATTTTAAACCTTAAACCTAAATCCCAAATCCTAAACCTAAACCTTAAACCTTAAAACTAAACCCTAAACCTAAACCCCAAATCCTAAACCAAACCCCAAACCCTAAAACCAACACTTAACCCCCCTTTTGCATCTGCATCTCATTTTACTTTATAGTTACATGCATTCTTAAATTGTCATATATTTACTTTTTGTCATTCATGTTTCATTATTACGCATATATTATATATTGATGTGCTAATGCATACCATGTATATGTTTTATAAATGAGGTTTTTCAAAAAAGTGTTTTAAAATAAGATAATATCTTAAGTAAAAATACTTTTAATGGTTATCATTTATCCGAGATATTATCTCAGTTTTCTGAGGCAATTTCAAAACTTCTAAGTTAGAGGTATCTTTTGAGCTCTGCCTAAATATAAAAGAGTGAAAGAAGTGTTTTGATACTTAAAATTTTTTTCCTTTATCCAAAAATAAATTGTTTTTATTTTTTTAAATTATTAATTTGCTTTCAAAAGAAAATTAAAAAAAAATGAATCAATTATAGGAATAAATAAGTGAAAGAAAAGAATTAATTTATAAACATTATACTAGGACCATTTTTATTAAAATTCAAGGATAACATGCAATTAATTATTATCATTTTCAACAGGCACTGTAGGAATGCTAATCCTTTCTCAATTGTAATCGACTCTCGAACCTAACTCTGATTTCTCATGTCGTAAACATTTTTTTTAATAAATTTTAAACTTGTTTTAAATGTTTTATTAAAAGGATAATTTTTTTTGTGACCAATCACACCATAAAAAAGATTGGTGGTGACTTCTCGATTTTAATTTTATTGAAAATTCTTTTCAGCTTGTTTTTTATTTTTCCTAAGTTCGAAGGTCAAGTTCTTAAATCCGCACATTAGGACAAAAACATGTCTTAAAATTTTGCATACCTTTAATGTTTTTAGCATATATTTTAAAATATTTTAATGCAACAAGTTTCATTAAACATCTAGACTGTTTTAGCTTTCCAACAACATAAAGATCAATCAATTTTGACATCAAATGAGAAAGTTATAACCATTTGAAATTGGGCTGGCAACATTGGAAATGGACTGTCGATTGACAATTGCAGGTGCCAATCGACGCAACTTATTTTTGGACTAATTTCATGATTAATTTGTATTTTCAATACTTATCTTTCCAAAATGATATTACCATTTAATAATTGACATTCTGGGAGTAAATATCCAAAATAAATCCCACATAAAGATAATTTGGATGATAAATGTGATTTTTCACTTGATAATTAATCCATATAATTATCTCTAACATTTGATAAAGTCTAACCTTTATCACCAACACCCAACCCAGCACTATAAATAACCTCATTCAATTCTTCATTCAAAACACATTGAGCATTCATTTTCTCCCTCTTTGGGAAACTTTTTAAGCCCGTGTTGTTTTTAATGATACAAAAACTCTCTTATATTGTTGACTAATGATTGTGTTAAGTGATTTTAGGAATTGTAAGTTTAATTTTAATTTTTTAAGATTGCTAATCTAGCAATTGAAAGGAAATGGTTAAATTGATTTAAAGTTAACAATGTAAATAAGCTAAATTGTTTGGAAAAAGCTTTGAAGTTGGTGGAATGAAAAAGTGCGAGAAAATGGCTTTTAACAGCAAAAGATCAAACCCTTTCAACTTATTTTTTAGATTTCATTCCTATTTTTGAAAGAAAATTTGTTGTGAGTTTTTTGTGTAATTTGTAACAGGCCTGACTTTTCCTCTATCATTTTTTTTCTTTTTCTTTATTCTTTTTTTTTTCTCATTTCCTTTCTAAATATATCATTTTAGTGCAATTATAAAAAATGAAACTTTTTTTTTTCATTTTTCTTTCTTGTTTCTTTCCTTAAATTTTCTTCTTTCTCTTTACCTTTTCTCTATTCAGCTAATCTCCCCTAAAATTTCAAAATTTGATTGCTTGATGTCTCTTACTGGCAGTTTCCACCTCTAAATCTACTTATTCCTACCTCCCAATCTCCTCTATCCTACTATTCGAGCATTAGTTTTCTTCAAAAATGACTCTAACCCATGGATCTAGAACTAAAAGTTATGATAGTCGCTATCAATTGCCACTCATTAATGATAGAATGATCCTAAAATTTATGCATATGCTCTTTTCAACCTACTCTAGAACTTTATTGGCTTTAGTTTGCAAAAAGCACCTCATTTTTCATAAAAAAATCCTAAAAAAAAAAACCTAAAAACCTGGATCTACCGCTATCAATGATTACCAAACTTTCATTAAATTTGCATTTACCCATTTCTTACACTTCCACCGTTCGAAATTCCCAAACTTCATCTAAAAGTCTATAAATCCAAAACTCTAAGAGAGAGAAAACCCTAAAACCCTTTTTGTTGCTTCCTTTCCACGAGAATGACGTTGATGTTATCTTTTTATTTTTTGTGATATTTAATGAATTTTTGTATTTATTGTTTATTAGCTGTTGTTAAGGTTTTTCTTTAAAAGTCGTGTTTGTGTGTTTTTTAATTATGATTTCTATATTGTATTAAAAAATCAAAATCTAAAAAAAATTCAAATCTAAATAATTTTTTAGATTTATTTGATTTATATGTCATGTTTTCTTTTAGGGGAGATTAATTGTTGGTGGTGGCTATTCTGTGAAATTATGGGTCCTGTCTGGTAAGTAGAGGGTGTGGGATTTGGTGTTTGTAATTAGTTGTTGATGGTGGTAATGATGGCATGTTGATGGTGAAGGGTAAGGCTAGAACAAGGCAATGTGCTACGAGAGCAAAAAAAGAATGTTTTTTAATTTTCCTTTAAATAGTTAAAAGAAACAACAAAATTTGAAAAAAAAAAAAAGTTGACTATCAACATAAAATGGTCACATGTTTGACTATGTGGCAACCCCAAGGGACTTATCCACATCAAAGTCCCTTACATTTTGCCAAATGACAAGCATTGCAAACTAAAATTTGCTCCAATTGAAGAGTGGCATTAAGCTGCCCTTCAATTGAGTAGTTGTTCCCTTAAGGACAACTTTAATTTTATGTTATTGATAATTACATTTCTATAAAAAATCATTGAATTAAATTTTTTATTTTTTGTTGAATGATTGTTTATAATTTTTTATATATTATAAGTGCACACTTTTAAAAAAAAATTAGATGTGTCATTGGATTTGGATATAAATCTCAAAATTTTAATACTTTTTTTTTATCATTAAATCAAAATTTTATTAGAAAATGTTAAAATTTTAAATATAAAACACACTAAAATTTAAAAAAAATTTTATCATTAATAAAATTATATTATTTTATCGCATCAAGTGAAATAAGCAGTAAAAGATGGAAAAGAAAGAACTAGTAACTTGGTAATTAGAAGGTGATATAATCCATATCAAATATTGCTAAATCTAAAATTTTGGGGTAATTACAAAGTGGACTAGTGAACTAGAAATATTTATTTTTGCTGCCATTATAATAAATAATTACTAGGAAGGATATGAAAATTTTCTTATTTGAGCCAAGTATATTGCAATTACTTTTTTTATTCTTCAACTTAAAGAAAGAAACAAGTGAGGACTCCACCAACAGCAGCGGCATGGTTTCTGGCAACCAAGAAAGTTTTTGGCTAAAATATGAAAAGTGTCTTTAAATTTTATTATTTTATTTAAATAAATTTTTATATTTTTATTATACTTAAATAAATCATTATTTTTTATTTATATTTACATAAAATTTTTATTTTTAATAAAATACTGATTTACGTAAAATATTTATTTGAATATAAATTATAAATTATAAATTATAAAATTATTTACATACAAATTAAAATATAAAAATTTATTTAAATAAAATAATAAAATTTAATCTTTTCTAAGTCTCCCAAAAATTTTTCCAATGATATCAAATCTTCTTTTGTTGGATATAAATAAATAATATAATAATAAATGTGCAAAACGTGGAATCGATGGCTTTTGCAAAAAGCATTTTTTTTCTCTATCCCTCTGAGTTTCGCATAAGTGAGTTGCTGGTTTCCTTTCTTTTTCATTTCCATTTTTTTTTTCGGGACGAAACAAAGTCATTGCCATACGTAATTGAAAACGAGAAAAACCATTAATTACCAATTATAATAATATTTTTAGTAGTATCTATATAAATATAAGACTCAATATTATCCATATGTATATTCCTTAAAATAGAAAAAGAAAACAAAAATTAAGTAGGAATCCATCACTCTCTGTTTGGCCAAACTCAAGTCCCTGATTTTTTCCGCAATTTCTGCTGATTTATTTTCTCCGATTGCGATACTCTTTTTATCCTCTCCTTCGTTTCCTTTTACTTCCTTCTTTTTTTTAAAATTTTTTTTTGGCTCTGTTTTGCATAATCCTTTTGGTTTTGATAGTTGAAAATTTTTGGTGTTTATTTTAGTGCTTAATTTGATAATATAATAAATTTCATTCTTGGTTTTTCGGAATTGATGTTTATGTTGGAAATTAATGTTGAAAAATTCAATTATATTGATATAAGAATCCTTCTTACAAGCAAGAACAACAATGGACATGCATATCAGAGCATACATAAATACCTCTCATACTCATCCTAGTTAATAGAATCCCCTTGTATGGGTAGCCACCCAGTCTGCGGTTGCATTGACATTCCTCCTTACTAGCTAAACTCTGCTGACATGAACGAGGTTCAACAACTTCTGAACATCCACCGCCAAACTAACCCCATCTTTTAATGCCATAACCTCTGCCAATAAACCACTTTCAGCGTGAAACCTTCTGTTGATGCAATAGATTAAGAAGAATTTATTAATCTTGATTAGTGTTATGATGCCTAGTGAAGTAATTGTATTTCCTTCTAGTATATGCAATGGCTGCAACAAGATTAATGAGAATGCTTTTTTTTTTTTTTTTAATTCTGTTTTCTGCAATCCTATTTATTTTTGCAAAAACTTGCATAACATATTTCCAAGAAACAAATAGAGCTTGAAGTTTTTAATATAGGAAAGAAATTCTGAATATTTGATGTTACTTATTGCCAATTTATCTTGTTCATATTAAACCGCCATTGACATGTTTAATATCCCCTGAATTTTGAAGGAATTGCTTGTTGCAAAATTTGCTATACCATTTCCAACATCACCTGTGTTCAAGATTGAATATTCTTAATTTACTGCATCACCTGTTATGCAGTTCTAATGTTGCTCAACGACTTTGAGGATATGCCCATCATAAATTAGATTCTGAACTGCTATCTCTCTTTTGAGTACATACTACATAGCGTGCACATTTTTGCATCATTAGCCATCCTCCCCTTGCCCCTGTCTCTCATCTTTTTGGATGATTGGTATGAAAATATTTTAAAGTCCTTTAAAATAGTAATATGACTTTCTGGTTGTCTTTCATGTGGTGAACAAAGTAATTCATAGTGTTTTTCTTTCTTAGAAGGAAGTGCAAAGTGGTGCATTGAATATTTGAAGGTCAAGTGCATTATAATTCAAATTCAAAGCAATTATATTCAGAGCATAACATTTTTTCTTTTTTTAATCTTTTTTATGATGTTCATTATTTTCTTAAAATTGTTTTGCACTTTATTCATAATGAAGAATGACAAGAATACTGAATCAAAGAGGCTACAGAATTCATAATCTTAGACTGATTGGTTGAGGAATGTGTTCTAATACTGGTTTTTGAAAAAGCAACCATGGAGATAAAATCTTACCAGAATAAGGCTGAGCTGATGCTAAAAGAATATTTACTACCAGATTCCTTCATCTCATACACATCAGTTATTTGTGGCATTTGTGCTTGCAAGATGGTATGTTGCCTAATCATGGTTCGTTATTTAGTTTGAAAATAATTCAGTTGAGTTAGAATGATGATTTGCAGCTATATGAAGCTAATATTTTATCTTTTTATCCGTTTAAGCCTTTTTTTTTTTCATTTCTCTTCTACTATCTTTCCCTTTTTTTCCTCCCAATTTCAAATCATTGTCCTTTTCCAGGTGTATGATCTTACCCAGCAGCTTAGCAATGCTTGCTTTAACAGCTATCCTAGCCTACCAAAAGTCCAACGCACTGAGTGGTGCAACCGGTGACTGATATTTCTTGTTTATTCGAATATATTAGTATTGATTATTATTTTTTTTTATTGATACTGAGTTAATGCCTGGATGCATTATGCAGATCCATATCCACCATTCATGCCATTTTCATAATGGTCATGTCCTTATACTTCGTGTTTTGGTCAAATCTCTATTTCGACCACCAATATGCTGGACTTATTACTTTCCGCAGTTCTGCACTGTCTACATTTGCGTTGGGGGTGAGGATACTCTTTTCATCTTTGATTAAAACTTTTGGAATTGAGATAATATTTAATCATTTATATCTGATCTTTTATGCTTGGCTTTAGTATATTGGATATCGCTAGGAAGTTGGTCTACCTTGCCTTTAATAACATGTCTTCGTGATAATTGTTTTAGTCATGCACTTGGATACATACATTCCCTCCAGAATGGTTTATTTTCAGCATGTGTAGTGTTTCATTGAGGAGAAGCAATTGAGTGCTGAGTTTTCTTCATTGCATATTTAAATTTTGAGTGAACAGAAGTACTTCTAATATGATTTTATTTCATAAATTCAAATGATACGAGTGGCATTGCTGTTGATAGGACAAATAATTGTAAATAGCTTTTGACTTCTTATGGTGAAATTGACCTCTCATTTATAGGTGACAGCAATGAAGAGTTTTATTATAAGCTTATCTATGTAATATGGCATCCTTGATTATGGCTGCAATGCTGTTATTCTTTTGTTTTAATGTGTTAAGGCTCTCTGTCATTTGGTTTCCTAGTCCCTGACAGATTATAAAATATCTCCTTTGCCCAAAATTCTTGTTTATGTGTGAAACAAGCAACATTTTTTATGGTGCAAAAATATGCATTGCTATTAACAATTAACACCATTTTGCAAATCTTTAACAAAATGAGGTTTAGGCTTAAAACTTGCGCTTCATGAACTCGGTCAAATTCTGGCTTTAAAACTTTATAGTAAGGAGGGTATCAATTTTCTTAGGGATTTGCTAGGCTTGGCTCAATTCACCGCTGGGGTGAAGAATACTCATCAGAATAATTATCACGTGTCACCTGTAGCTAGCTTACTACAAACATATTCCACCATCATTGCAAATTTGCAACTACAAACGCCATCTCCAACACTAATCTCAGCATGTGTCTGTCTCTAATCTCTTGTGGCCATGAGGCATGGCCCACTCACTGAATAAGTAAATCACATCATGGTTGACCTTATATCTGGTATCTTCGCTAGATCAATGCAGACCTTGCTCACTTGAAGCTGATCAGTGGTTTGGCTGTGATGTTTCTTGAACCACATTGCAATTAGGGTTAAAAGCAAATTAGTCCAGGTCGCTGTGCTTGGAGCATATCTACTTGGAACAGCCAGAGCTATTGAGCATGTTTCCCAAATTAAGCCTTGCGGCCTAGTATCTTGATTCTCATGACTACGATAGTTAAATCCATTGAAAATTTAGCCAACAGCTGTTTCTCTATTGATGTTTGTCAATACATTATGCCTGGTAGCACCATCCATATATCTTTAATAGGATGCAATAGATAGAGTGGGCTTGTTTTAGGATTTGGTTGGAGTAAGCACTTGCTTTTATTTTTATAAATACTAAAACAGCCCATCTGCTTTATCAAATTTCTCAGATAAGCCCATGTTGGCTATGGGATCCAGTTGAGCCCTTAAAGTATTGTTTTTGTTTAATTGAACCCTTACTTTTGGCAAAAAAAAAAAAAAAAAAACCCTCACCTGAGAGATAAATAAGGATAGGGCTTGTATAAGAAAATTGGGAAGTACAGAGTTTTTTTTTAGTATTTCAGCCTTTTTTATATTGCAGAATGGTGAACTATCAAATGAATGACTAAATAGATAATAAACATGCACAGACAAGCTGCAAAATG
This sequence comes from Durio zibethinus, assembly GCF_002303985.1. The sequence goes on along the minus strand of NW_019167860.1, from coordinate 12,834,462 downwards.
TCATGAAATTATTTACCAACCAGATACCAATTTACCAAGTCTGTTTTTCAAGTCAATTTTTTAGGTCGCTGAAAATTTAACATTATGTTTGGATAAATATAATTATTAGAGGAAAGAAAAGGAAATGAAATGAAATGAAATGAAAGGAAATGAAAGTTTTTTAAAAGAAAATAAAAAATACATGTAACCCTTGTTTAGATAATTAAAATTAATAAAAAAAAATTTTAACAAATATTATTTGGATAAAGAGTGAAAAAGAAAGAAAATAATTTATTATAATAATTTTTTCTAATTATAATTTTTAATTGCTTATGATTTTAGAGCATTCATGACCTATGATATATTTGTTATCTTGTTTGGGTTCACAATTGTTACTATATCAATGATTTTTAATCAAGTGAAACAGAAAGATTTTTATAAATATGTATTGATGAATTTTGAACTAGTTGGACATCTCATAAATCCAAAAAATATATTTATTTATATTCAATCATTCATCAAAATCAAATCACCAAAAAATTATAAAAATTTTTATATTGAAAGATATATATGAAACTTACTTGAAAAAAGAGATAACTTTGAAAAAATTATAAAATGATTGTAATCTATTTAAATTTTTTTTATTAAGTTTTTAGTTTTAATAAAAAGATGGACATAATAGTTTTTTTATAAATTTTTTTTTTAACTTTCCTTAACTTTTTCTCCAAATTGGGATATTAAAAAAATTGAATTTACAAGAGAAACTAAAAATTATTTGATTTTTACCTCTTTCTCTTCCTTTAAATTAAATATTTATCCAAACAAGAGAAGATGATTTTGTTTCCTTTACTTTCCTTTCCTTCCTCTCCCTTCAATCCAAACCCACTGTAAATGTAGCACTGTTATATGAAAAAGAGGGAGCAATATTGCTATAAATTCATCTTGCTGAACTTTTCATTTTGTGTTAACATTTCCCTGAGTTTGTAATTTATCACCTCTAGCTGGCTTCTAAGTAAATTAATCTTACATGCCATTTTTTTAGGAAATTTTTTGACATCTATCTGTTGGTTACTTTCTTGCTGACCTTGGGATGATCTTTTGGTTTTACCCTTCTCTAGGTGGAATGGAGTATGTAAGTATTTTTATTGTTTGATTATTATCTTGGCCTACTTTTTCTTCTTTCAGAAGAAGCCTAGTTGGTGAGGACTGATGTTCTTATTTCAGGTTCTCCATCGTCTTCTGTCAATAGCAGCTGTAGCATATTCTATGTTGACTGGGGAGAGTCAGCTTTACACCTTTATGGTACTCATCTCTGAGACTACAACCCCTGGGATGAACTTGAGATGGTAAAAACTTATCTATATATATGAGTACATTCATTCTATCTGTCAATTGTAAAATGCATTTTACTTTTACTCCATGTTAAGGATATTCTGGGTTCATATAGGTATCTTGACAAAGCTGGAATGAAGAGGTCCAGAGCTTACTGAATCAATGGAGTAGTAATATTTGTCACATGGCTGGTGGGTGAAATAAGTTTACAGTTTTCAGAATTTTCCTTTATCGTTTGACAAATTTTTCTTGCAGTTAATATAATGAAATTTGATGTTTTTGGCAGGTTGCTAGAATACTCCTGTTTATGTATCGATTTTATCATGTCTACTTGCACTATGACCAGGTATGAAATTCTTGCAAAATTTACCTGGTGTCAGCTGCAGGTGTGTTAATTCTTTACTAGCATACTTGATTTTTTATCTTTTTTTTTATGCTGTCGGATTTGAACTATTAAACTGCTTATCTACTATTTTATTTTAGCTGACACATACTTTATGTAATTTGAGATCATAGGTGTATTTTATTATTGCTTGTCCTGACTACTGAGAAAACCTAAATTCACTTCAGAATCTTGATATAATACCCTAAACCATGTAGCCTTGGTCTTTAAAATGTTGACATGGATTTGGCATTTAATTAAATGTCAATTTATTATCCTGCAATTGTTTTAATTTTTTTTATTGGTCAAAATCAGTCTGTTTGGTAAATATGTTAACAGCCTATCACTGTTTTCTGCTCAAAACAGGTTAAGCAGATGGACAGCTACGGGCTATTGTTAATATTTGCTGTGCCATTAGTCCTATCAGTTCTGAATTTAATGTGGTTTGGAAAGATTATCAAGGGATTAAAGAAGACATTAGCAAAGAGGCAGTGATGAGTGCATCGAAACTGACGCCAAGGAAGTGACATTGGCGAAGAAAATCCTTCAGTCAGGCTTAATGTCTGTTCTGTATCTCTTCCATTTTGTTAATATGTTAATGGTATAACGGGTAAAGGTGAAAACCACATAGCCGTTGTGGTTTCTGATTCAATGTGAAAAAAATCATCTTGAAAATGCTGAAGCATGATTAACTAAATCTGTATATGATCGGATACTAAATCTTGATAGAAATGGTAAATGTGCCACTGTTTGGTTTTTCTCCGTAGCTAAAAACTACATTTTGGTGCTATTTTTAGGGAATGATTTGGTATCCCAACCATCTGACTTGAGCTTCAGGTGCTAACGTTAAAGACTAATCTCTGATCAAAGTCCTTTCGCATGGTTAACCTTCCTGTTTAAAAGAGTGAGGTTGGCCTGAATCATGCGGATTAGCTTCCTCATTTTATTTTCTTGTTCATTTCTTTTGGATACGTATAAAAAATAGTTGTATAATAGCATGAGGGATTGATTGAATTGGTAAGATTTGAATATTTTACTTGTAAAGTTTAAATTTTAGTCTAATTTTCATGGGTAGGCAATATGGAAATTTAATGGGAAAGATAATTGTTTTTTTTAAAAGTAGAATTTTCTTTCATTCGTTTAAATTTGCATCAAATAGAAACTATGGATTGAAGAAACTCAGGACATTTCTCTACCCAAAGCATAATCTCATGACCTCTCAAATTTAGCTAAAGCGTGTGCAATCTCATTCCTCGACGGTTTGGTATGCGTTACCTGACAGATATGAAAATTGTTCATCTTGCTTCGAGCTTCATCTACCAGCATTACAATAAGACAGTTCTATCTCAACTGTCTGCAGCTTCATCTATGTACCAGCTTCCCTATAGGAGAAAGAACTATTTCAACTGTCTGCAGCTTCTTCAAAATTCGTAAGGTATCTCCCTCCACCACTATCTCCTTAAATCACATATCCAAAGCAATGGAAGGGCTCGAACAGCTGCTGTTATTTCTACAACAAGAGGATCTATTAACCGTGGTAGATTAGCAGAGTGAGCTCCCAGTGCTATTCCATCTGACTTCTTAATCACTTTTGGTACTTAATTTGGTGACCGCTGCGCTTGATTATTTTCCAACAAATTTTGTTTAGCAAAATTTGCAGATGCAAGAGAGCTCATTCTTGATTCGCCATGTAATACTCCGTTCCTATTACTCCAAATGACCCAAGCTACAACCATATATTGCTTAAATCGTTGCCAATTCAAGCTTTGAGCAACATGCATCATCCTACTCCTTATTTCCACCTGCTCATTACCATAATAATCCCAGGAAAACCCAAGAAGCTACCAAACTTGTGCAGAGTATGATGAACTGTTACTTCAGATCATCGGCATCAAAAGCATGTTTTCCCCACCTGTAGCCTGCGCTTTTTTTTTTTGGTTCGTAGGAGGGCATAGCCCTTAAAAGGGGAGAAAGGGGGATGATGGAGTTAGAACCCGTGCCCATATGTCTTCCTTAAAGCCTCTTAACTACTAGGCTAAGAGGTGGAAGACACTTTGCAAGAATTCTAACCATGACTGGTAAAATCCCATGACTTACTCTCCAAATAAAGACTTTGATTTTACTCGGTACAGCGGTCGTCCAAATCCTTTGTCAGACTTCTTGTTCGCTTTCTGAACCCAATATCATCATATCAGTCCCCTGGTGCCTCCTTGGACTTCACATAGAATCCATTCCTCATAATATATACACCACTACTATCATAATGCCATACCAACACACTAAAAAACCCAGTTTGCTTATTGGTATAACACTAATGGCACATGCTTTTTCTGCCTCGAACATATCATGAATGAGGTTCCATTTCCACTGCATTATTAGATCATGACCAGACCATTTTCTTCCTACTCACCTCTCGGATCCTGAGGCTTAAAAGATGCATTACACGGGGGCCATTGGTCCTTCCATATTCAAAATAGAACTAATATTTTGTTTCTTCGGCAATAAACCTCCAAGCATCAAATTACTTTCTGCTTCAGGTTTCCTCTATGCTCTCACTATATTTCATAAACCCGTAACTTTCGCTTATGTCATTTCCATCCCCCAATACAAAAAAAAAAAAAAAAAAGAACCTTTATGTAAATAATTTATAAATATGATTTTGCAGAAAATGAAAATGGAAACATAAGTATATAAAAAATAGAAAATTCTAGTATTAATCAAAAGTTAATATTTAGCACTTCTTTATTTATGGTTAGATAAATATGTGTTTTTCCCTTTTTCTTTTGGTATTTGAAGTTATCTAAAGCTAAAACTTTATTAATGAAACTAAAAATTTAACACTATATCAACAGATTATATAAATGTTAATTGGTAAATCTTTATAATACTCTTTATTATATGTAGAATAATAATTTATCTAATAAACACTATAAATTTTATATTATTACATTAAGGAAAAAAATCTACATGTATATAAGTAGAAACCAAATTTTTTAGATATAATAATCATAGTGTGATCAATTGGGGAATGAGGTTGAGATGGTTAGGTCCAAATTTATGTTATTATTGGAAAATTTTGAAGTCCTTATGGAAGTTGGGTGGCTATGATCATCGATTAGACGGCAAACGTACTCCTTCTCATCATCATCTTCTGAATTTGGTATGGTATCTGGGGAAGGACAGAAGGATGGAGATAGCTCACAAACTTCGTCTAACCCTCCAATATCTTCATCTTTCAAACTTTTGCCAAGTAAGCATGTATATTTTTCCTGTAAACAGGATAATAGGATTAGGTTATTTTCAAAAACATCTAGAGTTATGCCAATAATACATTGTTCCTAATTAGGTTTTGTACATGTATCTATTTTTTCTTTGATATATTCATCTATATATATAAGAAATTTTAACTATATATATTACAATGTATAAAAAACAAACTCATATACTTATATATTGCAAGCATTCGCCATAAATACAAAATTTAGTTGTGAAATGAAACCCGAGAGAGAAAAAAAAAAAGGAGCAGCTAAATCTAATTGATCCCATCTATTGAATTAATTTGGTTTTGCTTATGTTAATTATACTAAAAAAAAAAATCAATCACATTATTATATTTGAAATAATTGAAAATTTATTTTGGATTTTGATAATGAGGCCTTTAAGGACACTTTTTAAGGTTAGTTAAAATATCATTTATAATAATGTTATTGTACTAAATTTGATAATTGATCATTAATATTATGATTTCTTTTTATTTGAAAAAGAAGGATTTGAAACCTACTCTTTGAACATAAGGATCGATCATGTACCAATCATATGCTTCCTGTTATGAATTTCAATGCATTGTAAAAATTAATTACTTAATTTAGTAACCTTAAAAAGTGCCTTTAAGGCACGTGGTAGTCGTTAATTAGCAAAACCATTTTATTTTTCATGCATCCATGTGTATGTGCATGTATATATGTATATATTATTATGTGTATGTATTTTTTTTTTTTAAAGGGAATAGGTTTCTCATGTATAACAAAAACGCTTGATGATGAGAGAATTTTAAAGTAATATAAAGTTATCTCTACTCTTATGATCCAAATGCATGTTTTATACCTTTGCGTGATAATTGGATTTTAAATTGTAAAGAAGACTATAATTATAAATTTGAAATTTAATTCAAATGATTTATCAACTATTTTATCAGAATGTAAATTCTTGCAAAGTTTAAATTCAATGTTTAACACTTACAAAATTTTCTTCCTAATTTTCGTAGGCCTTAAATCTCCTTCTTATAAAAAATAATACAATTATGTTAGGTAGTAGTGTAGGCTGCTTTTTCTTTGTTTTTCCTTATGTATTTTACTATATATTCTTAGATTTTTTTACATATGATTTTTAGTCACCCAATGAATATAATGCTTTTTCATTTTAATGCAACCTTTTATACCATGATTCAATCCGAAATTTTTTCATTTAGAATATCAAATGCTGAATGCAAACTTTATTTTGTAAAGCAAATTAATCATTAAATTACGGTAAGACTGTTGGCAGAATGATAAGGTTTACAAAATAATTTAAGCCTCTCATTTGTCCATCAATATTGTTGTACCCTATCCTTATCTACCACATCATAGTATTTTTCATATTTACGGAACAATTCAATGTATCAAACATGATGATTAAACTTACGCCCCATTTGGCATTGAGGTGGGAAAGATCTTTTGGAATAAAAAGCTGCATTTTACACTTCAATATGTCTAGCCGATGAAAAACAGTCCTTTTTAACCAAAAAGCCTACATATATATTTTACAATAAAAAACCTAAAAAGCTTAGTTTTCAGACAATAATGCAAGCAGCACAAGACCTGTTTTTCAGTCTACAATTGGGTGGTTCTGTCAATTTTTTTACTCTTATATTTTTAAATTTTTATTTTTTTATGGATATCTTTTTAAAATTTTTTAATTCATCACAACATTTTTTTCCACAATAATATCAATCGTTTAAAAACTTTTAAACTACATTTTTTCTCACTGTAATTTCAAACATATTTCTTTTAATCCAAGCTTTTTTTTAATTGCACTGACAAATTAGGTGTAATGCTAGTTTACTAAGTATGAAGGCTTTTGTGGCGGACATAGGCTTCTGGCACTGTTGCAAAAAATTATGTCCTCCACTGGCTCTTCTTCTATAATAAATTAATGGTTCACCTTTTAAGTTTTTCAGTCTCCAATTGTACGGTATCGCTGTTGAAATCTGGAACAAGGGCAAGATTCTTGGGCTGTCTGCCGATTGTGAGGAAGATATTATCATCCAAAAATGAATAGATACGGAGGAGCGGGACCAGAGGACAGAAGCTTAATCATAGTAGGTATGTGGTATCAGATTCAATTGTCTTATTTATCGATCCTTGTTGGTGCTTTTCTAGTTATATGAGAATTTTGTGCTGGAAAGTTAGGGGAATTGGTAGCGCTGCAAAAGGGAGGGTTCTTAATAGTTTGGTGAAGTGTTATACGGAAGAAATGATACTGCTTCAAGAAACCATGCTGGAAACAATTGGAGACAGTAGCTTCTAAACTGATGGAATAGAAAATGTGGTTTTTTTTCCCATCTATTGGGAATTTTGGTGGGTTGGTTACTGCCTAGGATAGAAACTTATTTTCTTTAAAGAAAAGTCTTATTAAAGATCAATTCCTAATTTTTCAAAAGTAGCTGGGTGAATGCAAAAGTTGATTGTGTCATAATTGGGAATGTCTATGCTTCTTGTGATCAAACTTTCGAGAGTCATTTATGGTGTGAAATTATGGGATGCAAAGAAGAATTTCCTGGTTGTTGTTGTGTGGCAAGGGACTTTAACACAGTCATATTAAGCATATAAATTACAATGATTGTATTACAATTAATCAATCAGAATTTGGAATTATGCAGAGACCATCAAAATTTTATATGAAACCCACACTTATAAATGGTAGACCTCTATATAATTTTTTATTATGATTGAAAAATTGAGTATTGTAATAAAAAAAATTACAAGTAAAATGCTTCCTAGATCAACATCGGAGAGAAAAGACTGCTTGCATGGATGTATGGATATTGCAGAATTTAATGAATTCATTAACAAGTATGAGCTTGTGGATCTAACGGGGCAAGACTTGATGAATTTTACATGACTATAGGTGCTATATTTGGTTTGGGTTGTGTTGGTTGTTAAACTGGCTTATAACTGATGCATGCTTTCTTCTCATGGAGATGGTTTTAATTTGAAATATGTCTGTTTGGTCTGCAGTAATTATTTAAGTTTTATTGCACAAGAGTTGTATTGAAGTTTTTGGTGGACTTTAGCTTTTTAAATGTATGGGTTGCAGACATGTGATCTGGTGTTTTGTAGGAAGAGGTGGTGTAACCCCTTTGGTGTTTAGTCTCTTTGGTATCTTTTAGGTGGTGTTTTATCAATTTTGACTTGAATTTGCATAGAAATATGTTCTTTGCTTTACTAGCTTTTAGCTAGTTTTGTGATCTTTTAGTTAATTAATCAACTTCTTTGACTTAGCAAAAAAGAAAATAATTTGTTGATGCCAAAAGAAAAAAAAAAGGCAAAGAAAAGAAAAGGATGAAAATAAACATGTTTGCATCGATCATTAATATGAATGATACCTGGTTATTCTGAAAGACATTAGCTGCTGCTTCTTCCATATGTAAAAGGCTATTGTTGATTTCCTTGAAAAAGTTTTGTTGTTCGAAATTCCCCCCTTGGCATTGCCAGTCTCTGTGTTCGTTTCCTACTATCCTGCAAAGCATTGGACCACTCAATTAACTGTTATACATATAAGTCAAGTGAATGATTGATTCCAACAAATGATACTACCAACACAGAAATACTTATTAAAACTGTATCCAACGCTTCACCATTCATCACTAATCTCTTATTTATAAGAGATAATTACTCCTCAATTTATGATTCAGTATATTCTACCAGCAGAGAATACAACTATTGACAAAAACTATTAATAGGTTGATTTGTCTTCAAGAACTCTTCATCTTTATGGCCTTCTCTCTTCCTTTCCTTGTCCATACTAATTTATTCTATTTGGTTAAACACCAATATTTAAAGGGGGAGATGACGTGGAAGAGGGTGAGGCAAGAACTTCCTCTGACCATATGTAAAATTGGTATTAGGGTAGTTCAAATGGAGGACCAAGCCAAGCTTAAGGGAGATGTCAACAAACTTTTCGAAACTTGGATGAATTGTTCATACAATGAACTCGTGCTAGGGACAACTTATTGGCACCAGCTAAGATTAAGGGTACTTGACTAGCAAAGAAGAGCAAAAATCTTTATTTCACCTTTCGGTATCACTATCATTGGCTATTGTTTTATTTGGAGATTCAATGGCAAAATGACTGTTTCAGTGATCACTGTCACTGTCCATTTAAATGAAACCGACATGGATCAATTGACTTTTGCCAATTTCCAAACTAATAAAGCTGGCGTTCCCACATCCATGTGGTTGGAGACAGACCTTGCTTTCATGATTCATGAAAAGGTATGATTCTTCTAGGTGCCTGTTAAAAGAAAAGGTTTTCAGTTGAATGGGATGGTAGTCATGATTCATAACGCAATGATTCATGACCATTAATTTTTTTAGGTAGGAAGCTGCTATCTAATAATAGAGCTAAGAATAGAGAAAAAGATTATATGTGCTGAAATTTAAATTTAAGATATGTTAGATGATATTTTTAAGAATAATTATATAAATTAATTGAATTAATTCTCTTGAGCATTAATTTAAATAAAATTATCCTTGGCTGAAAATTTGTGGAGCCAGAGTCAAAAGTAAGTTAAGACTTTTGAGATAATTTGTTTATAATGACATTAATCACGATAACTAAAATAAAATCATATAATAAATTAAAGTTATATTTGATGTATAAGAAGATAATCATCTTATATTATGTTTGATTTGTATTTAAAGAAAATGATAGGATTACAAGTAAAATTAATTATCTTCTTGATATAAGATGATATTATTTAATTTAATTTTATTTATAATATCATTTTATCTTATTTTATCATAATTTTATTTACTAAACATATCCTAAGAGAGAAAAAAAAAATCTTTTCCTGAAAAAATATATATATTTTCTTATAAATTTGAGCATAGATTAGATGTGGACAAAGGGACCGGGTCAAATTGAATGTGAAATTTCGGTGTAATAATGCTCCAAAAGTCTTAGCTCAGGAAACAAAATTTCAGCAATAATTAAAGACTTGAACACATGACTTTTTTTCCCCCTATTTTGGGTTTTTGATTACCTCTTAGATAATGAGCAACTTGAGAAGAGTCCGTCTTTAATGCATGCTCTTCTTAAATGCAAGTGCCCCACCGGTACAACCACGTTGAAGTTGTTACCATATTTCGAGCTCCGGTACATCTAGGGAATTAATCAAAATCGAAATGAAGGTAATAATAACGTCAATGTATAACATGCATGATATCACACTAAGCTATTTGTACGAATAATTATTTAGATGTAAGATTATTTTGTCTCAAATTTTTTAGATAATTTTTTATGAATATTTTAGTTATGATTTAAATAAGTTTGTAATTAGATAAAGTCTCAAACCCTTTACTGTTCAACCAAAAACGATAAATGTTAATTTTTTTTTCTTTTTTAATGTCTCAAAATGATATATTTTTTAAATGTCTCTATTAACTTTTTCTCTATTTACGTACTTATTTTTCTGGCATTTTATTTTATTTTTTAACCTTGTTTGTATTAGAAACACTATAAATCATAGTGAACATTTATGACAATTTTTAAATATTAATATAAAAACATAAAGTAAAAGGTTTTGTTTTTTCCTTTAAACTGCATTTGGTTAATTATGTGGAAACTTATAGTGATGTGTTTGGCCAAAAAGAAAAAACAAAATAATGAAGTGAGTAAGCTATACAATACATATATATCTTATCTATAATATAATTCTACTTAATTTTGATAGCATTTATTTAGAATAATTCTCTTTTTTTTTTCATAAAAAACTTACAAAAGGAAATAAAAAAAAGTTGAGATAATGATTATTGAAATAAATATTAATTTGAATCTAATATTTAACTCAATTAATTCATACAATAATTCATAAAAAATAGTATCTAACAAATCTAGAGTTTAAATTGTAACTCTTACAATTTCTTATCTTATTCTTAGACAATGAGTTGATTTTTTCTATAAAAAAAAAAATGAAAGATGAATTTAAACATCTATGTACACTATAAAATACAGGATTAAGATGAACACGGAATGTTGCCACATTAAAACCAGGTTAGGTATTAATCCATTTCTAGGATCTATATAGTTAGCTTGCAGGGCAGCTGATTTAAGTCTATTGCAAAGCAATAGCCACATTCTTTCTACTACTTTAAAGATAAAGCCTGCTTAATTAGATGTGTCATATACCTAATCCATATGCATGCCGTTTCTCTATTAAACATCACATGAAACATATCAAGTTAAATTAATTAGTCCAACAAGCCTAATTTTGCTGTCTAAGCAATAGTGTGGCTACCGCTAGTAGAGACCCATAATCAAAAGTCATCGGTTGAAGGTGTTCACTTACCCAATTTTATGCGTGATTTTGGTCTAATTTAGTATTGTCGTTAAACATAATTTATACTTTCAAAAATTGCTTTTGATCCAACCTCAATCTTAAATAATGAAAAAAAATATGGTTTTTTGTTTTCAAATCCAAATAAAAAATTGGGATGAAAAAATGTATTTGAAATAGAAAATCATTATATTATTATTTTATTATGCATATCTTTTTAGATTATTTACTTTTATTATTTTCAGTACAAAATTTTTTCAACTGCAACAATAATTAAGTTAAACTAATCTTTTGTAGTGTCCTAATACTATCAAACCTATGGCTTTAATTTGTGGTATACCACATTTAATTTTCTCTACAAAACAAAAAGGAGGAGATGAAAGCTCTGCATTGAATCCGAATATTTTGACTCAAAGATAAGTGCATGTACTTCTCTATTAGCTACCCTCCTCAAATTGGTTTTTTAAAACCCGACATCGTTTACCTCTAAAGTGTTCTTCTGGTATAAAATAGAAGCATATATAAAACCGATTGTTTAATTCTGCTTGTAATGGAGGGTGAAAGGCAAAAATAACAAATTGGAAACAAGAAGAAAACTCAATTTGACAGTTTATTTCTAAAAATTATAATACATAAATCCGTTTTTTGAGAACAGACGAACGAAGTTAATATTCCTCCTTCCATATATATATATATATATATAAGCAGCTGTTTGATACGACTCAGGTACACTAATGACAGATAAACAGAGAGAAAAAGCAAAAGAGATAACAGAAAAACGTGGAGAATAAACACTTAAAAAACCTTACTAGCCAGGTTCATAGGTTTCTGTAGAAATTCCTAAAATATTAATTCATATTTATAGCGATGGACTTGGACGTTATGGAATATTGTCACTAATTTTGCAAGCTGTGAACATCCTTAGAAGCTTTGCCGAAAATGAAATAATAATAATAATAATAATAATAATAATAATAATAATAATAAAGGAACAAAAAGACAGAGGGAAAGGAGATTAATTATAGAGGCAAATTTGCAGTAGATTATTTTAGAGTTTTTTTTTTGTTGTATTGATGATGAGGAATATTTTGTGGTTCATCTTCATGATGATTATTATTTTTTGTTATTCATTTTGTTTCCCACGTTAAAATTGAAGAAATAAAAATTAAAAAAAAAATCATATACCTGAAGATGGCTTTTGATATGAGAAATTTTGAGCCCTTTTACACTCATCATCTGCAATATTCGCTTTGGTGTTGCTTCTGCAAATTCAACCAACAATCGATTTGCATCCATCAATTATGTACCTTCAAAGCAACGTATATAATGTGTTTACAGGTACAGGTTTTTGTATTTCTTTTGCTGCTGGTCATGATAGTGCAAAATCACACCAGTTTTATAACTGTATTTTGTTTTCCTTCTTCTCTTTTGATTAAAAACCAAACGGAAATCTTGCATTCGAGTCGGAGTTGTATTAATGGCTTCTCAGGCAAACTCAATTAATATTGTAAGAATTTCTTAGCTAGGAATTAGGGCAAGGGTAAGACAAAACTAGGACAATAATATATGAAAAGAACTTACTGAATTTTCCACCAAGGCGATCAACAGCTTGAACAAAGTGTTGATGAAGCTGAGGAGTCCATCTCAAACGCGGATCTTCTGATTTGTTGTACTGTCTAACTATGGCTCCCCCTCTTCCGCACTTGTTGCTCGTCATCATCCTTTGTTCATCTGAATTCTGAAACCAACAAAAAAAAGCCTTAGTCTAAAACTACCTTAAATATACAGAAATATATGAATGCAGCAACGAATAATGATCAAAAGAGAGAGAAAATTGTTTTTGACAGAGACCACAGCCTTTTTTGCTTCGAAGGAGCTTGTCTGTTCACACTTTCACACATTTATTATTTATTTATTTAATATTAGATTTCCTGATAAAATTGAAAAAAAATACTAATTATTAATTCAAGTAAAAACAAAAACTAACTTTTTTTTTTCTCGTCCCCTTTCTATATATATATATATATATATATATATTAAACACTATACTTCAATTTGATGATTTTCAAAATGTGAAATGGGGATAATGCTTTCAATACTAATACAATTTTACCAAATATATATAATTTTAATTTAATAAGTTAGAGGAAAGAATTTTTTTGTACAAAGGTTGCGACTTAAGAATACAAAACGTAGTTATAGGTATTTGGATTTTGAATGCGGATTTATTAAATGTTATATCTTAAAGTAATTATATTAACCAATTGAATCAAGTTTTAAGTTCTAAAAAGATTATTTAAAATGATGCATTATTTTTAAAATAAAAATATTGAAGTTAAATTGATGCATTATTTAAAATAAACTATTATTATTTTGGCCAATAAAATAAAATAAAATATTATTCTAAGTTCCCTAATATCAAAACAAAAATTAAAGATACTAATTATAATTAATTCTTGAAATTCTTGTAAAAAGTCTATACTATTCTTTTTAAGAAGTATATAAAAAAAAGACAAATAACATTTTTATGAATAAGTGACAAATAACATTTTTATCACTTATCACTCATTCGATCTCGGTTCAATTTAGATTATTTTCGTAACTTGCGATTTCATCCAGGTTATTCATCTTTGATCTTAACTCGGTCTTGATCGCTTTATCTTTTAGATTTGCGATTTTGTCTTGATTATTCGATCTCGGCTCAATCCAGATCATTTTCTTGACTCGCGGTTTCATCCCAATCATTTATCTATGATCTCGACTCGGTCTTGGTCGCATTATCTTTTAGACTCATGATTTCATTCCGGTCATTTATCTTTGACATCGACTCAGTCTTGGTTGCTTTATTTTTTGGACTCATAATTTGTCCTAGTCATTTTATCTCGGCTCAGTCCAAATTATTTTTCTAACTCGCTGTTTCATCTCAGTCGTTCATCTTCGACATTGACTTGGTTCTACTTGCTTTATCTTTTAGACTCAAAGTTTCATCATAGTCATCCGATCTCGACTCAGTTCAGATTATTTTTTTGACTCACGATTTTATCTCGATCATTTATATTCGACGTTGACTTGATCTTGGTCATTTTATCTTTTTGACTCACAGTTTCATCCTAGTTATTTGATCTTGACTTAGTTTAGATCATTTTTCTGACTCGCTGTTTCGTCATAGTCATTCATCTTCGACCTCGACTCAATCTTAGTTGCTTTAACTTTTTGACTCGTAGTTTTATCCTAATCATTCATCTTTGAACTTGACTCGATCCTGATCGCTTTATTTACAGATTTACGATTTCATCCTGATCGTTTAATCTTAACTCTCTTAACTTTCTTAACTCTCTAATCTTAGCTCAGTCTAGATCATTTTTTTGACTCGCGACTCAATCCCAATCATTTTTCCTTATTGACTTGACTCTTGGAAAAGAGTGGTGTCTAGGTCTTTGTATTATCCTTGTTTAAAAGAAATGTACAAAGAGAGGCAGTTGTAGACACCTATCTATGTTCGAAATCAATCGAAGTCTGCTTTACTGTTATTATTTTGTTATTATCATATTTTTGTATTATCAAAATGTTATCATACTTTATTATATGATATTGTATCATATTATTATATTATTATTACTATTGTATTATTATTTTTAGTATATTATATTAGTGTATTACATTACTACTATTATTATATCATATTATATTATTATTATTATTATTATTTATTTTATTTATTTTTGTTTTTCTTTTTTTCCTTTCTTTCAATCTACGATTGTAGATTTGGGAAACGAAAATCTAAATTCAATCACGTAGTTAAATGTTTTTAATGCTAAATCAAGTCCGAATAACTAACAAATTCAACCAAATCAGAATCCTAAGATTATGCTCTAGTAAAACCCAATCTTAGGATTTAAGCCTGGATTGGTTCTATCTGTTTTCTAAAATTTGTCCTAAAAGTGCCTATAAATCAAACCAAGAATCACAAGAAACAGGGACGATTGATTTTTTTTTAAAAAGGATGAACTAGGCATTTTGAAAATTTTTTAGGCAGTAAAGGAATTTTTAAAATTTTGATTTTGGAATTCTGGGTTCGATTTGAAGTGTCTGGGTTAGATTTAGGTTTCTAAGATTTGAATTAGGATTTTGGAGGGTTTTTGAAGAAATCTAGGCAAATCTGAAAAAATCTAAAAATTCTAGATTTTTTCTGAAAAAATCTAGGTTTGGGATGAATTTTTCAGTTGAATTTTTTGGTGAGGTTTGAATTTTCTAGTGGGATTCCAATGACTTTTCTAGGAACCAATGGTTTTTCAATTTTTAGTTGAATATTTCAATAACTTTGTTAGAAACCGATAGGTTTTCATAGTTTTCGATTGAATCTCTGACAGTATTATTAGCTGAGTTTTAGAGAGAAAAGAGAGAGAATTAGTTTTAGAGCGAGAAGGAGCAGAGGAATTCTGAGGCTAAAATGCTAAACTTGGCCTTTATAAAGACCCAATATGACACAATTTCTACATACCCAGATCCGAGCTTTGACTCGTTGATTTACACATCAACCCACACGTTGACCCGACCTGAATCATAGGTTTTCTTTTTCCATTTTCATTTTATTTTCTTTGGAATCTTTTTTCATTTTCATTTCCATTTTCACTCAAGATCTATTAAAAGAAAAGAAAAAAAAATTTTTGGAAAACAAAAATAATAATAAATAATAAAATAAATAAAAAACATTTTCATATAAGTTTAAAAGATAAAAAAAATAATAAGTTAAAAAACATTTTTCAGATAAAAATCCTTACAAAATAAATTCATGAATTTTACCAAATTATTGAAGAATTTTTATGGATTTATTTTTTAAAATGAAATCCACCAAACTATTAAAAAATTTTATAAATCATTTGTTTAAAAAATAATAATAATAAAAATAAATTTATCCTCTAAACGATTAGAGGATTGCTTTTTAAATTAAAATTTACCAAACTATTGAGAGATTTAATGAATTTTTCAAAAAAATAATAAATAAAACTTTTACAATAAAGTCTTACCAAACTATTGAGAAATCTATTTCAAAGTAAGTTCTACCAAACTATTGGGAGACTTTACTAATTTTTTTTGAATAAAAAATAAATATTAATGAATTTGACGACGAAGCCTTTTCAGGGTAGGACACTAGTTTCCATAAATACTCTTAAGGTGAGAGGATTATCTTAAACTACTACCAAACTATTTGGGTAATTTTAAGACTAATTTTTAATATTAAATATTTTAAAAAATCATAAACATCTTTAAGGCTTGGATAATTTGGAATTAAACTGGTACCATCTTTGGATGGGTACTGTGAGGGTGTTATAAATTTTTTCACACGTAACTGTACTCTCATACCTAAATATGGTCTCATGGATCAGATCAGATTAGGTGATCAATCATACCTAAATAAAAAAGATTGGTGGTGACTCCTCTAATCTATGTCTAGTAGTAGATCCACGAATCTATACAATATGACAACTAACTCTAGATTGAGAAGGTACAACTATATTGCACTGTTTGCTTGATAGAGCTAGCCTTATATTCTCTAGTCTCGTTACAGACATCCAAACTGTCAATGCTAAAAGTTTGGGCTAGTGCGATGTTGATGAGGTAGATTGAAAATGAGGGTTGGATTGTGTTTTAAACTCTTTTTATGGGGGTTGGATTGTGTTTTAGAGTTTTTTTTTTTTGTGGGGATGGTGTTTTTGCTACTTTGTCCTTTTTTTGTATAAGTTGAGCCTTAATAAATGGCATTGACGGGTTATAACTTGATTGATTCTTATGAACTCGACCTTTGTAGGTATGGTGAATTTAATTTTTAGGTAACCATATTTGCATTCTTTATTAGTGGCTTGCCAAAGATGACATTATACGTTGAAGGTTAGTCCATGACAAGGAAATCTACCAAAGTTATGAACGTGTGCTCGCCGTCCCTCATGGTCACTACTAGGGTGATAGATCCTTTCACGGTGTAGGGTGGTTTGTAAATCCGAATATAAGCCTTAATTACCTTAAGTTGCTATCTAAAAAACTTATTTGCTTGAATGTTTGGTACTATATTAGGTCAATTGTACTTTCACTATCCACCAAGATTCTTTGTACTTCAAAGTTAAAGATGGTAACCAAGACCACTATAAGGTTATAGCCACTGTCGACCAAGATATTTGCATCATCTTTTAAAAACTCCACTAGCTAGTCCTATAATCTTTACTTTTTATGTGCCATGTCAATGGCCATGATACTATGCAAGTAAGATTTATGCTCTGATTTGCTGTTGGCCCAATCTTTTGTTACTACCATGTGACATGAATTATCCATTGAATAGGACATTTGATGCTGTCTTTGTTTGGTGAGCCTCATCTTTGTGGCATAAAAAACTCTTGCTCTGTTAGTAGGCAAGCATGTTCCTTAGCAAGTGGGGTGGTGGCTCATTGTGATGCTCATCATGGTGAACAGGTTGATTGCTAATCAAGCCCTCTAATTTTTTAATCTTCTTTTAAAAGATTATGCACTCATTCATGGAGTGCCCTTTAGTTGAATGGTAGTTACAATGTCTTTTTGGTAAGGGTTAGTTATCCGATCATATAAGAATGGGCCTTATCTGACTAGGTTTTAGGTCAATTCTTATGGCGGGCCATTAAGTGATGGTGTTAAGGGTTCGATTGAGGTTTAATAGTGGTTAGGTTATGGCTAAAAGGTTTGACTAGTGTTATTTTGCTAATCTTTTCTCTCGAACTAGTTATGGGATTGGTTATTGCCATGAAACTGTTGGTTGAGGGTTTTTGTCGACCTGTTATCATCTCACGGATGACTAGGGAGTTATTCATGTCTTTCAGCTTTATTTACAGCTTCAAGTTCTTCAACTTTATGAACTTTTAGGCTCTCTCATAGAGCTTGTATAGTTGCTCAGGTTTATTCTCTATCAAGGAATACCTAAGGTGGTTGTGCCTAACCTTAAAAGTGAATGCCTATACGGCTTACTTTGTGTTGAGGTTTTTAATCTTCAGGTGGTTGCATTAAATCTTTTCAAATGCTATCGTAAAGTCTTATCAAGCTTTTATTTTTCGATCAGCACGCTCGTAAAGAACCATATCGCGACTTTATTGCTAAAAAATGGTAAAAAATTGCTTGTTAAACATGTCAAAACCATCTACAGTTGCTAGGTCTATGGAGTATAACCATATATAAGCTCTTTCTTACAAAGTTATGAGGAAAACTCTATATTTTAACGCATCTAAATTATTGTGCAAGTCCATAAAATGTTCAAAAATGATTTAGGTGATTCTTTGGATCAATGGCTTCATTAAGTTTCCTTAGGAAGTTTTGTTTAATAAAGGGGTGACAGGGTTGTGGTTGTGTTCTAACCATTAGAGGTTTTTGTCCTTTTCTTTTTTAAGGTCAATAAACTTTTTACTTAAGATAACCACTTGCGTAGCTAGTTCATTTTCTGGGTTAGGTTTAATGGGGTTTGGTTTTGTGTGGTAAGATCATTAGGGTAAATATTGTATTAAATGGGTTAGGCTAGCTTTTTTAAGGTTGGGTAGGATTTTGTAATGGTTCTAAAAAAAGAAGAAGTAAAGTTTTCCCTTGGATGGGATCTTTCTTATAGAGGCTATTGGGTAACTTACTGGTATTACTGTAGCAACCTTTGCTAGGTGGCTACCTAGGTATTTAATAGCTGGATTTGGTTTACCAATGCATGGTAAAACTTTGGTGGTGGTGGTAGTGGTGGTAATTATTGCATGTTGGTTTGGTATATAATGATATATAGGGGTGGTAATGTAAAATGTACATTGGATGTTACAAGGGGAATGTTTTACCAATGAGTGGCATTAATGGGTTATGAAGATTAGATTTGAATAGAAAGTGGTTGGGATGCTAAGTTTGAGGTCCAAAAGTAATGATGTGGACCAATGGTAGGGATAAGGTCATATTTAAAGATAAAACTCCAATCAAAATTTGATACTATCCTAGTGGGTATGTAGTCCATCCATTTAATGATAGTGGGTTATTAGGGAAATGAAGGTTTGGTGATGGAAACTGTAAGGGGTTGGTAGCATGGCTACTACATCAGAGATAGTTGCAAATTAGGTAGTTACATTTATGGTTGGTGTTGCTATTTCAGAAGAGTGGGGATGGTGAGACATGGCTATCGTTTCCCACATACGATGTTAATTATTGATGGTGTTTTTGGGTGGCTTAATAGGATAAAAGCTAGTGGGGGTTGAAGGTGAGGTGACTTGGACTTGCAGCCAGAAAGCACAGTTAGGATACATCGAAGCTGGTTCTTTGGGACAAATTTAACACTCAAGTCAATGAGGTATTTAGTATTATGAGAGGAAAAAGGTGAAGTGTGTTGAAGAAGCTACAATGTAGGGAAATACTTAAGTCTTACATACCTGGACCTCTACTTTACCTTATATATGAGATGAAGAGTGACTTAATTGAGACAATTGATAGTTGATAATAAGTTCATATAGAGCTTGAGGAGAGTCTACATGGATAACTACAAACTATATTTAATGATCTCAGACAAGAGTGAACTGCATTTAATGATTCTAGGCAAGTTGAAGGGTAAGTATATAGTTTTGAAAATGATGCCTTGACAGGATGTCAATAGAGATGTTAGGCGAGCCTTACCTTAGTAAGGGATGAGTCAGCTCTTAAAGTAAAGTAAAATGACAGTTAAATGTGCAATGGTTGAGCATCTAAAATAATTGACTTTGTTGATTGAGTAAATAAACGAATATGAAAGAAATATAAAAATGTTTGATGATAATGGTTCGGATTAAATTAGATTTAGTTTGGTTTGGTTTTTTTGGATAATGCAGAGTATTATAAATTTTTATAATCTGATTTGAATTTGAATCAACCTCTTCTTAAAATTGATCTGATTCGAACTGAATTCTATCGGTTCGGTTTGATTTATCCATTTTTATTTTTTATTTTTTGTTTTTTTGTATATTTTAATAGGATTTCTAATAGATTTTAATAGATTTACATATAAAATAATTATTTTTATTTTATAAAAATTTAAAATATACATAAAAATTAATAAAAATATATAATTCAGTTTAATTTTTTTTAATTTTTTACATACTTATAAAAAATTTGATCCAAACTTAATATATACGTTTAATATTTAAATTTGATCTAACTAAAAAAAAAACTAAATATTACAATTTCAAATTGATTTTTGATTTTCTTAATTTTTTTCATCGTCTTTTATTATCACTCTTCAATTTCCATTAAAAAGTGTAAAAAAGAGCGTAAAAGTATTTGATTCAATAATATATAGAGCATGCATGTATCTCTTAAATTAAAAAAAAAAAAAAGATTTAGTGTAAAAATGAAAATGTTGAATTATATTATTGTCATATCAGGATGATCTAAAATGTTCAATCTCTATTCTTCAATTTCAAGATATTAATATTTTCAAACTGAATCGAGCCCTAAATTTAAAATTATGTTCAAAGTCAGACATTCGGGTTGTGACTTGACCGATAGCTCCACCTTTGATCATATAACATCTCTTCAAACACAAATCAGTATCAAATTTTCAACAATATATATACACACACCAAACCATTTTTAAAAAATGAATTTAATACTTAATTAAAACATTCAATAATAAAAGATATATTTCAGTATATATTGAATTTTTAAAGTACGTCATTTTCAAGATGACAACATCGCTGAATTTTCTTAGAAGGATAGTTGCTTAGAAGTAATTGATGGCAGAAATTCAAAAAGCTGACATATGCGCATGCAATGTTTCCGGAATAGGGTAATTAAGTAGGAACCTTTACTAATTACTAGTCATAAAAGAATTCAATGAATCTTAGAGATGTCATATTACTGTTCGCCCATAATCTAATTAAGTACGACAAAAATATTTATAATAAAAAAATAT
This sequence comes from Durio zibethinus, assembly GCF_002303985.1. The sequence goes on along the minus strand of NW_019167860.1, from coordinate 12,813,252 downwards.
TAATCGGTGCTTAATGACACTGATTAGAGTGGTATTTAAAGAAATTGCAATTAACCAAGTATTTCCATTAAAATTTAATAAAAGTACTCATAAGATAGTTATTATATAAGTTTTAATCTTCAACTTAGAGTTTAATTAAAGTGGTTCATATAATCATTCTTATTCAATAAATTTAAAATTTAAAATTTAACACTTATAATTTTTTTTATTCTTAAATTGCAGTCTCATTTTTACAAAAAAAAAAAAATTTTTTTTTTTTCTTAGTCCCTATACACACTCGTTAACTCCAGAAAAATATTTTTGAAAATTGTTTCATAGGCATTAAATTTGGTAATCAAGCAATTGATTAATTAACATAAGGAATGGGTTGAAAATGCATGCACGTTGGGCAAACACCCTAGGATATACACACACCATCCTTTTCACTTTTTTATTTTTAATTTGTAAGATGAACTTTTTAAGATATAAATAGCAGTGGTCAACTAGAACCAAGTAAATTTAATCAAGGTTTTGGGATCAAAAGGCCAAACTTTTCCCAAATAAAGCTCATGTCAAATAAAGACGGTGCCTACTTTTGGACCCACAAAAAAATATCTGCCGCGTCTGCCGTGCTCAACACTTCACTCCCTCTAAATTCAACGTTCAAGAAAAAAAAAAAATTCTAACCATGTACTGCATTTTTTCTAGATATGGTGCCTATGAATTTGCTAAATTATTGTACTTAGAACATTTTATTCAAAAGTAAACTCTCCTTAAAAAAAAACAATCTGAATTCAAATCGTTTGCTTTGTTAAAAAAAAAAAATCAAAAGATTTATTTATTATATTTATATCTACAAGTTTTGGACATTTTTATGATAACCCTTGTTAGCATCCTCTGAGTATTTTACTATAATTAAAACAAAAGATGTATTTAACGAGTACAGAATTCCATAAAACTAACACATCTTAATTCTTTCATGTGAAAGAGCCTAGGGTATGTCCCGACCCACGCTCATTTCAATGTCTTGATCGATAAAAGGTTATGTGATTCTTTCGTTTGTGATTATATTGAAGAGCTAGAAACCAAAAAAGATATAGTAACAAAGATGTCATGCCCAACTATCCAATTTAAGTTTCATCAAAACTAAAAGTCGACTACTCTGACACCATAAAAGTTGCCTTAGACTTGGTCTAATATGTTTGCAAAATTCATTTAATTCAACCGTTAAGATTGAATATATGCAATAAACACCTACTTTCTTTGGTAATTAAAGAAGAAGAGGTAATTAATGTCACATTTTCTTTAATAACTTCTTATATAACTATTAGACACGTTTGCACATGCTCAAGTGAGAGTTTTAAAACAATTTGTAGGGGTAAACAACCGTGGTATGTTATAAAGTACTAAATTTTTTATTTTAATAATTAAAATTTAATTTTGATAATCTTAATTATAAAAAAAATACTAGAGAATCAAATATAATTATATAAATAACGATTACAATTTTAAATTTTATCTTAAAAATTTTGAATTTGAATCTCACAATGAACTAGATGAGATTCATGAGATGAAAATTTCCAATAGAAATCCTACAATGATAAAAGATGGAATTTGTAAGATGTAACAAGAGCTACCCTTTATTCCTTGACTAAGATAATCTCAAATACATCAATTTGTATGTAATAACTATTCTATTGCTTCCAGCTTTGCCTGCAGTCAAATAGAATCTTTGAAAAGCTAAGGTGTTCCCTATTCCTTACCATACGCAATATAAGTTTTTAACTTTCTTGACTGGAAATCATGCCAATGTTGAATTGAATTTGGCTTAGAAGAGAAGTAGAAGAGAAGAAGGATATCATTTTGGCATTGGTGGCATGTTTTTAACCATTAATTTGGCTGTCCGTGCAAAAGGACGGCGTAAATAGTAACGCTATAAGTAGCAAAAGCCATGACATCTGAAAGTAGAAAAAAAAAAAAAAGCTAACAATCAGCGATAACAAATGTTGACTAGAAAAACGGATTTTTATGATATTTGTTGACTAGAACATATGTAAGAATCAATGTTTTGGAAATTATGCGAGTTTTATCTTTGCCTATTTCTCCTATGAATTAGACATTTAAGGTATTGATTCCGAAATTGTATCAATTTTACTTTTAAATAGGTTAATTTTATGAATAATTTTTAAATTATAATAAAATATTTAAATAATATTTAAATTTTAAAAATTTTTAATATTATATTTAAATTGTAAATTTATTAATTAATATTCATATGTTGTATGTCATAACTTAAAATTAATTATATTAAAAATAAATATCATACTAACTAATAAATTTATAAGTTAAGTATTAATTTTAAAATTCAAGTATTATATAAAAGATTTTATTATATTTTAAAAAGTATTCATGATATTAAATCTTTTCAAATTATGTTTAAAACAACCTTAAAATTTTGGTTATGTCTAATATAATTTCAATTTTCTTCAATTGAACTTAATCACGGTCAATGTGCCTCGGAGGTCACGTGTTCTAAGTTTTTAATTTGTAAATATCTACTTGAACTCAATTGTTCATTGACCAACTCGAGTGACCACAAAAACCTAAAAAACAAAAAACCTAGATCTAGGTTTTTAGTTTCGGCACTAAATCCCAAGATCATTGCTCAAATCAAAACGTGAAACCTTCCCATTACCTTTTTCTCTATTCTACCAACTTCAACAATCCAAGGATTCCCAAAGAAACCCCAAAAAATTTTATCCAAAACCCTAAGAACTATGTTTTTTTAATTTTATTGTGTATTTGCTGATGAGAATATTGTGTGTGTTGTGCTTGATTGAAAAAGAATTCCTGATCCACAACACAAAAAGTTACGGTTCAAGGAGATTTCCTTGTGTATCTCCTTGAATTTTATCCTTAATCCCAAGATTTTATCTTCAAATGAACATAATCCAAATTCCGATTTTCTCTTAAAAAAATTATTTATTTGTTTTCTTGTTTATTCGATTTCGATCCTCTGCTTTCATTTTCTTATAATTTTATACTTTCTGTTTTTGTTTTTCCAAAATTTCATTTTCAAATAAATAAAATAAATACCTATAAAAATATATAATATTTAAAAGAATAATAAATAGAATAGAAAGATAACGTAAAATAATAAAAATGAAAAAGGATTGGACCCTTGGATTTGATCTTAAACCCAAACTAAGACCAAAGCCCAATTTAAAATTTAAGGTCCAAAAATATTATACTAAAATTTAAATGGGCTACTATAAAACCCAGTTTAAAAGAACACCACTGTTAATGGACAAAAAGTCGAAAGTCCTGTGATTCGAAAATATTGCACTAGATCTTGAATAAAACGAAGTGTTTATAATATAAATATATAAATAAAATATAATATCTGTTAATATTTTTTAAAGTTTTCTTTGAATTTTATTTCAAACTTAAGTTTGAAGCCATTTCCATTTTGAACTCTTTATATGAATTAAAAATTTTTAATTTCGAACAAAATAAAATTAAATTTGATCGAGCTCAACTTAAACTCTGACGTTTAGTTTTTTAATCAAATTGAGTTCGAGTTTGATAATGTATAGCTTGCCTTGGTTGGATTACATTTACACCCCTAAATTCCTCACCTCCGGAGTTCGCCTCCATTTCATTTACATAATTGTGCATAAAGCTAGAGCTGAATATTCTAGCATTTGCATAGTGCAGAAAAACTCGAAACATATTACCGCCTCCAAGTGAGCCCTATACCAACTTATTTTTACCAACGAAATTAGTAAAACGATTTAGAGTTGTTGAATTGTAACGAGTCAAAACAAATGGCCATAAAAAAAGAGAGAAGAAAAATAATTCAAGCACTTGACAACTCATAGCAATTTGGAAGTGCCCATAAGTGCTCTTCCAAAGGCCACTGGAAGTGAAGCAAATTTCTTTGCTTTCCCTACAAAAGCTTTTTTAGTGAAATTGTTATAGTCATTTTTTTCAGTGGCATCTAAGATCTGTCGATAGAGCAACAGTGATGCCCACATTGGCCATCTGCTAGCAGCATTTAGCTCTGCAACACCTTTTTCAGCCTCATCAAAGAACATCCTTGCTCGTTTTATTTGATCTTTCATAAAATTTCTCCACTTGTCTGTTACTTGGCCGCTAAATATGTCATCATCTGATAGGCCGAAACGTGCCAGTTCATCTTGTGGTAGATATATTCTTCCTCTCCTAGCACTAGGAAAATTCCAACAACCAAAGAGGTGTGAGTCATGTGTAAGCACTCAGGAGTTGATCAGAAAGTAAAAAATTTTTGTACCATTTGGACTTACTCTTCGCCAACATCTCTGAGTATATTAGTAAGCTGATTAGCAATTCCAAGGGTTAATGCAGCTTTGTAGATCGTCTCTGTTGAAACCTTTGATTCAGGTGCAATTCCCATTACTGGAACACTCATTAGTCCCACTGTCCCAGCAACGTAGTAGCAATAAAGGTAGAGCTCATCAAAGTTCTTGTATCTCGATTTCCTTAAATCTAATCTCATTCCCTCTACCATGTCCTTGAAGGGCTGCACAAAGACAATTCACGGTTGATTTAGTTCGTGCACATGCATTTATAGCTAACATGCAGAATATCCAAGTCTTTAGCCACGTAAATGCAACAAACCAGTATATCTACAGGGTTCTTTGAGACAGTATCAGACAAAGCAGCATCAAGCATATCATACGGACGACCTTGGAAAAGGTCATCTAATCTTTTCTCCCATCTGTCAAGAGCCCTGGGTGTAATATGTGAAGCATTAGGTCCATCCACAAGCTCATCAGTCCTTCTACACCACACTGCAGTTGACGAGACTAAACATCATCAATGTTCTTAATTGCAACTCTTTTGACAACTTAAGCATCACATATTGTCATCCTAATTGTTACAACGAAAGCTAGGGGACATTGCATTTCAAAATGTAATGAATTGGTCCTTGTCTCCGGTTTTACTGTTAAACTTGAAAGACATGGAAGCAATCAGATCATTTCAATAACCAATGCCACAAAAGTATTTCATCAGCATCTAGATTTATTACAGAGAAACAGAAGTATCACAAAATTTGAAGAACCTCTCCACGATGACATTTTCTGTTGGCCAACAGATGCATCCGAAAACACCTAAAATCAGTGTTCTGTATCATTTGCCACAAAAAACAAAAAGCAGGGGTGGTCCAACACCACAATCATGAAAGAGAGGAATCACTTTGTAAGACTTAAAGAAGCGACCATACATACCATAAATTGCCCAGACAGCTCTCCGACGCTCTGTTGTCATAAGTAATGTACCTGTAAAGAACAAGAGACAGCTGTGAATATGAAATTTCCATGTTCTTGTTTTCTGGAAAATCTTAAATTTTGACCAAATAAAAGTACTATTACTACTCAAATACAACCCATTAGTTGTTCAGTTGTAGATGAACATTCAAAAAAAACAACGACATCGAACATGTTGATTTTTAAAGTAGGATTATCACAGTAATATGCCCCAACTTTTTTCCTACGTATTAAAATCAGAATTCTTAACTGAAACGTTATAACAGACGTTACAATTGCAAAAAGGCCACCTTTAAAATTCTTTCCAACTATCATTGAGGATTAGAAAGTAAAGTAGGAGCCATAGAGGGGAAAAAATCCTGCTATTATTCAGACCAGAATGGTAAATATGAAATTTTCTAGGCAACCAAACAGCCTAATCCTAAGGAGTAAAACTAAAATGTAAGAACATGGGAATAAAAAATTAAATAAAACAAGGATCAGATGGACCTCATGTGTGAGCTTTTAAAAAGTATAATGATAATGAAATCATATAGTTAATTGCCAAAAGCAAGATAAAAAATTTTATATGTTAAAAAAACATACAGCTAATAGTTTTTAAATGAATTGACTACAACTGAAAATTAAGAAATTAACTGCAAAAAGTGAAGCAGAAGTAGAAAAAGAGAGGGCGAAGGGCAAAGTACCCAAGTAGAAAGTCTTAGCATACTCAGCACAGACTTCACCACACCTATCATAAGCTTCATTCAAGAGATCCCAGTCTGTCATACCATCAGTTTCAGCTGTTCCTTTCAAATCCAAAGCTTTCTGTTGCCTCTGTTCTTTAACCAAAGCAGCCTGCTTAACCACCACCTCATAAACGTTTTCCTCTGAAGATCTTGCTGGGTAAGCAAATGCAGTTGAAAAGGCTGAGACCCCAGCTGAGAACTTCAGTCCAGGACACAACCTAGACTCCTCTGTACTTTCCTAGCAGTACTCCTCGTTATCAGACTAAGTAAAGCGGTGGCATTCTCTCTGGGACATATCACCCAAAGAAAAACACCAGCCATGTTAAAACAGCTGTCCAATTATGCCTTTGGGTCACTTTTTGTTTTTGTTTCTGGTTTGGTTTTGGACCAGTTTTTTCAGGACCTTTAATTTATGGAACAGTGTAGGCACTAGGCTGAGAGGGTTAAAAGAAGTTGAAACTTGAACCAGCAAATGCAGAGAACCAGTAGTTATCTTGAGTTTGAGCAAAGGGCTATCATTTTTTATCTCGATGTTTCCAAAGACAAAGGATACGCAAAATCTTCCTACCAAAAGTGCAAAAGATTCATCTCACATGAGCTAATTTTCAGGCTCACATATTTTCTGTGGACAGTATTTCTTATAAGAATATGGAACTCCTCTAACCACATCTAACCACATCTTAATTGCAATAAAGTATTGCAATAAAGTTTTCACCAATGCTACATTTTTCCTACAATTTTATATTTATTTTGTATTTAATATATATATAATAATTTTATTGTTATATCATAATTTATATTAATATATAAATATTAATAAAATTTTTTATTTTTATTAAATTTATATAATTTTTATCGAAGTTTTAAATTAAATCATTTTTAATTATTTCATATCATTTTTAATTATATTATCAATTATCAAAATTAAGCTATGTGTTTATTATATCATGTAATTTTTTTCTTATTCCATAAATTTTAATCCTCTTGTCTCAAGATTTGAACACAATATTTTCAAGTTGAAATTCCAAATTCTAATTATTGGATGTCTCCTTTAGTTTGGGTTTAAATTAATTTCTTTTTTCCTCCACCAACATAGTTTACAAACTACTTTTTATCATTGTTGACCAAGTAAATATTGGTATGGTTTAGCAATTATTGTGTGTGGATGATTCTGGTCAAATTATATCATAGGTCTTAATATTTTGTGAAAATTTAGAATTTAATTCTTATAATATAATTTATATAAATTGAGTTTTTATACTATTTTTATTTTATAATTTTAATCAAATAACTAATTTCATTAATTTTTTATTATTAAAAATACTAATATAGTCATTGACTTGATGATGTGAATATTAACTTTACTAATTTAGGTTGACTTTGTTGATATAACATTGATTTGTTGACGTAACAATTGAGATTGATAAAATCAATTATTAAATTATGTAAAAAAATCCCTATATTTATACGAAAGTTGAAATTTAATTCTTTTACTTGCACGTAATTTGAAATTTAATCCTTATATTAACACGAAATTTAAAATTTAGTCTTTAATAAAAAAATATTTTAAATTTTTATATTAAATTTTAAAAATTACTACAATATTCTATTATAATATTGAAAAATCTATCAAAATATTTTGTCACAATTTTTAAATATTGTCACTAAATTTGTCACAATAGAAAAAATCTTATACAAATCTATTAAAAATCTATCATAAAATTTTCAATATACGATACAAATTTGTCACTATCTAATTTTAATAAAATTATTATTTTTCATTAATTTATTAAATAAATTAAAAATAATAATTCCATCCCATAAGTGTAGAATTATCCATCAAACAATGCTTCAATTCCTTTAAATTAAATCCTATTTGAATGATTTTTTATAATCAAATTTAAGTTCAAGATTTTAAATACATTAAAGTAATTTACTAAACTTAATGTGTATTTGTTTTATAATTAACCTTATTATTTAATTTGAAATAATTATTTAGATAATTTCTTTTTTGTGAAAACCTAAAAGAAAAAAATTAAAAGTTCTCATTATGATACACAATATTCATATTTTGGTTTATCAAATAAATTATTTTCTCATTTTATTTTATTAAGATTCAAAGATCGTCCTTCAAATGAATAGGAGATTGTCCCACGTAAAAATATAAGTTTGAATCTCATACTTTGTTTGGTTGGAAAGAATGATGATTCCATTTATGGTCTATTTTAGGTTTATTACAAATATAATTGTATTCAATAGTTTGGTTCATTATAAATTTTCTTATATGATATATTTAAACTAATTAAAATAACATTAAATTTGATATCTTAATTTAATTATTAATAATATAATTGATTAATATAAATGATAATAATATTATTAATAACATGATATTATTAATTAATTATATATAATAAAAATAATATATTTCTAAAAATATTTTTATATTAGATGTATTAACATATTTTTAAAATTTAATATACCATAACGATTTTTTGTTTGGGGACTCGATCGTTAGACCTAAAAAAATTTTACAGCTTCATCACAAATCTTTTTTTAACTAAATGCGATTTGCCACTTGAAATATTATTTTTTAATAAAAACCTTAAAATTAATTAAGATTTACTAAAAGATATTTTTATAGGTGGTCAATTGCACCTAGTTAAAAAAGATTTATGACAACTCTGTAAATTTTTTTAAAGTCTAGCAATCGAGTCCCCAGACGAAAAATTGTTACAATAACTTGGCTACTCCTTTGGGAAAACTTGAAAGCAAACAAAAAATAAAGCATGTGTCATCGAAATTTTAATTTTACAATCTTTTTAATATTTCATATTTAATTTCTTATTTTATATAAATTCAAAAAAAATTGATGGTTATAGGTAGTTTTTGTTTTTTTTTTTTATGATTAATTACATTATTTTGTTTATTTGTTTTATATTGTTTTTAATTATGAAATACTTATATTGTGAACTTTATTTTGGTTAATGATTGTTATGTTCCCTCACACATGTACACATTTGCATTCGTGCACAAATTCTATACTCGGACTCTCAAATCTATCTCTTTAGGAAGAAATAGAGTATATATGGTTTTGTAAGGTTATAATGCCTCCATTTGAGGTAGCAAAATAGTTCTATTCAAATTGAACATTTTCTATTAGTAGCCTATTATTGGTGATGATTGGGGGCCTTACTAGTCCATAATAGACGATAATGAGGATAAATTTGAGAACCTTTAACCTTTATTAAACCCTAAACCCTACATATAGTGAATATTAAGAAACCAACCTTAGATAGAGCCATACCATTTTTGTAAATCATACCTTAAAATAGGAAACATAAGGGAACATTATTTACTAATTATAATTTGTCTTGTTTCCTTTTTGTCACGCATCATCATAAACATCATTTGTATTCACACATTCATGCATTATAAGTGTGTTCCATTTTATGTTAAAATTTAGATTAAAAAAAATGCATTATGGGATTTTGGAAATAAATAAGAAGAATGAGGTTTTGAAATAAAATATCTCAAGCGTTTCCCTTAACTCATTTATGCAAGGATAGCTAAATCATAAGGAAACATAGAACAGCTCGTTTGTCATCGTTATAACTCTCATTCAGAAGTTAAAATCATGAAAAATAAGCAAACACCTAGAATGGAAAGGATAGAGAAGACCTAGTTTGAGATGCAAAAGTAGATGATTAAGTTTCAACAAGAAATGATAGAATAAATGATTAGGCCCCAAGAAAAGACACAAAAAGAAATGGTTGTGATGATGGATTTGATAAAAAAAAATGACTAAAAGAAATGGGATAGCTAAAGAATTGACCACTGAAAAAGAGCCCCAACCTCATAACAACACTAGTGATAGGGAATATCTATTATATCCACTAAGGTTCACCTCACACTATGCTAAAGCTTCTCATCAAGTGCATCTAAAAATGGTGCAATATGAAAGGTAGCCATGCACTCAGTTTAACGTACCTTCATTTATAGTTGAACCACTTTGACCTCCATTTATAATTTAACCATGAAGTCAAAGACATGTTAAGCTAAACATTAGGGCAAGTTACATCAATCCTATCATGGTCCTAGATTTAGATAATTTGAGAGAACAAGAGAAATTAAAGATAGTCGTTTCTGAACTTTCTGAAAATGTGAAGGCACAACAAAATTTGATCTTTTGAAAAATAGGCTACGAGTTGTTAAAGGTGTGAATGTTTTGGACACTATTGACGCAAGTGAACTAAGTTTGGTTTGGAATTTGATAATCCCATCAAAATTTAAACTGCTTGAATTTGAAAAATGATGGAAGCAAATGCCTTATGACACATATCACTATGTTTTGTCAAAAAATGATTGGACATACAAACAATGATAAATTTTGGATACACTACTTCCAAGATAGTTTGATCAAATCTGTAATAAAATGACATGTGCAGTTGGATCAAAGCACAATCCATTCTTGCCTGAGCTTTTATTGCGTAATACAAATATGTAGTAGATATGGCACCAAATAGAATATCTATTCAAAATATGGAGAAGAAATCTAATGAAACCTTCAAGAAATATGCTCATAGATGGAAAGATCTTATGACCCAAACACAATCGCCATTAATTGAGAGGGAAACAACTATTTTGTTTGTAAATACCCTTCGACCTCCATACTATAATAAGCTCATTGGTCATGTAACAAAAAACTTTATTCATATAATTCTTACTAAAAGATAATAGAAAATGCTATTAGAAATAGTAAGCCTGGGGAAGGAGAGACTGTTGATACAAAAAAAAATGATGAAACTATAGTTCAAGTTGTAATCCATAAGGGGTAACAACTTAGAAGCTTCACTCCATTCTATCTTTACGCAATATAACAATCATCAACCCATTATCATTATCAATCAGTATCAACACCAATTTTCAGCCAATGTCTATTTTCCAAACTCTTAGTTATATGTCTAGCCCTATCAATACATTCACTATCAAACTAATTGTAAGACATAACCAAAAGATAAATGATTCGAAAAGATCATAAAATAAGCAAGCAAAAAGTCAAATCAAACCAATTCCCATGACTTACTCTAAATTGCTACCCCAACTAATCTAAAAAGATCTTTTAGCACCTATGCATATGAAACATTTTAAGCTTTCTTACCCAAAATGGTATGATGCTTATGCACAATGTGATTACCATAACGATAATCAAAGACACTCAATAGAGGATTGCCTTGAACTATAATACAAGGTCAAAGATCTTATCAAAGCTAAATTATTAGATTTTAGGATGAAAAAAGAGTCAAATTAAAAATCTACTTGAAATGTTAGTGAGATGAGCCAAAGATACAGTGTGTATGGTGAGATTCTATAAAATCCAACACTCAAGGCCATTTGGAAAATTTAAAGAAATGTTTAACCTTTAAGTTAAAAGGGTAACATGTACTTTAGGGCTAATTTTTTGTCTTAGTTTTGAGAATGTGAATTCTAGTTTAATTTGGACATCTGAATTGTTGAACTTTTGTATGCTATATTACTTTGTGGATTTATGGATTTATAAGATTTTAATAAAAAATAAAAGATTTAGTTGAAAACAAAACCCCACATAATCAGTTCCAAAATCATAAAAAGAGAAAAAATGCTTTAAAAAGAAAAGAAAATGGTTATTTTGTTAAAAAAGTTGAAGAAGAGTCTTGAAGGAATTGGTGATCACTTTAGAAATGAACTCATCCCATTAAACGTCTTCACATTTGCCTTTCAAACATCCCTATACCATGAACCATTCAAGAAACATACATTTGAATTCCATAAATAACAGTACTGATCAAACCATAGTAAAAATATGGCTATCATTTTTCCTAGGTGAGGAACAATGGAACACTTAGTTTGAAAAAATATTTTTTATGAATTTCTTGAAAATTAAGCAAACATGACATCTTTTAAAGATCTAGATGATGTTAATTTAATACATGTCAAGATTATGCTAGAACTTCAAGCAAAAAAACCACTCAACCAAGTCCCTTAAATAAACCTATGCTTTTATTCATTTCCCAAAGTTATCCTTGCTCCATGTCTAAGGGTATTTTGACCAAAAGCCGACCTCACTACTCTTAAAGTTACTTGAGCTATGACTAATTCTTTTTATGGGGTGAAATGAACCATTTGATGCCTTCAACTAGTTCATTACACATGAAGCTTTAATCACATTGACCTTTGTTAAGGGTGGTTTATCAAAATATAGTACATTTTCCTATAATCTTGATAAGGTGAAAAATGTGAAAAAAAATGGAAAAAAAGAAAAAAAAAGTGAAAGAAAATTTGATTATGATATCATGCTCTTGGAGCATTCAAATGAGTAAAAAAAAATGATCCCAATAAGTTTATGAGGAATTACTTTGAACCTTTTTTTTTTCTAAAAAGGAATTGCTTTTCAAATTTATGTAACTGTGCTTGAGATGATAAATAGATGTATTTCATTATCCTTTTACAAAACTAAAAATCTATCCCTTGTTACCATTTCAAACTTGATGATTTTCTTCTAAATGAATCTTGACCAATGGTTACCCTCTATACGAGGGCCAAAAGAGAGAAGCATTCAATGGTTAAGTATGGAGAAGATCAAGATGAAACCTTCCATATTAAAGGCAGATGTCTAATAAAAAGTTCTCAAAAATTTTAAATCCACTTAAAGAAGGATAACAAAAAAGAAACAAAATGATTGAGTATAAAGTAAGAAAAATGAAATGACAGATGTCTCAAAGTGAATCCTTTAAATAGGAGAATAATCATTGGTTTAATTACTATAAACATTTATTTTGCACCTATCTATCCTTCTCTTTGAAAATCCTGAACATTAGCCTACATTACATCTTTACAAAATCCATATTAGTTCAAGCATAGATGCTTAAATTAAAGAGCTTTTCTTTGAAGAAATTATAAAACCTATGAATCTTTTGCTCTCTTCCATTGCCAAGCTACCCATTTGAACTGTCAAGCCATTTTGAATGAAGTTTGAATTCTTAAGTGTATGGTGAAATAATCAACAAAAAAAAATTTTAAAAACTTTGAAAACCCTAAAAAAAAGGGACAGTCTAAAGCAAATTTGAAAACTTTGAACTCAATTTCAATGTTTAACAAAGTAAGAAAAGCCAGTATGAAACGACCAATACCTTTAAGAGATTCAAGAATGTCAATAATGCCCTAAATGTTTGAAATCTATTAAAGGGGTTAATTTTAACCTTTTTCTTCCATTCCAAAATAACTCCTTAAAATACTAAGCTTCTCATAGCTGATCTTGATATTTATCAAAATACCACATTTGGAGATTAAAAAGAAGGTCAAACATGCTTGGTTTTCAAGAAATTAATGCATTTAAAAAAAAAATTATGTTATACTTGTGAGCCTAGATGGAAAAAAATATATCTCTTTTGTTTTTTGTTGAGTTATAAAGCTTTCTTGAATCAATTGAGACCCTAATGTGCTAAACTATTCAATTGTCACCTTTTTCATATCTAATAGGAAACACCAATTTTTAAAGAGACTTTAAAGTCACATTTGTTTGGATATTTTATTATCTTTGATCATGGAATTTGATTATGTAAGGAAATGTTGGTTATTTTGAAAAATTTTGAATAACTAGTTTGGCATTCTTGTTGTGAATAAAGAAATCATTCATATTAGTTTTGAATAAAAAATGTTTTCTATTAAAGAAAAAAAACTTGGCGAAAAGAAAAATAGGTTTTTTCATGTATTCAAAGAATATGAGAAACACAGTTGTTTGTTAGTAATCATATGTGAGTGGTGTGTTAAAAGTAATGATGGAAGCAAGAATAGAAGAGAAATTAAGAGTGAAAAGGAAGAAAAAATGAGAAATCTTATTTACGAAGGAACAAAAATGAAGATGAGGAAGATAAGTGAAGGAATAAAGGAAAGACATGAGGAAATGGAAAATAAAAAGGAAGTTGATGGGCTAATGCAATGAGCAAAGTGAAATTAGCAAAATTGAAATTTAAAGAATAAAAAGGAAAAGGGATTTTGGCATTTGTATGCATTTTCATCATTGAAGAAAAAAAAAGCAAGTGCATCATTGGGATAAGCAATTACACCTTAGTTAGAAGGCTTTTCCATAGTTATAATAGAAGTAATTTTGTAAAAGACAACTACATCGTTAGGATAAGTATTTGCATTTGCATTATAGTTGGAAAACATTTTCATTGTTAAATTAGAAATTTGTGTGAGCATATTTGAAGAAAATATTTGCATCATCAAATCTGCATCATGAAAAAGTTCCATCATGCCATGAATTCTTGCATTTACATAAAGACATTAGCATTTGCATCATTTGTTGGAAATAAATATTTGTATCACAGTTACACTTAACAATTTTAAAAATATTAAGAAATGACAAAAGGAAAATTTGAATAGGCAGAGTTAAAAAAAAAAAGGAGAAAAAAAAAGAAAAATTGAGAAGAATAGAAATGGATGAAAAATAATGATCAACAATTCTTAAGAAATGTGTCAAGGTTTTTTTTTTTTTATAATAATACCACATTTTATTGAAATCTCTCTATAGTGATATTCGAGTCTTCTACATATTTTATGATGATATGTGGACTTTATTCAAACTTCTCGATAGTGATATTCGAGTTTTTTTGGATATTTTGGTAATGATATACAAATTTTTTCAGTGGTGATATTTGAATTTTTCACATGTTTTGGTGATGATATATGGATTTTATTAAAATTTCTTGGTGGTGATATTCAAGTATTGAAATTCAAAATTTTCAAATATCGATGGTGACATCTGAGTATTCAAACTTTAAATTTCATTCAAATCTTGATGGCAATATCCGAGTATTCAAAGTTCAATTTTCAAATTCACTCGGTGGTAATATTTAAGTATTAAAGTCTAAATTTTATTAAAATTTCTTCAATGACAAAATTTGAGCTTTCATTAAAATTCTCTCAATGGTAATATGCAAGTTTTAATCAAATTCACTTGGTGGTGATATCCAAATAGTCAAGGCTATATTTTATTAAAATTTCTTACGTAGCAAAATTTAAACTTTTATGAAAATTCTCTCGATGGTGATATCTAAACTTTAATCAAATTCACTTGGTGGTGATATTCTAGTATTTAGAGTTCAATTTTCAAATTCACTCAGTCATAATATTCGAGTATTCAAGTCTAAATTTTATTAAAATTTTTTTAATGTTGATATCCGAGCTTTCATTAAAATTCTCTTGGTGATGATATTTGAGTTTTAATCAAATTCACTCAGTGGTGATATCTAGGTATTCAAAATTCAATTTTCAAATTAACTCAGTGGTGATATCTAAATATTCAAGTCTAAATTTTATTAAAATGTTCTCAATGGTGAAATCTAAAATTAAAATTCTCTTAGTGGTGATATTCGAGTTTTAATCAAATTCACTCAGTGACGATATCTGAGTATTCAAAGTTTAATTTTCAAATTCACTCAGTGGTGAAATCTGAGTATTTAAGTTTAAATTTCATTAAAACTCCCTTTAATTCGAGCTTTCATTTAAATTCTCTTAATGGTGATATCTGAACTTTATTCAAATTCAATCAGTAGCTATATTCGAGTATTCAAAGTTCAGAACCATTTGGTAGCAATATCCAAAGACATTTACATTTTCTCAATGGTGATACCCGAGAATCCTTCAATGGTGATATCCAAAGACAATTGTATTTTCTTGATGGTGGATCTAGGAACCTTTTGATGGTGATATCCAAAGATATTTTGCATTTTTCTCTATGATGAGATCCAAGAACCTTTCAGTGATGATATCTAAAATCATTTTGTGTTCTTCTCGGTGGTGATATCCAGAAACTCTTCTATGGTAATATTCGAAGTCATTTTGCATGTTCCTTGGTGGCAATATTCGAGTTTCTATTCAATTCTATTTTCAAAGGTAGAAGAATCCTTCAAATATCATCACCCTATTTAGAGGAATCATTCATGTGTCATAATCTTTCAAATCCCATTGCCTCTGGTTAGGAGAATCATTCAAATCTCATTATCTTTGGTTAAAGGAGTCTTCTAAGTTTCATTAACTCTTGTTAAAGAGTTTTTTTAAAGTCGCATAGCCTCTTGTTAGAGGAGTACTTTTAAGTATCACAACCTATGGTTAGAAGAGTTTTTAAAGTCTTATTGCCTTTGGTTAGAGGAGTTTTTCAAGATCACGCTTGATTTATAAAACTTTTGGAGCATAATCTATAAAACCTTTACAGTTCTAAATTCAAAGTGGTAAAGCCTTTGGTTAAAAGGAGTTTGTTCAATTTTAAAGTCATGGAGCCTTTTTTTAGAGGAAATTTTTATAAAAAAGAATTCATGTTTAGTATGTGTCCATCCAAACAAAATTGTTATCGTTGGGTATTTACCTTATTCCTAATTCTTAGCAATGTACAAAGAAAGGCAATTATAACAGTTATTTTGTTTAAAAAATCAGGTGTTGTGTCAAAGTAAATCCAAACTAATTTTCGATCCCATTCGAGTCCAATCGAATTCTTTAATTGGATTTATCCGATTATTTTTGTATTGGGTCATTTTAAATTATTATTATTATTATTATTATTATTATTATTATTATTATTATTATTATTATTATTGTTTTTATCTTTTTCTTTTCTATGTTTCTTTTATCTTCTTTCTTTATTTCTTCCCTTTTTACCCCAAAGTCTATGTGCATTCAATACACCCAAAACCTCCCACCTACTCTGCCTAACTTTGCAACAAGATTTTAGGTAGCCTAAAAATCTCTTAGAATCCCTTAAAACATAGGACTGAATCCCTAAAGATTTGGATCTTATCCTAAATTAGCTCTTTAAATGAAGCAAAAATTTTGACAGAGGATTTTGATAAAAAAATTGACCTACGCTACTATCATTCTACCAAAAACATAACAAACACACATAAAAAAAATTCAGTATCCACATCCTCTTACAAAGAACTAGTAGTCACAAAAGAAAAACAAAAAAGCTTAAAATGAAAATCTTAATCTAGTAGGTTTGAGATTTTTTTTTGGAAGAATCATGTTTAGGGGATTGAAAGAGTGTTTTGGGATTTTTTTTGGAGATTTTTAGAATTTCTTTGGTCTTTAAAATCTAAAAAAATTGAATTTTTCAACGACCGATAAAATTTTTTGGCCATCAAAATTTGGTAAACCAGCTAGAAATTGGGAAACTTTGAGTTTTTCAATGTTGATTAAAGTTTCTGGCAATGACATGGTAGTGACTTTATTATGGTCGACCGAAAACTAGGATTGCATGGTTTTTGATAAGGAGTTTTGATTTTAGAAAAAGAGTCTAAGGAAGGAGAGAGAGAGAGAGAAGAAAAAAAAACTAGATTTAGGCCTTTTATAGGCTAAGCAAAATGGCATCATTTTGGAAATCAAGATTCAAGCTTACCCACCAAGACCTATGCGTCGACTTGAATGTCAACCTGACCCTTTTGGTAAGTTTTTTTTTTTTTGTTATTTGTTATTTTGTTTTTATTCTTTTAATTTACTTATTTTTATTTTATGATATTATTATTATTATTATTATAAATAATAATATAAAATTAAATAAATAGTAGATTCAATGAAATATAGTAAAAAAATGAATAACTTTTTGAAATATAATTATTAAAGAATATTGAAATTTTTTTTAAAGAAAATTACTACAAGTAAAATATTTATTAAATTTCACCAAAGTATTGGGATAACACAAAAAATTATTTTTGCTAAAAAAAATTTACAAATAATAAATAAAATAAAATAATGGGCTATCTAAATAAATTTTTTGAAATGTAATTTTCTAAAGAAAATTAAAAGAGTTTAATTTTCTTTAATTAGTGCAAGTAAAAATATTTTTGGATTTTGCCAATAAGTTGGGATAATCTAAAAAATTACTTTTACCGCCGATCGTTCCCCTTCCTCTGGAAAAATTAGCAAATAGCATTTCCCTGTAAATGGCATGTCAAAAACGAGGCCACCTCTCTTTAAAAGGAGTCTTTTTTGCCATCTTTTGATGGTTCCTTACCGAGGGAAATAGACTTTGTCACTAACTCCCATTCCCATTCTTTCCTTGGAAAAACCAACGCTCATCTCCCTCTTTCTAAATCGAATTCTCCTCCTTTCTAAAGCTGCGCAGGGCGGCAGCCAAGAACGGCTAAAAAGAAAAGTTATTTAAATACCCAAATAATATTAAATTCCACATAATAAAATGACAATAAATATTTTTGAATAAATCATTTTAATGGAATTTTAAAAGAAATTGAAAGAGTTTTTTTTCTTAATTATTACCAAGAGAAATATTTTGGGATTTCATCAAAAGCTTGATATACTCCTAAAATTATTTTATTAGAAAATAAAAACATAATTATCTCATGATGAATTTTGAAAATTTTGCGAGTGGTCAATCTTTTCAAAAAAATTTTAAATGAAGGTACTTCTATAGATTTTGCCAAAGTGTTGGAGAAATAATAGAATGAGAAAATAACATTTTGTTATAAAATAATAAAAATTTTTCATGAATAAATTTTAAGGAATTAATTTTAAATATAAAAAATATCATATTATCAAAAATGAAAAGATAATATAGTTTTAATTGATATTGTTTTTTGAATGAACAATATAAAGATACTAATATTTTTCTCACTCATAACCATACTCCCAGACCTAATCTTGATTTTACAGACCAAAATATTTTTTTAGTAAATCTTAATTAATTTTAAGGTTTTTATTAAAAAATAATATTTTAAGTAATCAATAGCACCTAATTAAAACAAGATTGGTAGGGACTTCGTAAATTTTTTAAGTCTCACGATCGAGTCTCTAGATGAAAAATTGTTACAACATAATATATTCAAAAAACTAAAAAGTTCTAAAAAATTTAAAATATTTTTATATTAAAGAGACTAAATTTCAAGTTTCGTACGAGTACAAGAACTAAATTTTAAATTTCGTTGGAGTATATGGACCATTTACATAATATAACAACTAATTTTATTCATCTAATTATATCAACAAGTCAACACTACGACAATAATATCAATGCCCACGTGATTAAGTCAAAAGCAACATTGGCATTTTTAACAAGAAAAAATTAAAAGCGTTAGTGATTGTATTAAAATTATTAAATTAAAATAGTACAAAAATTAAATTTGTATGAATTATAATATAGAGATTAAATTCTAAATTTTCATAAAGTATAGGGACTTTTAGCATAATTTGATCAATATTTCTCAATTTCACAATGAAATTATTTATATTTTTATATGTATAATCTTGGGTTACATCATTAACATTGAGCCGTACTCTCTTTTATTTCATAAATTAAAAAAGAGAGAGGAAAAAACAAACTTTGCTACCATAATGGAAAGTTAATAATATGATGCTATAAAATGTGTTACAAATGAGTTCGTTAAGAAATATGATATTTTTTTTGTCCCATAAAATTAATTTTTTCTAATGACCAAAATATGTTAAATTAGATTTTAAAATCATACCATGCACCTCTATATTATAATATTCTTAATTTTTAGACAATTTTTTAATTTGGTTTGACTTTAATTAGCTTTAACAAAGTAAGATAGAAACACAAGTGGATATTATCATTTCTTTACGTTTAGCGTGTCTTGCAAGATGTTGATACATTTGAAAAATGAATTTGACATGCTAAACACCTGCACACATGATATAGTTTAATTTTTAGCTTGTTATTTTATTTATTTCGTATCTTCACTCTATCTTTCTCTTCTATATATAATTTTGCATCATTGAAATTTTAATTTACAAAATCTAGCTATGTATATATGCTTAGATTGACTGGGGCACAAGAAGAATAAGTGCATTTTAATGTTTTAGAAAAATGGTTAAATTTACCGTTATTTTAGATTAGGGTTTCACATTTATTACTTTACTTTTTTATGTAATTTTATCACTCTAAAGTTGTATTAACTTAAAAATAACTTTAATTTATTATATAGATTTTCATATAAGGTTTTTGTACATTAATCAAATATGCGTAAATTCAAGAAGAAATGACGGCACTCAAATATTTTAGGGCACATGAAATAATAAAATGCATGATAATTGAATTATTTAATTATACGTAAGAAATAAATGCTCATTAAATTATTAATATTATTATTATTATTATTTGCAAGTAATCATATGATTGAAATATTAAAAGGATAACACTACTTAAAAATATGTTAATGTTAAAATCAAGAAATTAATTTAGTTAATTTATATAGTTATCTTTAAAATATGACATGTAGTATAAGTTCATGATTCAAATCTATAGCCTCTTTCGTTAATTTTGAACTATAATCTCCTTTATACAAAAAAAAAAATGTTAATAATATCAATATGAATATATATTATTATAAGCACCTTGATTTAGATATATAGTAATATCTAAAGAAAGGATTTATTTATTAGTTTATTAATATTTATTAATATTTGAAGAAAGGGTTTCACTTAAAAATGAGATTAAGCCAACATTCGCAAAGTCTATCGATAAAATGCTAAATTTTTAATTCTAATGATTAATTTTAATTTCTTTCTCATATCAAACTTAAGCATAAAAAAGTACTTTAAATATTTGCAACTTTAGTGCAGCTAAAGCACAGTTCAATGAATTTTATAGTTTGATTATGAATGAACTTTTAAATTCTTCTTAATTTCCTTTTATTCATAAATTTCGGTGTTTGACTTTTTATAAAAAATTAAAATTAAAATAAAAAACAATTTGTTTTTAGAGAAAGGAAAGTTGTTTGTGCTTTCAATAAGAAACGTTTTTACACAAAATTTATAGAGTTGTTATAAAACAGTTGATGTGGAACAATCTCCCTCAGTAATCTTACATATAAAATAATAACTTATGGAACTCAAATGACTCATTCATATTTCTTTCTTGTTAAATTAAGGTTCGATCCTCAACAAGTTTTGGTCCCCTACGCCTTCTCCCTTAAGCTTCGTTAAAATATAAGATCATCAATAAAGAGAAATACTAGTTGAAGTATAAAAAAATATTCATATAGTAATTATTTATCATCTTCATGCTATTATTTTTGTGAGTTGTTAGACAATTAAAATGTGGATAAATAACATTATTCATTAAAAATATTTTTTAAAATTATTTATTTATTTATTGATTTACTGACTTGAAATTCATATTATATGTGAATTAATTTTATTTATTTTTAAATTTTATTTATGATTTAATTATAATTTACGTATTACTTAGTAAAATAATTATTTTATGTATTAAGCAATAAGTGAAATAACTATGTTTTACCCATGTTTCATTATTTCAAATTTTATTCAAGGATTTTTGGTAGTAAAATTATCTAAAAACGTTTATTCAATATTTTAGTAAAACATATCATTAAAAATTTTAATTGATTTAATAATGAATTTTTTTTTTCAAATCATTGAATATATTGAAAACACAATCAAGAAATGAAGTATTTTTGTCAGTAATATTTCATTTTCCATCGTTAATAATATTATCGATGGATTTACCTATGAAAAAATTTTGTCGGTATAAGTGCCATTAGTAATATAATTTTGTTGAAAATTATCAACAAAAAATTTTCATTAGTAAAAATATTTTTTTCAAACAATATATCGTTTTTATAAATTTTTTCTAAAAATCAATTGGAAATTAAAAAAAAAAACTATCAATAATAGTTAATAATTACAACGGTAATACTTTTTTTTAATCATAATCAATTATCTTTTTTTTATAATTTTTATCCTTTTATTCTATTTTTAAATTTTTTTTTAAAGTAATTACATGAACATTAAAATACATATAAATAAAAAAGAAATAAATACAACACTCTTTTCATTTATAAATGAATATAATAATATTTTATAAAATTATTTATAAATTCTAATTAAATGAAGACAAAAAAAATACATATCCAGCAGTAATTCTATAGGATACACACATGATGAAATTATCCAAAAAAATAAATAAATAAAAGAATGAAGTTCTAGAGTGAAAACCTAAAAATGAGCAGTCTAGAACAAAAATGAGATTGCAACATGGAAACTTATTGCAGCCAGAGATTTATGCAAGGGCTACCAAAGAAAATTCTAGCCTTTTCTAAAGTGATCTTCCAAGATTTTAAACCTACCATAGCTGGTCTTGACATTTATTAAAATGCAACATCTTGATACTAAAAAAGGTGTCAAACTTGATTGTACCTTAAAATAACCTTTTATAGGAACTTATTGTTGAGCATAGATAAACGAAACTCATTTCTCTCCATCGAGTGGTAGAGCCTCTTTAATAACCAAGACCTTGATTTGATAATCCAACCCATTTGAAAAAATTAAGTTGCCATTTCATCCAAAGATGTTGATAATAATGATCACAATTTTTCAATAGACTCAAAAGTCACATTTTTGTAAAGGTTAACTAAGGATTTTTTTTCTTTTCTTTTTTTGAGAATTTTGTCTTTAGGATACAAGTTTCAATTCATGGAGTAAAATATTTTTCATTAAAAGAAATTTTGATTTGTGAAAGGAAAATAAAATTTTGATTGAAAAAAATAATTGAGGAAAATAAGTGGCACCATTGGAAACACATTTCTTTCTTATATGAAAGTGTGTTTAATTAGTTAAGTTTCACCAAGATCCATTGGATTCCTTTTCATGCACACATCAAGTTCAAGTTGATCATATGCATGTTTGATCTAAAAATGGAAATAAAATGGAAATAAGAGTCAAGAAATCTAAGTTGTGAAAAAAAGAAAGCAAAATTTGATGAAAATGAGCAACAAAGAAGGGATTTGCAATTGAAATGAAATGATTTAGCAAAAGATTCAGGATTAGAAGAAAAAGAATTTTGAAAAATTCAAGAAAAGAAGATTTTGAGCATTCACAACTTTTAATTTATTTTCTTGAAAAATTTAAGAAAAGAAGATTTTAAACGTTTGTATATTTTGACTTGGCTTTTGGAAAATTTAAGAAAAAAGATTTTAAGCATTTGCATCTTTGACTTTGCTTTTGCATCATTAGCATATTCATCATTGGTAAAGATGTATGCATTTGCATTTGCATTTGTTTTTTGTATTATTTGTAAGTATGAATTGCATTTGTATATAAACATATGCATTTACACCATCAATTTTAAGAGCAGACATTTGCATCCTAGTGGCATTCATCAATTTTGGAAACATTAAAGAGAAAAAAAGAAAAGAGTCTTGAAAAAAAAAGAAAAAAGATCAATTCAATGAGATTTTAAGCCATAAAAGTTGTGAGCCCAATGAAATCGACATCAGTCAAGAAAAACATTGTGATAAATTATTTTCAAATGTTTTGATGGTGATATTCAAGTTTCCTTTTGAATTTTTAGTGGCAATATCTGAATTTTTTTGAGTTTTCTTTGATGGTGATATCTGAATCTATGTTTTCTCAGTGGTGATACCCGAGTTCTTTTCAGTAGTTACATTTGAATTCATTTACATTTTCTTAGTGGTGATATCTTAGTTCCTTTTGGTGACGATATCCAAGTTTCCTTTGGTGGTGATATCCGAAACTCAAGAAATCTTAAAAATTGATTGTTTCCTTTTTTACAAGCAAATTTTCAAAATTGATTTGTAATACCTCTAAGCATAATCCTCAAGACCTCTGGGTAATGATGAAAACGATACATAAGTCCTCTAAGCAAAATATTTTAAAATTCTAGAGTTATGGAGCTTCTAGTGAGATGAGTTTTTATTTTAATTTATTTTTAAAAGTTGTAAAGCTTCTAATAATAGGAGTTTTTCAAGAAAAATAAAAATAAAAATAATCCAAAATTCCCAAAAAATAAGAAAATCCCAAAAAAATCAAAATTAAAAAAATATATTTGAGGTTAGTTGGCCCAAACAAAATTATTGTTTATATCTTTACCCTATTCTTGATTCTCAACAACAGGTAAAGAGGAACAACTATGTACACTTAATTTTGTTTGAGTTATTGAATGTGTCTTAAATTTGGGTCATTTGCTTGTTGAGCAATTTTCGTGATTTATTTCAATTAGGTTCGATTTTCTTAATTGGACTTTGAAATCTTGATTGAACACAATTGTTTAAAGGCCCAGAACCTAAAGTTGATCTAAGTTCGATGGCCCAAAACCCATTTGTGAAGCCCAAAGTTTCAAACCTAATTTCGTTAAGTTTTAATTATCTTTAAAAAATAAAAATTTAAAAATTTAAAAAAATTAAAAAAAGAAGAAAAGACAGAATTTGAAGCATGGTGCCGTGCATGGCATTAGCTATTTTGGCACCCACGAGCCTCCATCGGTTGCCAACCTCTTCTAGCCTTGCTGAGCCACCCTAGCACCACCATTTACAACTGAATTTCAGCTATCAACAAAGCTCTATCTTACCCACAAATCTTTGATGTGTTTCGTCAATTTTTCTTACATTCCCAAAAGCCTCTTTAAGACCAAAAATTTTTTAACATAGCAGAGGCGATTTTTTTACACTAAACACAATAAAAAAATCCTAGCAAACATTCTACAAAAATAAGAAACCACTACTTCACTCTTGTAAACCATCATAATCCCTACCATGCAGTCTTTCAATCATCTTGCCACCAAACTCCATCCCATAGCCATAGAATCCTAAAAAAAAAAAAAAGACACCTGAACTACTCGAGAGTAATAGCCACCAAAAGCTAAAAAGATAAAACCCAAAAAATATCATCACACATACTCTGAAAAGGGGAACTATAGCTTTAAAAAGCAAAAAAAAAAACCATAAAAAAGTATAAAAAAAAGGAAAAATTTTTTGTTTGGGTGATTTAGGATGTTTTAGGTCTTAATCTTTGGAAAGTAAGAAGGCATTGAGGAGGGGAACAACATAGTAAGAGTTGAGGTCATCAGAGCAACGAAGGCCAACATTTCGGGATGTTTTGTGCCATGGTTTTCAATGTGGATCTAAGCAATTAAAGGGTGATTTAAGGAAAGCTAATGTTGGAACAATGATGAGAGGGCGAGGAAGAACATTTTGAGATATTTTGGTGTAAATCTGTCACCGTTGCAGCAACCGACGTGACAGGTAGGTGATTGGAAACTGACAATGTTTTTTTAGAGTTGAGAGAAAGTTTGCATTTATTTTATAAAAGGTTGAAATGAATTTGAAAAAAAAATTAAAATTTATAATTAAAAATCGGATCAAACTTGAACCAATGAACCAACCCATAAACCCTCAACCTGACTTGGTTCTCCTTCCTTCAAGCTATATTTATCGATCCAATCAAATCTTTTTTGAATCGGTTTGAACCACTTTCCAAACCATCAGTTTTCCTTCTACTTTGAGGCTAGAATTGGACCAAACCCAATCAAACCACTCCCAAATCGGCCAATTCAAGTATGTTTTCATTTTTATTTGTGTTTTCTAATTTTTTTATTAATTAATTAATTTATTTATGCATGTTTAAAATTTTAAATTTTTTAAAAATAAATATGTATTGCTTTTTTTTAAAAAAAATTGATAATCTTAAATTTCACCGTTTTTATTTAAATAATTGAAAGTAAAAATAAATAAAAATAATAAAAAATGAGAGAAAGGAAATTGTATTCGATGATGAGATTATAAAATTATCCGAATAGTGAGGCTTAAGAAATCTCTAGATGAGAAGATTTTTTTAAAATACTACCAGCGTATTAGAATATTTATAAAAAGTTTTCAATATGATAAAGATTTTTCATTTTTTCTATAAATGTGTAAAAATAAAAAAACCAATTAAATTTTTTGAGGAAAAAAAAAACATGTGCATCAATATTCTGTCATTTGCATTGCATGTATATTATTTTGAAAAATAAACATGAGCCTCTGAGGATGGAATTTTTAAAATGTCCGAATAATGAGTTTTAAAAAATCCTTAGATGAAAATTTTTCTTCAAATATTACTAACGTATTAGAATTTTTTTGAAACTTTATAATTGCAAGGTTTTAGTTTATTTTTTTCAAATAAATAATAAAAAAGAGTCAAATTTGTGATGAATAAAATAAATCAAGAACATTATTAATAAATACCAAATCTAAAACCATTTTTGTCAGAGTAAGGATAATATATAATTAATTGGTACCATTTTAACCGGGTACTGTAGGAGTGTTAATCTTTCCTTACACATAACCAACTCTCAAACACAATCTATTTCACAAACTTTAAAATTATCTTTTTTAATAAATTTTAATTAATTTTAAGATTTTATTAAAAATGTAAGTTTTAATAAGTGGTTAATCGCACCTAACTAAAAAAAATTGATGACAACACCTTTTTGTTTTCAAATTTGTCAGACGACTCCAAAACCATGTTGACAGTAACAAACCAATAATTATCCAAATATTTAATCTCTAATAATAATTCACACAAACAAGATGATAATAGCCTTTCCAAGGAATGACAAGAAGCCTAACTACATTCTATGCTAGTAGAATATCACTTGCTCTTTTTTTGTTTTCTAATGAGATAGAAGTAATTTTATTCTATTGATTGAATTGCACATAGAAAAGGCAACTAAGCATCTTTAAATAGAGTTCTTGCTAATTTCTATTTCCATTTGGAGTATCTTGAAGTTGTATTCTCAATAGAACTCTTTTAACCAAGTTCTACTCTTTTCTTTTATTTTGAACTTTCAAATAATTTGACATAATAAATTAAGTCCAAATTAATGTAATCAAATTTTAATCTTTCACATGTCATATTTTATTGTGTATGATCCATTAGATTTTTTAAAATGTTGGTAATAAATATAAATATTGTAATCTTTAATTAAATTTGGATTAGATAAATCAAACTTTTTGAATTTATTATTAATTTTTAAATCAATCAATCTTATATTTATAAATCACAATCATCATCTAGTAATGAAGCCATGGCCCCCAATTGTCAAGAAAAGTCAATGTGGATGACATACCTATTCATACTTAGTTTTAGGGTATAATTAATATCTTTTCATCACTTAATATCTCCGTTTAATATTGAACATGGCTTAATGTCAATTTAATTCTATTTAATCATATTAAGTTTAGGTTTTGACATTTTCTCAAATAAGCTTTACAACTATTCTAAAACTATATTCCACTTTGGTCAAAGATTCTTGAGTTGATTCATTCAAGAAAAATTGAGATATTTTCTTGATCATACAAAGTGATTAATCCTATATTTACTACTCCTGCATCTTCGCATTCCTCATGTTATATTCAAAAATGCCCGACTAGAGCATCAATGATTATGACCATTAGTAAGCTAAAATCAATGTATAAATTTATCACATAAGATCATTAGTAATTTTAAGTTAAAGGATTACTTATACAACCATGACATGAAAACATTGTTATAGACACGTGATTTTACTAACATTATCATATTGGATCATGTTTAATGAACTTATTTTTGTAACAAGTATCTACATGTTAGCTCAAATTTATTTAAACTTCAACATGTGAAATGCAATTGCTTGCTTCATAAGCAATAGCATTAATTATGTATCTATCTCAACAACTTTATCAATGCCCTATCTTGACAAAGCATTGACTAGATACAATTTAAGAATAATAGTTTGATGCAATGATAATCTCATAATTATAATTGCATTGTAATTCCCTTGTATACAAATATTTAAATACAAATCTATAGATAAAAAATGCTTTGGTTAATAATATTCATGTTTAATATGACATATATCTTATAACCAATCTAATTAGTTTTAGGGCATACACTAATAATTTTCCACTTGGATAATACCAATCAACTGGGCATCTAATATCAAATACTTTCATGTGGCAATCATAAGATAGTGATATAAAAAAAATGAGTTAAATTTATCCTCAATTGAAACTTATTATACTTTTATACCATTTTTCATTATTATCTTCATAATCAAAAGCTATTTAAGAGTGCAAAAATAAATTTGATCTTCAATTAACCAATCCTGAGAGTCAACCAATAGAATTTAAAGGCTCAAAGGCGCAAACAAAATAAAATCGGTGAATTTCAAAAAGCTAAAATAATAAAAAAAATTTATGAACTTTAATACTCTATGTAGATAAATTTTATATTTGTATTGTATTCAAATAAGTTCTTAACACTTAATTTGCACTTAAATAATCACTTAAATTTTAATTTGTATTCAAAAAAATTTTTAATTTTTAATTTGTACTTAAATAAATTCTTAGCATAAATAAACTTTTTAATTAAAATAAAAACTTTTTTGAATACAAATAAAAAAAATCTTATTTTAATACAATAAAAATATAATGATTTATTTTACAAAAGTAAAATAGTTCAATTTTTTTAAAATATTTTTACCATTCAAAATGAAAGTAAAAAATGGCTTAACAATTCCAAAAGATGAATTTAGTATAAATTTGAATTTGAAAGAATCCAAAACCAAACAAAATAATTGAATTAACATTTGAAATAGAATTAATTCAAATCATCTCGAAAACTTTTTTAACAAATTTCAGATAAAATGAGTGCCTACAACATCTTAAATATCTGCCAAAACGTGAATAATTTAATCGTTGGTCTGAAATCAATGTTAATTAATTCAAGTAAAATTGACTATAAGGTCAATCAACTAAGTTCAAGTAATTAATGCTTGAGTCATTTGTGGACCAATTGATCTGAAAGTGTTTAGTGGAAGACATCTTCTCTTCTTTCCCACTTTTAGACTTAGACCTGCTTGTCTGCTTGTTAATCTTATCAGTAAGGAATCTCTCAAAAGAAAACATTATCCAAAGCTATGCCGTCTCTTTAAGCTTTTATTTTAGAATTCGATTATAAAATTTTATTGGCTTCATAAAAAATCTCGAATTCTCAATTTTCTGTTTTCCCAGTATTGATTTAGATATATGTAATTAAAATATCAAAATTAGAAATAAAAATGATTAAATAATATTAGGTAGATCCACTATAGTCTTGTCTCGGCTCGAGTCAAATTTTGGACAAAAATTTTTAATTCCAAGCTCAATTCTTAATATTACGTAATTAATAATTTTGTTTTATAAAATACCACTAAATAAATTTTTTTAACCTTCTACAATATTATTATTGTATTAACTTTATAAAACATTATTTTAATTTCTCTTCACAATACTTTTAAAACATCTCTATTTCAACATTACTTGTTATTAAAGATTCACTTGGCCAAACAGTCGTAAAGTCTTCAATTTTTCAACTTTTACCTATTGTGAAAAGTAATAAAGTTTCTTCGATTCTCAACACATTTATTTACACTCAATTTGCCATTTATCGATAGGATAATAAATTAATAAATTAACAAATATACTCAATGGACGTGTAGCAACTTATAAATTTGAGTTTCTAATAATAGATTTTTTTCTGGTCTTTTTTTTTTTTTTAACATTATACTATATCTTTATTATTCAACTGGTGATCAGTTGAAAATTTTGGTTTTTTTTATATCCAGGTTTATTTGGGCCTTGATAACGCATTTAAACTTTTCAACGCAATATTAAAAATGAAAATTTTTAATAATTTAATTTTTCCAATTTGATAATAAATTTTAAAATTCACTTAATAAAATAAAATAATTTCAAATAACGAGTGATAAAATTATTTTAATAATATAATTATCTCGATGATTATATTATGATGATACTCTTATAAAAGATATCAAAAACTATGTAAAAGATAATATCTTGTAGGCATAAGATTTAAATCTCAACATTAACATTTGCAACCTCTCATTTTATCTCAACTTACTTTTATCTTTTGATACAATCTGTCCACTGTTTATACAATTTGGTTCAATTTTAAAAGTACTAGCCAAGGTAGTTTCCGATGCAATTTGGTCGTCCTCTCCACAATTCTATTGCAATAAATGGCAAGATAAATGGAGTTGAGAATATTTAGATGTAGTGACCGGGTCAATAAGATATTTAGAACAAGCACAAGGATACAGGGAAATCATATATAAAAAAAGATACAAATTAAAGGCAAAATAACACACTGACGAGTACACAAAAGTGGCAACAAGGTTGGATATTGGGTTGAAATTGACGACGTAAATTTCTGGGATTAATTATTTTTACCTAGTTGCCCTCTGCAACGATATATGTTTGGGCATCCCTTCTTTTTATCTCCTTCTGCCATACATTCTGTATATGATGCATCCTTTGGGCATCTGCTTTGATCTACAGCTGGTTTTCCAGGTTTGTTCGTGTTATAAATATCTAGTGTGGCATTGGCACCCTGGATCTGGAGGATTCTGATAGAAGGCAAGAAGAACTCCAGCTCCGACTCCAAAGATTCGCCGATTCGGCAGCCGTAGAGGAGGCCATTGCACTGATAAGTGGTGTCGTCTCTCTTCACCATGACAGCAGCTCTACCACAATTTGGTTTCAGGAGTATTGTCATTATCATTACTACTAAAGCCAGAGAAAACTGATGAAACCCCATTTTCTTTCTTTCTTTCTCTCACCGCTCAATTTGCAATTCAAGATGGAAGGGAAAGTTGCCCACTTTATAGAGGAGATAGAGAATTTATTAAGGAAATCTTTAATTAACAAATAATTCATCAAATTATATTTTTCAATTTCCAAAAACTTCGTAAGAATTTTGCTGCTTAAAGATCCATTGTCATGAGACACGAAGCACTTTACGTTTCTGTAGCTCGGCTCCACCAGAAATAGAGGGAATAAAGTTTTAGCTTTGTCCTTATCTCACCGTTACAAAATGTTACAGCTAATCAATCACTGGACAAACTTGACATTTAATTGTGAAAGTCTTATACATTATCTTAATTTTTTTCATTTTTTTCATTAAAACAAACAAATGTATAAAAATATATTAAATAAATAATTTTACTTAAGATTATGAGTAATTTTTAAAAATAATATATTTTTCATCAAATCAAGAAAAAAAATTATATCATTAAAAGAACAAAGTTAAAATTTTGATTTTAAAAATTAAGATACTTTTTTATTTTTATAAAGTGGTTTTAATTTTACCTTTTTATAAAAAAAAATTGCATGATAATAAAGAAAAAAGATTTAGAATAGAATTGAAAGAGAAAAATTATATGAAAGAAAAAATCGTAATCAATCAAAAAGAAAAAAAAATAAAAACATGTTTGTACTTGATTAGAGACTTAAAATCTTTTTGAAAATGCTGAAAAATCAATTTAAATTTTTTTAGATTTATATAATTATAAGTTAACTCTTGTGATAACATTTGTGTAATTTAGGCATCCAAGAAATGATAAGATAAGATCAATCACATTGAACTAGAAATATTTTACTATCTTAATTAAATTTCAATCTACCAAAAAAATTCAATCCCATTAGAGTAAATGGGTTATTTAGACAGTGGTTAGTTACCACTTTTGCTATTTATCATTTAAATTTATTAAAAGCATTTAATTATTAACTTATTGTTTGCATTTCATTTTTAAAATAAAAAGAAAAAAATATAACTATTAAAAAATATTATTCATAATATGGTAAAAAAAATATAAAAGGGAAATTGTGAAAATACAAATCCAAAAATGATTCATCTAATCATCTTTCATTTTTTCAATGAAAATCGAAAATCTTGGTGTAAAACAAAAAAAAAAAAAAATCGTTTATGAATTATGTGAGTAACATGAAGCAGTTCATATTTGTGCAGTTTATGAAACTTTAATTCTATTCTCTCTTCTTTCTTTCCGCGCTCTTTCTAAGAAATAGAGAAAGTAATAAATATTCCCGTCTTTTTCTGACTTTACAGCTGGAAAACAAACAGGAAAAAGGCAAGACGTCAAACACGTGATATGACACACACATATATAATCAAAGTGGGAAGAACTCATATTATTGAAATAAGAATAAAATACGGTATTGACTTCATTAGTCTTGGTCTTGGTCTCGGTCTTTGTCATTCAATAATTGTTTTTCAGTGTTGCTATTAGCAGACCTTTTACGATGGCCATAAACTTAATATTATTAATAATAGATAAAAAAAAGTTTTAATAATGTTATGAATATAGACGTTTTACTAATTGATTATATTTTTATTAATAAAAAAATAAAAAAATAGTGGTTGAGTTTATTTGGATTAAAAGGTTTGAATTGGATTTGAGATTTATAGTTAAATTTAAAGGGAATTGAAATTTCTTTTCAAGTTAAGGTTCTCATATTTTAAACTTTATAAATATAAATTTTCATCAAGCTTCAAATACACAGATTAGAAAGGTAGAGAAAAATCATACATGAAAACAGCTAAAAATTTTAGAGAAATCTTTGTTTTGAAAAAAAGATTTGTAGTTTTTTTTTTTTTAATTTTATATAAATTTTTCATATTTTGGTAAAATTTTTCAGTTGAACTTGAATTTTTTAATGAGTTTTTTAGAATTCGTTGAAGATTCCGATGAAGATTGAATTTTTTGATTGAGTTTCGACAAAAAATTCAAACACCCTTGAAGATACCAATTTTTAGCGACCAATTTTAGAAATCGATGAATATTCATCCGGTTATTTTTGGATTTTAGAGAAAGAGAGAGAGAAAAGAAAAGAGGAGAGAGAGAGGGGAAAAATCTAAGGAAAAAAAAAAGTTTGACATTTTTATACCTTAACAAAATGACGTCGTTTTTCTCTTAAGTAAGCTCAAGATTCGTGTATTTCTATTCAAGCTAACTCGATCTAAATGCTGACTCACTTCTTCAACTTGCATCTCAATCTTTGGCTCAAGTCAAGTGGAGCCGTAAGTTGAGCCGTTCTAGCCATCGAGCTAAGCCGTTTTTATTTTTATTTTTTTGATTTATTTATTTAGTTATTTTATTTGGTTTTAAAGTATTTTTGCATGATTAAATTTTAAGAAAAATTAGAAAGTTTTTTTTCTAAAATAAAATTTAGAAATAAATAATAATTATCCGATGATAGAATTTTTAAAATTTTCAAATGGTAAATTTTTATAAAATTCCTAGGAAAATTTTTTTTTCTAAATTTGTCTCAAATTGTAGAATAATTTAGATAAAATTTTAATAATAATAAGTAATATTTATTTTTCAATCAAAAAAGAGAAAACATAAAAAATAAAAATTTTTGAAATTTAAATACTATTTACCCAATGATAAGATCCTTAAAAATTTCAAATGACAAATTCCTAAGAAATCTCTAAGTGAAGAATTTCTCTAAATTTGTCTCAAATTGTGAAATTATTTAGATAAAATTTTAATAAAAGTAATTGTACTTTTTTTAAATAAAAAATTATTGGTTGAAATATTTGATAATTATCCAATGATGAGAATCTTAAAAATTTCAAATGGTAAATTTTTAAGAAATCTCTAGGTTAGAAATTTCTTTAAATCTATCCTAAATGCTGGAAGAATTTAAATAAAACTTAAAAAAAAATTGTCATATTATTTTCTTTCCAAAGATAAAAAAAAAAATAATTTTTAAATAGACCCAAATGGTAAAAAATTTAGAAATAAAAATAAATTCAATGATGAAATTCTTAATAATCGCATATGGATGATTATCTAAAAAATTTTCAAGTGAGAAGATATTCTAATTTAGCCCAAATGATGAAGTAATTAGATATATTTTCAATAAAAAAATGATTAAACATTTTTTCGATGATAAAACCTCTTCAAGAAAATAAATGAGATTCTTGAATACTCTTAAGGTGAGAAAGTATTTTTAAGAATTTTACCAGATTGATAGAGTATCTTAAAAGTTATTTTCAATATTCAACATTAAAATTTAAGACCATTAGAATCAAGACCTTAGGATAATTTAAAATAAAATGGTATTGTCCTTTGGATTGGCATGTGGGGGTACTATAACCTTTTTCCATATGTAACCAAACTCTTAAACCCTATTCTGATTAGTGGATCAGAACTTATTCTTTTAGGGACCTTTAGTTAAGCTTAGAAGTTCCTTAAAAGGATAAATTCATTAGGTAGCCAATCACATCTAGAAAAAAGATTGGTGTGACTCTTTTTGTTAAGTGTAGCTATAGATTTATGGATCTTTATATTATGACAATTTGGCAACTCCACTGGAGACAAGTCATAGAGAGTCAAGTCATTCACTTTTAAATTTATTCTATTTTTTAAGCTAATGGTTTTAGATTGTACTGATTTATGTTATCTATTTACTAACCTTTTTTGTCTTTTTGTCTTTTATTTTTAAGGTTTAAAACCTATATGTTCCTTCACACACATTATTACATGCATTTGCATTACATGAGCTCTATACCCGAACTCTATCCTTTATTAGGAAAGAGTAAAATACCTACATTCTCGTGACATGATAATCTCCATAATGGCTAGCGAAATACTCCCACTCAAATTGAATCATTTCCGTTAGTAGCCTATGATGGGTAAGGATTAAAATGCCTTACTAGTCTATAATGGACAAGAATGTAAGGAACAATTTGAGAACCTTTAATGGTCAAAATCACTTAACCCTACATATAATCTACATTTAAGAGATCAGCTTTAAGATAAAGCCATTCTTACTCATTGATAGATGTATCCAAAATTAGGACACACGAAGAAACAATTTGTGATCTAACCATTTTGTTTGACTTTGTGCATTTGTATTATTTCAATATCATTCTATACATCATTTTATGGTCATGTTTAACATTGTCATTTGCATCATTCTTATATAGGAAATATTTGCTATATATCAATTATTGATAAACAGGATCTCACACCTACATCCATAGAAAGCCAAATACAATCAAAGACTACATCAATTTGTTATGAATCTGCTCATCAATTGAAAATCAAGCCAGAAGAGGTCAAAGAAATAGGATAATTGATTGCTTGAGGGTTTTATCTCATCATTGCCTAAGAAAGTTCATCTCGATCTTTAACAAAATGACCTGGCTAACTTAAGTAATATTTGAGGATGCATGAGTAAACAAAACAAGAGGTGTTTGATAATAAATATGAAGACACAGCTTCACTACACCAAGTGGATGTAGACAGTAATTTGATTAGAGCCATCTTTCAATTTTAGGATCTTTCTTATAAGTACTTTATTTTTAATGAAACAGATATAGTGCCAACAATTGAAAAGTACATGGTCCTACTTCACTTTGATTTGTCAAACTCAGACAAGATTTATTGGTCAAATTCGATGGGTTATCGAAAGAAATTTATGTAAATACTTGGACTTAGCTTGCCTTAAGTTGATGCATATGTCAAGACAAAAGATGAAAGTAAGGCTATTCCATGGGGTTTTCTGTGAGACTTCATCCAGAGGCATTTGGATAAAGATCAGGGGTTAATAACAATGGCTATACCTCTATATGGATTGGTAATCTTTTCAAAAGTCATTGGATATGTTGATGTCATAGTGATAGACTTTGTTGATTAGTTATAATACAAAGTTAATGCAATACCAACCATTTTAGTAGAAACCATTCGCTCATTAAATTTTTGTCATAAAAATGCTAAAGGTTGATTTAATGGGTGCTTAAAACTACTTTATATATGGATAAAGAGTCACATCGAATGTGAAAAAAGCAAGTTTCGTAAACCATACCTTCATTTTAGTATTCTAATAAAGGAATTTTGTTGCAACACATGGCCTAAAGCAAAGTCGAAAGAAAAATGGGTTTTATATTTTCATGCGCTTGATAGCCAAAGGATAATTTAAAGAGCACATTGGATGCATCATGATATAGTGTTATATAATTGTGGGAATCAACCTTAGGTGTTTTTATTGGGCTTATGAGATGCTATTAGTTATGCCCCAACTTTGGTAAGAAAACAATCTGGATGTGAGCAATTTATTCCAGAAACCTATAGACTTAACCAGTGAAAATTTTCTTTCACTGAAAAAGGGGCATATGAAATGATTGAAATGATAAAAAAGGTATGGAAACAAATCATTAGGGTTAACCAAAGGGGGCTTGCTTATGATGTCACCCGAGAATATATTATGTGGCATATAAGAAAAGGCAAGGACATTGTGCTTCCTTGAGAATGAATAGTTGACTATTCCCTAAAGTCGATTCCTTAAGATCCCTTGCTCAAATTGGAAATAGCTAAAAAGAAACTTTAAACTAAGAAAGATGAGCTGGAACAAGAAAATAAATGATTGAAAATAGAAATAAAAGAAAGTCTGAAGCTGAAAGAATAGAAATTCTTGAGCCTCAGTGAGCAAAAATATCAATGGAAAGCCTTATTCAATGATCTAGACAAGGCATATTCATCAGTTACGCCCGAACTTACCTGACTCTTAAAAATATAAATTATTACAAGCAAGGTTAGAAGAGGGATAAAAGGCCACTGCTAGGGCGCACAGACATTGCCAAATGCTACGAGGGATAGTGAATTAGCACACAACATAGGTAAAAGCCTTGACTAATGAATGCAAAAAACATGCTAAACAGAGTGAGCTATGAAAAGGTATGCGCACAAAAAAACAAAAACATCTAAAGTACTTGTTCAATCAACTATACATTGATGCAGACAAAGTATCAGAAATGAAAGAAAAAGTGAAAGATTTGAAAGCTGTGGTACAACTAATAGGAGCTCATGGGCAACGATTGCTTGACTTCCTAGATGAGGCACACGATCATTACCAGCATGCTAGGAAATTTATAAAGAGACATTAGAGTATTGTTTAGGAATAAAAATTAATGTTTAAAACTTTGAAAAACTGCTTTGGCTTTGTTAGGATGTGGTTTTAAAATTTTATTAAATAAAGTTTCAAATTGAGATTTTTTTTATTAATAATAGTTATTTGGCAAATATTATTAGCGCATTACATTCATGCGTGCATAGCAAACATAAACCATAGCAGTTCTAATAATAATGCAATTATGGTACTTAAGGTTTAATGATAGTTACACCAAGAAAGAACCTCACATAATCAACTCACCAATATAATACAAAAGCTCGAGCTAGAAAAATGGAATAAAAAAATTTTAATCATCTCAAAATAGATACAGAATACTCAAAAGAAGCATGAAAGAGAGTTGAGTAAGATTCTGGATGCTTTGAAACAAGTTAAACAAAGAGAATGGTATAGAAAAAAATACTAGCCAATAGGACCATCCATCACAAGAGGTGGCTGACCTTCTATGACCTCCTAGTTTTGGTCCATAGCAAGCATAGTCCATACAAGATGCACCACTATAACAGTTTACATACCTTATAAGGTATACATACCTCAAAATGCTATCAGCTTTAAATCCAGGGCATTGTCAGAGCTATATAATCTTGTCTTTACTGAAAAAGTAGTAAAACCAATCTAAATCCCTGATCTGAATGATCCAAAATAAAAAAAATTAAAACCAAAAGGGGATAAGTCATTAGGGGACTTATAGTTGATAGAAATATACATATGCTTAAGGAAAGGTTGGGACCAGTAGATGAAATTTGTTTTTATGGTTTTGTGGATACTGTTGGGCTCTATTTAATCCCAGATGTTATTATTCCTTTGAAGTTAAAAGTTTCAGAGTTTAAAAAATATGATGGTAAAAAGTGTCTAAAGACTCACATTACCATGTATTGTCAAAATATGGCAGTCCATGCTAATAATGAAAAGCCATTAATACATGTATTCTAAGATAACCTTATTGACTCTACTGTTAGGTGGTATATCCAACTAGATAAGACTTGTATTTAGTCCTAGAGTAATATAGCCCACGACATCATCAGTCAATATCAACATATCATAGATCTAGCCCCTGATCATTTTTTTTGTAGAATATGAAAAAAAAACAATTGAATCATTCAAGAAGTATGTCTGAAGGTGGCAGGATATAACTATTTAAGTGCAGCCTCCTCTAATTGAGAAAGAGACTATAATATTATTTGTCAGTACTTTAAAATCTCCCTATTATGAAAAAATGATAGGGAATGTAATAAAAAATTTCATCAACATAGTGATCTCAAGCAAAATCATTGAGAATGCCATTAAGAATGACAAGTTAAAAGGAGGAAAAATCTCTTTTAAAAAGGCACCAAAGAAAAAATAAACTAAAGCTCAAGTTGTGAGCTTTGACAAACAATAGTTCAAGGGTTATCAACCCTATCCACCATAAGCTTACTCCACATATTATCTTGTAGTGAATAATACCTCACCCTACTCATATTAACCTACCTCATAACTGTCTTATCCACCAACATATCGACCTGTTTTCAAACCCTAAATTGCTATGTATAGTCCTAATACTCAAACTCCTACAAGACCTCAGATTCATCTTGCTAGCCTAGTTAGTAGCTTACGAGAGCTACAAACTACTTGAGAAAAATCCATATTTGATCCAATCCCCATGGCTTATACAAAATTATACCAAAAGCTCTACAACAACCACTTGACTCGATTTCTCTTCATAAAAAAATGGTAACAGGCTTAAAATTCATTTGGTAAGACCTGCTTTTAGATGAATCTCTCGTAACAACATTCACTAAACTTTTTTCATATTTTTCATAAAATTTGACTAGAAAAAAATCCATCATCTTCTACAATTCCTATCTAAATGTTTCACAATCTTAAAGCAAATGACCAACCATCATTCTTTGGATTTTATGTGAAATTTTTATTTTCTAAGTTTTCAGGTATTAGGCGAATTATATTAACTTTCACTAGAGCAGTAAATATTTTATCCATAAGGATTCTGATCTTGCTTACTTCTCTTTTAATATTTTGAGTTATCTCGATACTTAAAGTATTTATTGATCTTTTACCTTGATTAGCTAAAAGATTGTCCCCCACACTTGGTCTGGCTTTGATTATGAAATTCAAATTTTCATTATTAATCAAGTTTTGCACCTTATGTTTGAAAGCTATACAATTTTTAGCAAGTGGCTTTGAATCCTATAATGATAGTCATTAAAAGCTTAAGGATCATACCACTTTGGATATAAAGGTTTTAAAGGCTTTCTGAATTGTCAAGCCACCAAGTATTTTTGAAATAAATAAGGGAACAGTTTCATGTAAGTCATAAGAATTAAATTAAATCATTGTTGTTTTTAATTATTTTAGGTTTCCCTTCGATTAAAGTCTATGATGTTTGACTAAAGGAAAGGTCATAGTAAAGGTGCTTGGGGATGAACATTGGTTTGAAAAGTAGGTATCTGGGTTTACACTGGTTGGTAATGGTATGGCTTTTAAAAAATGTTGAAAAAGGTTAGGTAAGAAGGTTGGTAAATAGGATTTGAGTGGTATAGGGTAAAAAATCTTGGTTTTGCTTTTTCAGTAGTGATAGCTTGCACTTCTGCTTCTTCTTCTTGAGTGGTCCTCCTTTCTTTAATCCAAAAATATCACTCATTTTGATCTTTTTATTCTTAATGGTATTTTCTATTATCACACTTGTAATCACTATATTAGTAAAGTTTTTCTTGGCATGACCAATGAGCCTGTCATAGTATAAGGCTTAAAGGGTATTGATGAAAGAAAGTTATTTCTTTTTCAGTGAGAAAAGGCTAAACTTAAATGGCAACATCTTACCATCTCTGGGCATATTCTTTAAAGTTTTTGTTAGCCTTTTTTTCCATATTTGTAAGGACAATCTATCTAGAGCTATGTTTCTGATATACTTGTATTAAGTAATAAATTCTTTGGCTAGATCTTTTGATGAATGAATACAACTCTTATCTAATTAAATGTATCATCTGATAGCTGATCCGATAAGACTATCTTAAAAATAATGGAAAAATAACTTATTGTTGTCTATATTCCCAGTATTTTTCTATAAAACATAATGATATATGCTTGAGTGCATTTGGTTCTATCATATTTTTTAAATTTTGGTATTTTAAACTTTGGTGGGCTCGCCAAATCTAGAACTAAACTAAGTTCACTTACATTAATTGTGTCGAAAATATTCACACATTTAACAACTCGTAGCTTTTCTTCCAAGAGATTTAATATCTACTATGCCTTTATATTCTCAGATTGTTCGAACGTGCATTTTTTTAGTCTTTCCTATTCTTTTAGGTCATCTACATCTGGGATCATAATGGCCTCAACATGACTTACCCCAATATTTAGATCGTGTCCTTAACTACGTAGTTGAACCGTGAAAGGAGGTAAATTAAATTGAGCATGTGGTTGCCTTTCAGGCTGTGTCATTTGTTAATGCATTTGATAAGAGGCTTGAATATAGAATGGAGTGAACCTTGGTGGATACAATGGATATTTTCTATCATTGGTGTTTTCTTGGGCTTGAAGCTCTTTTTCAGTGGTCACTACTTCAACTACCCCTTTTCTCTTAGTCATTTTTCTTATCATGTCCATCATTCCAATCATTTTTTTTTCAAGTCTTTTCTTGAGACATAGTAATTTGTTATATAACTCTTATTGAAACCTAATCATTCGCTCTTGCATATCAAATTGAACTTTTTTCATCTTTTCCATTCTAGATGCTTACTCATTTTTTATGATTCTAACTAGTGAGTAAGTGTTGGAATGATGACGAATGGTCTGATTTATATCTTTTTATGGCCTAACTATCTTTACACCTAATCGAGTTAAAAGAAACTTTTGAGATTTGTTATTTTGAAGCCCCTTTCTTTAGTCATGATATATATATATATATACTTTTTTAAGATTTAGTATTGAATGAAACACATGTATG
This sequence comes from Durio zibethinus, assembly GCF_002303985.1. The sequence goes on along the minus strand of NW_019167860.1, from coordinate 12,772,664 downwards.
ATGCATGAATGCATGAATACAAAGGATGTGCTTGTTATATATCCAATATTTGCAAAAGGTTTTAAGTCTAAACTTGAACTACCACATCATGACATCACATTATTCTTACTGAATACTTCTTTCATTATAATATTAAAATTTTCAAAAGAAGGGCACATATGTTTGTATTGCTCATAAGCACTATCTAAAAAATTGGTCAAGTATTGGTTGTGTTATCTTGGGTAAACTTTTTTTTTTACTTGTTTAGCTTCTTAGGCCATGTATCTCGCTTTAAAGTTACTTCTCTTATTTATTCTACTAGGCGAATGGCATAAGATTCCTTCAATAGACATTCTTCCTTCCAATACTATGATCTATGTTCAAATTGATCTCGTTCTTCTCTCAAAACTTGAATGGCTTCACGTCGATAGTGTATTTGCTATTTCAAGTCATCTACGAAACTTTATAGCGTCTTTTTTTCTTTCATAGAGTAACTAAGCTCTTTTCTTTTGACAATAAATTAGACTGGAGCTATTTTGCATTCTTTATAAAATTTTCAAACTCTGTGGTTATTGAAGTGATGAATCTATACTAGCTTTTAGAAATCTCTTTTTGCACTTTTTCAAGCCTTTCAGATCTTGCTTCACTCTTATCAATCTCATCTTTCCATTCATTAATCTCATACTAAAGCCTTTTCTTTTCTAAACTCTTATATTTTTTTATTCTTCAAATTTATACTTCATAATCTTCATGTCTTCAGGGATCTCTTTATGATGTTCATCTCTTTGATGGCATGGTCTTTCTTCTTTGAGACCAACTTTGCTTGTGATGCATTAACTTTTTCATATCAGATATTCAAGTGTGGCTTGTCTATATACCCCACATAATCTACTCTTTGGGTCTGCTTCCATTCTTTGATAATATCTTTCACATTTTCTAAAAATTTTGGTTCTTTAAAAGAGAACTCTAATTCTCGAAAACCATGAGTCATCAAAATGAATTACTCTAATTCTCAAAAACTATGAGTCATCAGAATGAATTACTTTAATCCTGTTATTGATGAACCATTGCTAGAGCATAGCTTATACCTTTCCACTATCCTAAAAGTGGAACCCATGACTTGTCACCACACTTGTACAACATGGCTCTCATGGCATCCATGGAGCTCTCCATATAACTTTAGTATTTATGAGATTTTGTAAAATTAATAACTACTTTTCTTTAAACTTTGATTTAAGTCCCTCAACATTACAGCATTCTTTAGTTGGCCTACTTTTATTACCATAAGTAGGATGAAATTTATCCATAGGATGCTGAAGGTGACTTTTTGTCTAAATGTAAAGTAACTATGCTCACCCTATGAAGTATCCTCCTCTTCTTCCATAGTGATTCAATGATCTAAAAGTTTCTACTAGCATAAAAGAAATATGATTGATTTTGTTGTCCACCCACTTGAGGAAGTTAATTACTGATAATTCAATATGCCCCAGGACCTTTAAGAAAATGATCAAGCTATAAATTGCCAAAGCTATCATTCTCATGCCTCATTCATTCTCTAAATGTTTGACGATGTAATCATACAAGATTTTCCATAAGATGCAATCACTTTTGCCTTTTATATGAGTTTACATTATGAATGGGGACTTTCATCATACAAGCAAGTTTTTTTTTAAGTTCAAAATTTTGACATTGTCAATAGATTTTATCTGAATTGGAAAGATGTAACTATAGCACTGTAGTATACTTTTCGATCGTCGGAGTCATATCTATCTTGTTAAACATGAAACATTTGTATGTATGGTTCTAAAATTGAACTAGAGCTCTTATTAACTGATTTTTTATAGAAATCTCAAGGAGTGAAACAATATGACCATATTTTTCCTTGAAGCCATCTTTTTAGGAGTTGTTACACAGATCTCGACCAACTCAAAAAGTCATTTATTGAAGTCCTAGTTTGATTTTTTCAGGCAAAATTTCAAGTTTAGATTCTTTCAGGTAGTTTCCCATTCTGCTTTGGACTTTTAAAGATAGAGTTATCACCATATTAGTCTCTTCATACATGGTAAGCTTTTAAGCTGAAAACATCATGATGGTGTTTTCGTAGCAAGATAAAAAATCTTTAACTAATATTGGCACATTGATAAGCACATCCCATATGCAAGTGTTTATGATGATGCATGATCATGAAATAAAAGGAAAGCATAACAAATTAGGGTTAGTAATCGTATTAAAATAAATATTCCTTCATGTGTCCTAATTTAGGGTATAATCTACAAAAATGGTATGGCTCTATCTAAGGTTGGTTCCTTAAAGTTCACTATATGCATGGTTTAGTAAGTAACACAGGCTAAAAACATCCCTTAATTAATCCTCACTGTTGTCCTCTCTGGACTAGTAAGGCCTCTGATCCTCACCCATAACAGACTACTGACGAAAAAAGTTCAACTTGAGTGGAAGTATTTCGCTAGTCCAAGCAAATACATTATAATCTCACAAAAGCGTAGGTACTCTACTCCTCATAGAAAAGGATAGATTTAGGAACCTGACTATAAAGCTCATGCATGAATGCAAATGTACATGTATGTGAGGGAATGTAATAATTATTAATCAAAATAAAATCAACAATATAAGACAAATAAAATAACATAATAAAACTAGATGAATCCATCAAATTTTTACCCTTTTTTCCTTATTTTTATTCTAAGATGAGATAAGAAATTAAAATTAAATATTGAAAAGACCATAAAATCAAAATTTAGATGACACATGTTTAATTTTGGTTTGACTTTTTAGCGTCCCCAGTAGAGTTGTCAAGCTGTCATAATGATTTTTCATCTGTGGGAGACTCAATCGCTAGACTTGGAGAAAATTTTTGGAGTCACCACCAATCTCTTTTGTAGGGTGTGATTGGCCACCCAAAAATATCATCTTTTAATAAAAATCTTAAAATTAATTAAGATTTACTAAAAAAATTTTAGATCTGCGAAATCAAGGTTAAGTTCGAGAGTACAGTTATGAGTTAGAAAGGTATTAGCATCCCCATATTGCCCGTTCAAGGAATGGTATCAATTAAACATTTGTAATCCTTTAATTTTGATAATTTGGTCTTTTTAGATTTAAATTTAATTTCCTTAAATTTATTTATGAAAAACTTTTTTTTTTGTGAAGTTAGTATTATTATTATTATTTTCATATTCTATAAATTCTCTAATGCTTTGGTTGAATTTATAGAAAATTTTTATTTAGAAAATATTTTAAGAAAATTAATCATTCACAAAATTCTTGAAACTTATTATAAGATATTTTATTTATTTATTAAAAAATAATTTTAGGAACATCTCAACTCTTTGGTATGTTTTCAAAATTTATTAAACAGATTTTATGATCATCCTAACTCTTTGGCAAAATCCTAACAAATTTTAAGATCATCTCAACTTTTTGACAAGATTTTGAATAAAATTATTTTTATTGATGATAATTAAGGGATTTAATTAATTAATTAATTCTTATTGTGATTATTTTTATTATTTTTTGTTATTGTTATTGTTTATTGTTATTTCCTTTTTTATTATTTAAAAAATTTTATATTACCCTAACTCATCTGTGAAATCTAAAAAATATTAATCTTTTTTGTATTAAAGAAAATTGAACTCTTTCAATTTTTTAAAAAAATTACATTTTTTAAAATATTTATTCAAAATATCAATTATTATTATTTTATTATTTATATTTTTTAAATAAACCTTTATTTTAGTAAAAATAATTTTGAATTATTCCAATTTTATGGTAAATCCAAAAAATTATTTTTACTTACAATAATTAAAGAAAACCAAAC
>NW_019167860.1:12145908-12167850 GCF_002303985.1 Durio zibethinus | reverse complement strand
ATGTCTTAAAAAAGTTGGAGGATCATTGTTTTTAAATATTTGTTTTCTTGAATTTGTCTGTTCAGTTGATCCAACCACTCTTTAAGTTTTTTATCTAATGGAATGTGTAGAAGACTACTGCTTTGGGCTCATCTTTTTAGTAGTTTGAACTTTTGGTTGTAAATTCAAGTCTAAGGTAGTTCAGAAAACTGATTCAGAATTCAATTCAGATGTTTAAATTTGGCAAATTGTTTATAAAGCAAAGCATCTGTTGAGAGCAGCAGGTGCAGCATAGTGAAGTACTTGAAGGATTAACCTCTGCTTCTGGCCCATGCTCTTTAAAATTTTGGCATAAATTCAAAATGTTATATGATGAATTTTTTTAGGGTTTTCACAATGAGTGCCTTAAAGGATTTTTTTTTAAAGATTTCCATATAAAAAAATTATTTTTTCAAATTCATAACATTATAACTATATCAACTATCCGGTTTAACCAAAATAATATTACTACAAATAGTATTTTAATTAATCTTAACGAGTATTTTAGATCACCCATTAGCAAATTTCTTTTTTTTATACATATGATTCTCGCAAGTAAGTTCGAGTTTTGAGACTTGATGCCTGGGATGATTATACAGCGATTTGTGGAGTTATTAAAGTGAATTAAATCTAACAAATTATTAGTGATACTTATTCAAAATTAATTACAATGGCATTTAATATGATATGCATATACTTTTCATTTATGACATCTGTTGATGAGATTGAAACTAGAGAGTAGTTCAAGAAAAACAAAGGTACAAAGCAGTGCAGTTTCAGTGAACATTGTTACATGCAAAATCCATTCAAAATCACAGCAAAAAAAACAAAAAAAACCCTCATTTAATAAGTACAGATGGGCGCGGTCGATGTAATTTAAGACCCATGTGGACAGCATTGTATACTGAAATAAATGTTCGTGTACAGCAAATTCAGAGATAGAAATAAAAAAAAAAGATTGAGAAAAAAAGGAGAAATGATGAATTAGTTGTGTTTGACAATTGAAGAAGGTGTGGTCCACGGTTTCACTGTTATTCTCCCAGCACTTTCATCACAGCCTGGCTTCCTGATGTGAAAATAACGGTCAATTCAAATTTTTATTATAATATAAATAGTATTATTTTTTTCGGGTGTTGAATTTTCATGAGAATTGACATTTCCTGGTATGATCCATATGGGTTTTAGGCTGCCATGCTTCTAAACATCAAATCATGACAATTATATATTGCTTGAATTATTGTTCATAATTACATTCGATATTTTTACAGTATCAAACATACATATATTTACAAACCTAATTATCTCGAATTTTCTTAGCGGACGCTAATTGAATAAATATTAAAGCAAGATTGCATTCACAATCATATATTTAAGTTTAACATTTTCATCTGATTTTTTCTGGCATCAGCTACCTTACTATTTTAGAGTTCAAGCAATTACTCTGCAGTGATAGAATCTTGCTGAGAGGATCAGCAGGCATAGAAACGGTGTTTATTCTTGGCTTATTGAGAAAGAAAAAAACAATAATATGACAAAACGTGGAAGATCTTTGATTCATTCATTAAGCATAAATCAATTCATTAAGGGGGACCATATATATATTTCATGATTTTCTCCTCATTACCTCAGTGCTTCTGCTCTAGTCACCTTATAGATGTTTTTGATATGCAAAACAATTTTATGCTATGAAATTATAATATATGATGTATGATGGAATATCAATCCACATCTATTCTATATTCAAGGGACAAAATTGATGAAACATGGAGCATGTGGTCATTATTATTATAATTAACAATAGTATTCTTAGAATGTTTTGACAAGAAAGAAATATAAAAATTAGGTTTGTCAACCAGAAAAATGAAAAATAAGAATTGGGCATTGAAAGTCTCATTATTTGAAAATGGAAATCCTATCGGATCTCACTTAACCCTGATACTTAAATTTACAGCCTTAAGTTTGATCTCCACTTTCTCTTAACCTGAAGAAGCAGTTTTCTTTTTTTTTTTTTTCCTTAAAATGTTTAAACCATGTCAAATATATAAGAGATGTATATGAACATGATTGTTGATCGTCACCCACATGTTCAGTACACATTTTGCTAATTAGACAAGAGTTTTAAGTTCTAAAATCGTTAGGCCAGTGACATAATATTTTATCAAATATCATGAGAAACAAAGCAGGGATTGAGTTTGGGAAAGAAATTATTGATGATCTATTTGCTTTTGCACATGCACCTGCCTTAGTCACAAGTCACAAACAATTGACTGTCTTGTTCATTCTAAATAGTATAGTTTTTGAAGTGTGGAAAACTCGCATCTTTATTGTTCAGCTTCTTTAATATACAGTAATTAAGAATCTCAGCTTTTTTTTTTTTTTTTCCGCTGGGTAGTCAAAGAATTCATTGCACATATTAAGCTGATGGAAAATTTTTTTTCTTTTTGGGGTAATTAACGATTGAAAAATGTATTCATTAGGCCATACTGAAAAAAATTAAAAAATAATTTAAAAAAAGAAACATGTAGTAATTTCTTAACTTTATTTGCGAAATTAAAAAATTTTTACCTGTAAATGTATAAAAAAACGACCTCTTAATAATTAAACACTGTTTAATGCAAGATATTTTGAAGTCTGAGATGTTGATGGATTGTTCAATTGATTTATATTAATTGCTTCGTATCCTTTTTGTGCAGTAGAACTAAGATTCAATTTAGCAGTTAGATGTCATTTGATCTGGAAAGCTCTGAAAGCAATGCTAATTTGGAGCATTACATTTCAATTAATAATAAGTTCCCTAGCCTAGAGGTGTTCGAGAAATCTAGTAGCTTTCAAACAAAAGGACAATGCAAAATGCAAAGATGAGATTATCAAACGTCGTCATCCTTTTTGGTACCAAAACATCAGTGTTTATCAGAATAACTTATAACAAAGATTAGTGTTTTCGATGTATCCCAGGCTTATTGTTGTCAGTAGTCATCTTAATTTCCCAAAATTGACGTTAGATCACTGTCATCGTCCACTTAATTATCCAACAAGTTTAAAAGCAGCAAGAGTACCAATCTCACCCACCATCTTTGCCAAGCAGCAAGCTGATATTGGCAATGGTTGTTTGGGACACATTTTTTATGCTAACCTTTGTAATTAATTTCGTCTCCTCTCTTTTTAGTTTGAGAGCATGTAATCTAGTTTTTTTGTGTACTTGAGATTGTCACATAAACCTTCTTTGTAGTTGTTGTTGTTGTGTTTCTTTATTTTTGTTTAATTTAATGAAGATCAAAGTATATTAAAATATGTTTCAAGCCAGAAGAAGAGGAAAAAGGGGAGAAGACGAGATAATTGAGAGAAGTGCTTAGAGATAACTGAAGACCAAGGTAAGATATTGACATTAATGCATTTGGCCTATGAGTTATCCCAATATTTGATCTATACTATAGTTTTAGACTCTAGGTTAATACAAGCCATTTATAGTTTTATTGTTTTTGACATTAAATGGTAAATAAGAGTAAGCAATATCCTGCAAATAATCGTGTGATTTGTTGATAAAATATTGGATTCTTAATTTTAGTAGCCTCAAATACAAAAAAAAAAAATCTTCGCATTAATTTCAAATTTGTGATCCCACGTCAGTTGAAAAAGAATCCTTTGAAATCAATAAGAAAAAAAATCAAAAGAAATGATTTGGTTGAAAAATGGAAAATGATATTGTTATAAATAGTTATATAGTGGATATTACTTGGTTTGCAATATCCATAGCTTCAATTCTGAAAAAGTCATTCTGGTCTTTTTACAAGAAATATCAGCTCTGCAGAAAAACTATTGATCATTTAAGTTTAAATTGATTCATTTCTACTGAATTTTGTAAATTGTACCAACCAAGCTAACAGGGAAAAAAAAAATGCCAAGAGATTTTCTTGCTTGTTATTAGCAGAATGTGACCTGAAACTACCGGCAATAAAGTCTGTCATAAATACATCTCTTTATTTATTGGACTTTTTCTATATATAAAAAGTCTAACACAAAGGGAATGAACTTTTAGGGTAAACTGATGATTAATATCTTCCATTGGACTATTTCCTAGGCCCTCCATTGATGATGAGCTAGAGATCTAGATGATGAGAAATTGAATACAAAGATAAAAATGACATTGAATTGCACTCAAACATGTTAAAATACTATCAACTGCAACATAACTAAAATTGAAGAAGCTATATCAACATTTCATTTTTGAACAAAGGCAGAGAGTGAGTGAGGTTGTCAAAGCTGTTGCATTTGTTGCTTTCGGAGATCGGTGAAACAACGTAGCTAAACCATCATGAATTGTTGGGAAAAATATATCAGCTGATGGTATTTCCACTGCTTAAGAACAACTGGAAAATATAATTAATGGTTCTTTGACTTAGGCTAAGCATTGTAGTTTTGATCAACTTCTTTTAGAACATTGGTGAATCTGATGGGGAAGAATTCACCAAATTAAGAATGCTGTTCCAATAATTCTTGTTATCTTCATAGTAATCACTGCCATCACCACTGCCTCCACTGTTTTCATCAGATTCTTTGCCACTATCTGATAAACTCTTGTCGGTAGAATCATTAAGAAGAAGATTAGTGAAGCCTTCCTCCATTACATTCGCAACATCAATATGACTGCTATTTGGCCTTAAAGACTCTGGAGTCCATCCCCCTTCCATGGAAATTGTCATATCATGGAGGCTAGAAGTGAACGATAGAGAATTCTCAATACCCTCTTTGTAATCAGGCAAATTAGTTGAACTTCCAAGGCCTTTCCATTCTTGTTCACCTTCTTCTTTGATGATTCCGGCCTCGGATGAACCTGAAGTAGTGCCAACAAACTCAATCACTGGCATTGAACTCACTCCAAGCCCTTTGCTCATGATCGGTCGAGCATTTTCTGAGAAAGTAAGTGTTGATGTAGGAGATTCAAGGTTAGCAGCACCACCAAGTCCAGTGTTTAAAACAGCACTATTACCTTCACTGGATTTAGTCCAGCCAGTAGTACTATTCCAAGCTGTCTTATTCACAAGCTGAGCAGCTGAAGTAGACGCAGAACCTGAAGGAGCAAAACCTGGAGGACCCAGCTGATGTTGAAGTGAATGTGAACGTAGCTTTGATTCTCTAGCCAATCTAGCTTCAGCTTCAAGCCTAGCACTCTCCCACTGAGCCATATGGCTAAGGTTTGCTGCATGCTTGGATTGACCATCAGTGGAGAGTAAAGCATCACTTTTTGGCTTGTGAGTGATTGGATCAATCCCCATTTTAGCTAACCTTTTCTTGAGATGAGTATTCCAGTAGTTTTTTATCTCGTTATCTGTTCTCTTTGGCAAGTGAGTGGCTATAGCAGACCACCTGAAGACAAAACAACGAAAAAAAAAAAAGACATAATAGAGACAGAATCCATTATATAAAACCCTAGAAAATATCAACTACCACAAAGCATTTTTTTCAATGTTTCAGTCATCTAAAGACACGCACACAACGAAAAACCCCATTGATCAGAAAGACAAGAAAATAAGAAAAAAATGAAAACAAAAAAAAAGTGATTTGCTATTTCATTTTAATGAAGAATTGAAGACCCATTTTGCATTTAAAGATGCCATTCTATTAATATCAGATGTCAGAAGAAGCAGTAACTTATTGCAGATGACAGAGGCCACAATTTTAATTATTATCTGTAGGGTCAAATTACCAAAACAAAAATTAAAAAGAAAAAAAAAGGTTTTATAGGTGATAGGGTAGAGTGGCAGTTAAGACTTGAGAGTAATTGTGTGCGGTCCATTTTATCAAAGTGCAAGAATTTTGAGCTTGAATTTCAGAACCAAATTTGGGAAAACTAGGTTGAGAAATTGAGAAGACCCAAGATCAGAAAACTATAGCTAGTGTTTTCAAAGTGATACAAAAAAAACTCTGAAATATATTCAAGAGTGATGAGGGAAAAAGACATCAAAAAATGGATAACAAAAAAAAAAAATCATTTCAGGTTATGTAACATTATTATGAACTTTTTAACCTGTTCCCTAAAAGGGCATGGAGTTGAATGATAATTTGTTCTTCTTGCAAACTAAACTTTCCTCTCTTAATATCAGGCCTTAGATAATTAGTCCATCTAAGCCTGCAGCTCTTCCCACATCTTTGAAGACCTAAAGAAAAAAAAAAATAGAACAAAATTGAGCTGAACTGAAGAATGGATGAGAATCAAAATGAAGTAACTTGTGCTATTAGTAACCAAGAAAATTAAGGTTAAGTTTAGCCACCGGCTTTCGCCGGCAAGGCACGCCAGCTTCCATGGCCATGTTCGTCAATGTAGGCTAAGAGTTTCTGATCTTCTTCAGGTGTCCATGGTCCTTTCTTCAACCCCACTTTGTCACAGCAAGGTGATCTCCCCATTGGGTATAGTATTGTGAAATGAAATCAGCAAAGAAAGAAGAAAGGTGGTTCTCTCTTTATATAACACTCTTACACAAGATAATATTGATGCGGAAACTAATGAAGAGAGAAGAGAGTGAGAGTAAGAGAGGAAGAAACTTGTGTTTATAAATGAAGAGATAAGCAGAGAAGAAATAAATGGGACACAGAAAAATTAAATTTTTTATCGGTCTATATGCTAAAGTCACATGACAGAAGAAATTAAAACCCCTTTTAGTTTTAGCAATTCTTCACTATGTAGCTTTACTTAATTCGTAGGGTATCGCAGAAAAAAATGACCCATGTATGGCCAAAGAACAAAAGAAAATCCCAAACCCCAAAGGGAGATTTTGAAGGATTTTTTTGTCATCACAATTAAGAAAGCAAAAGGGTAGTAAATGATATGGGGTCAGATCCAAAATTTCAAGTCTCTCTCAAAATTTTCACTACATTACTCATGGTGATGGTGACTTCTCCTTTTCAAGTTTTGACCCTTTTTTGACGGTGTATTAATAACTTATAAGGTTGAATTTTAATTAGAATAAGAATAAATAGTATTTTTATAGTTTCAAGTGTTTTTAAATTTACTTCAGAACACTATGGGTGTGTAATGTAAACAGAACACATGTACCTACTTTTTATGAAATAAGATTTTGGCCAAAAACGTACAATGCTGACATAATAATGACAAAACCTTGTTCTATGCATGATGTTATTAAAGATGTAAATTTATTAAAATTAAAATTTAATTTAATTAATTCATATAATTTTTTTAACAGATGATATCAAACAAGTTTGAAATTCAAATTTAAGTACTTATAATATATTTTTATATCACAAATTATGACCTCTTTTATATTAGAAGAAAATAAACTTATCTCAAAAGCAAAAACAAATTAAAGCTAATTCATGAAAACACGAAAGAAGTTTGAACATTAAAACTAGCTTTGATACACAGTGCCATATTAAGAAATAAGCAAAACATTCAATGTTAAATTATTTGGCAAATAGGTAAAGAAGCCCTTATATAATTAAGTGTTATAAAATATTACTAGTAATTCATTGGAGTATAAGATGTTACGATCTTTAAAGAGATACTCCAATGGATAAAAACCCATCATGAATGAAATTTTAAATAAGATATATTTTATTAAGTCTCATTTTGAAGTCCATGAAATTTGCAAATAAATATAGATGGATGAAAGATTGACCATTATGGAAACTTAACTTGACCTAAGGTTTAATGTCAAGCTGTAGAACCCTTCTAATTAGAAAAGAAAAGTACAGATTTTAACTGTTTTGGAGACTATAGGGTCTTTACTTTTGGACCAACCGAGCAACTTAAAGTAAATCCATGCCTTTTCCTTTTGGGAATGTGAGTTTTCAGCTGACTGCTCCTTACTTAATGCAGAAACTATCAGCTGTTGGCTGGCTACGCTATGAGAATTGAGTGTGGATATATACTAATATCAGACTGTTGAGAACATTCAGATAATATAATATTGTTGCACAAAATGAAGGAAGCAGAGTCAGAGTTTTCATAGGCAGGCAGTCGCTAAGTTAGTGTATAGAAATTGATTCAGGTGATAAGTTTTCTTCTGGTTTTGCTAAAACCTGGTGATGACTGCAAAGCACTTTATGAAAAACGGATCCAAACCCATGTTCTTTTTAATCATTGGATAAAGAACAGGGATGAGGGTTCGAACTTCAATTTTACATTTCTTTTTAAATTTTCTTAAATATTAGGTCAAAAATTTTCTTAATCACTAGGTCAAAAAGTTGAAGACATCCAACTCCAATTTTCCCCTCTTACAATTTCTCCTTTGACCCAAAAAAAAAAAAAGAGATCAGCCCCCTCAATGCTATATATCTACAACAAATAGCGTTATGAATAGCACAATAATTTTGCAGTTAAATGTTCCAATAATTATGACACTTTGTTTAATAGCCAACTTGTGCTGTTAGAATTAATTACTTAAAAAGTGCTGCTGATCTATGTAAAAAAAAGTTAATTTATGATAATGGTCCATATACTTTAATGAAACCTAAAATTTAGTCCTCTACTATAATTTTTAGAAATATAGATATTATACTATTTGAATTTAATAATCTCAATTCAATTATTAATCTCGTTAAAATTTTGTCATTAAAAATGTTGACATAACTATTACATTAAAGTTTTGAAAAATATTAAATTTAATATTTTAAAAAATTGATAAATTTTACAAATTGAAATTTATTTTTTGAAAAATAAAATATTGTAAAAAAATTAAATTAAATATTTTTTAAAAGTCAAGAAAAATCTAAATAATTCATAAATTTGAATTTTTAAAATTGCAACCTTATTCTTTTAAAAATTTCAAGAAATATTATTTTGTTAAAAATAATAAAATATTGGCAAAAATTAAATTTAATGTTTTTAAAAAATCTGAAAGAGCCTAAAAAAAATAGATTTTTTTAACATTTGTTATCTTTTTTAATTTTTCAAATATTTTCTTTTGAATTTCTTAGGACTTTTTAATCTTAAGATATTCTTCTATAAAGACAATAGTTACATCAGCAAAATTAATAGAGAATAATTGATATTTTAGTAATTTGATCAACATTATCAAATTCAACTTATACACGGACGAGATTTTTATAAATTATACTAGAGGGACTAAAATTTAAATTTCGTGTGAATATATAGACTATTTGCATATTTGATAATAGATTTCATTAATCTATATTATCATATCAGTAAAGTCAATACCATATTAGCAAAACAATATTTATATTATCAAGTCAACGTGTACATCAACATTTTTAATAACAAAAATTTTATGGGGTTAGTGATGGATTAAAATCATCTAATCAAAATAGTATGAAAACTACCTTTTTATAAATTATAGTGGAGATACTAAAATTCAAATTTCACTAAAAAACATGAATCATTATCATAATTTGATCTAAAAAAACTAAACAAAAGGGCTGCACAATGTGAAAAAGTTTGTTTCCTTGGTGTGATAATGTTTAAAAAAAAGTGATGGTTGTACACAAAAACTCATTGAGAAAATATTGTTTCAATCCCTTCTCTATAGAAAGATCTTTAACAATAATTTTTTAATGTTATGTGGAGCTTTTGAATTAAAAACCCAATTTTTTAATGTTGTGCTGAGGCTCATTAAGTTGTTTTGCTATATATCAATGTTTCATCCGATTCTTACCACTTGATTCAAATTCGAACATTTTTTTTTTTTTTGAGAGAGGACATTATTAAATATTCACTATATATAAATATAACCTATTGTATTCTTTTCTTATCATATTATTATAAATTTATTAGATAACTAGAGGTATATTTTCGATAACTCCAATAATCCCAAATTTCATTATTTGTTAATCATTATTAGAGGGCACAAATTAATTATGAAGCACTTAATTTTTTATTGTGTTCTTGTGTTTCAATTTTTGCATTTCCATTATTGAGGAAATAAAGTTTACAAGGAGTTTGTGAAATTACTATGATGTCTAGAGTTAGCCTTTGTTTTTTAATTTTAAAAATGAGTATTTAGTTCATATAGCATGCTTACTAAATAAACTCCTGAAAATTATGTGTTTGAGAGAACTTAGGCGTATGACAAAGATAAAATTTTAGTTTTTTTTTTTTTTTTATCTTGTGTTTCATTGATCATTGAGTGTTTATATAAATAAAAGATACAAGAGATATAGGCAAGCTTAACTCATTTGGTGATTTTAACTTTAAACACTAGACTTATCTCATCTTTTATATAATATAGGCAAGTTTAGGGTTAATCTCATCTGGTTGTTTTAACTTTAAAAACAAGAAACAAGCAAGCTTATCTCATCTATGGTTTTAACTTTAAACACTAGACTTATATCATCTTGTGAGTTTCTTATCGGCTCTTATAAGTCCCATTATATCCTTGTTGAGTAAGTTATATAAGTAGATAGAAGTTTGAGGATTAAAGGGTAGATTAAGAATTAAAAAAAAAAAACCACCAATACATACATATATATATATATATATATATAACAATTTAACATAACTTTGTAAATTTTGGGGGTTATTGAGATAAATACTTATTAATTGACCTGTCAAAAATTTGTAAAATTTTCTAATTAGCTATGTATTTCATCTGGATTTCTTCTTTCATAGAAATTATTTGCATCATGAGACATTTTTCAAGTAGAAATTTAAAAATAAAATCAACTGATTTCATCCTGTGTGAATTTTATGATTGAATTTGGTCAACCAGTTATTTTTTGGTGCAAATATTAATCAGTTCATTTCCCACTCTAATGGGACGTTGTTTCATTTAATATATGTTCCTGCCTATGTATTCGTTTGGTCCCAATCTAAATAGCAAATATTAAATTTGCATGTAGAAATAATAGTGTGAGACATCTACTGATATGAGCTTTAATGAATTCTCTTCTTCTTTTTTACTTTTTTAGTTTGTTCTTTTTTCCCCCTTTGGCTTATCATTTACTTATATGAGCTAGCTAGTAAGTTAGTAACAGATCATCAAAGAGATAACCCTGAAAATGACTACTATAAAGTCTAAGAACATAGAACCAGCTGAGATTTAATCAAATTGGTTCATGCAATTACTTCTAAGAAGTGTCATCCAGTATCTCTGTGTTCAAATTAAAGTAGCTACATTAATCTTTTCTTCCATCCTCATACTATGACCATATTTATAAAATAAAAAAAGTCTAACAATGTAGGAAAATATTAGCCAAAATTATTTAAGAAATAATTATGGCTTTGTGTTTTATGCAATGGTTGATGAATTTATTGCCTTAAATAATATATCTAACATATAGCTTTGTATAATGGAACACAATTTCGTCCTTTAGATATGATGATTATGTGCCTAATCCCATTAGAAAAAAAATATTAGCCAAATTTAAGCAAATTTTTTGGGGTAGGTGAGGATTAATTGTCCTAATATAAGTTTTAATAACCTTAGGGACGGTAACATATATCCATTAGAAAGACAATTGTCATAAAATGGGAACTGTCATACTTGATTTGGTTCAAGATGATTCTATAATATCCATTCACACAATTAGGTTTCGGAGAAAAAAAGCGTAGATGCTGTCCTTAACCCTTTAAAAAAAAAAATGTTTGTAAGTCTTTGTATTTGTAGTCTTTTTTTTTTGTCTTTGTATTTATCACAAAGTTTGAGAGAAGATGGAAAATTCAAACATTGGATCTTAGATGTAAGAGTTCTTACGGAACAAAGAAAGTTATCGTCCTTGATCATTTAATTTTCTTGTATAGGAAAAACCCTTTCAATGGCTGTGATAATAATGGTACTAATAATAGTTAGTTGCCGACAACGGTATGATATGTTAATAAAATATTTAAATTCTTAATTTTGGTAATTAAAATTTAATCCTTAACAGCTTTAAGTACAACAAAATAATAGTAAGTTACTTTAATTTTGGGATTTTTTTTTCATTTTAATCATTGTGTTACTTTAGTATTCAGAATAGTCCCTATAATCCTTATTTAATGATCCATTATTTTAGTAATTATTCATTTTGATCTATGTGCTAATATTTTATCTAAATTAAGCATTCTCTAAACTTCTGATTTCGTATTCAAATTAATCTTTCAAAATGGTATGCTTTGATATTATTGAATTTAACAATGGTATAGTTGATATTTAACATGTTTTTCAATAGATGATCATGACCCCAGCATTTACAGTCATTCATTTTATACTTAAATTACGGTTTTTTTTTTTATGAAAAAATTTAATTAGTGGGCCTTACATGATGAATTAATCATTATTTTTGTTAACAACAGCAAAATGTTGAAGCATATATGGGGATCTCACTAAAATTTGATTAATTGAACGCGTCTACTTATATTAATCATATAATGTTTGTCTAATTTATATTTAACACAAAATCAACACTTTGCTATTTATCTTTTACCTTGAAAGGATGTTGCTATATATAAACTCAAAAGCGAATCATAATTGATCTTAAAAATAGACAACTAACTAAAAATATAACATCAATTAATATAAGGTAATTAGTTTATAGAAAGGCAAAATAATGCACTTTGCTATATAAAAAAATTATATATTTATTTAATGCCATTATATCCTTTTCTCACTAACGATCTTAACTTTTTCAGAGCTTTTTTTTTTTAATAACTCGAGAGAAAAATAATAAATTTGAACTCAACTTTTTATATATGTACTTGAAATTAAGTCAAATGCTCCCTTGCAATTCAAACAAAATTTTCCTAAGACATGCTCCTTAACCCATGTTCCAAATTTACTATTTTAAAAAGTTTGATAATTTTTTTTAATATTTAAAATTATTAAAATTTAAATATTGATCATTGAAATTAAAAATTCAACATTCTATTAACAAATTAATATTATTGTGATGATTGTGACCCATGCTTCAATTTCATTTGCAATAATAATAACTATTGATTAAAATTTTCTTACTAGGGGGTTAAGGTTTAAAAGTATATGTAGCTTGGTCCTTTGGTGCATGAGAGAGAGAGAGAGAGAGAGAGAGGATTTATTGAGGTGGGCTCGAGGCAAATGGAGGGGTACTATCCTTTGTGATTTTGGAGTCTAAGAAGACAAAGAGAAAGGGGAAAAGGTCCCATTGGAAAAAGCTAAAATGGAGACTTAAATGTTTTGGGTGTGGTAAGCAAGGCAAAGGTGTGTTGGTATCCAAGATTAGGATTGGTTGAGGGAGGACATTGGGGACGCCATCTTTAATTCTCCCTTTGATCATTGCCAGCTCTGGTTTACATGGTCCTACAATGCCTTAATTACTCTATTAAATGAATATCTATTACACTTGTCAATCTTGTAATAATCCACATGGCCACTCATTATTCTTCAAAAATTAGAAAAAAACCCATGTAGTTGGGTTACTAGCTAGTTGGCTTTTGGTAAGAGTAGCTCAATTAGGGCACTTTTTAAATTATTATTTATAAAATTATTTTTATATTAAATACAATAATTAATAATTAATTTAATGCATTCGAAAAATATATTATTTAAATAATAATCCTAAAAAGTTCATTTAAGATCATCGTCAACAAAATACTTAGCGGTTAAAGGCTAATAATTACCTCTTCCCATGACAAACAATTAGATTCAATATTTGAACTCTCCTTTGTTCTCAAACTTTTCTCATATCCATTGAAGATAAATGAAATTAATAACACTAAAAGAAATTTCTTTTTTAGCAACAAAATTTTTTGGAGTAATTTTATGTAAATGTCGCAAAATATATCTTTTTCATGGCATAACATAATATTATGTTGTAATAGGTTAACTACAAGTTACAATTTGCGAAAAAAATATTATCAAAGTTGTTTCAAATGCTTTTTATAATACTACTATTTACAACACCTTACAATGATTTGCATAATATTTTTTGTAGCATAAAAAGTCTTATGGTATAATAGATATTGTTAAATATTTTTTACAATAAAAATATAAAAATGGTTGCAAATACTTTTCATAGCACAATTATTTGCAACATAACATAAAATTTTGTAGCTAAATATAATATTTTGGTAGTATCGCTTGATATTAATGACTTAATAATGGCTCTTTAAGTTTTGAGGTTAAATTGCTATTAAATTTGGTGACACGAAGGTGAAGGACAATTAGAGCTAGAATTATGATTTAATGAAAAGTATTGGCTTTCTCATAATTTTTTGAAGGACAATTATGAGATGGGTCTGGGAATAAGAAGCAATCAATTATTGATCTCAAAAATATATCTAGAATGAATTATAATCAGTTATAATTTTCAATATCTCTCTAATTATTATTTTTTATATATTATTTATACCATTTATATAAATAGGGGTATTATGCATAATTATCAGAATCGGACCGAACATTAAATTGTTCAAGGTTTCAAGTTATTAGGTTAATGATTCAATCACCAAATCAATGGGTCAATTATCAGTTCAAAAAAAAATATCATAAAAATATAAATATTTTAAAATTTTAAAATTCAAACTTTTAACTAAAGTTATAGTTTAATAATTCAACTATAAAATTATAAATCATAAGATATATTATAAATTATAATTTTTAAAATATAAAATTCATAGAACAATTGATTACAAGTTAAAAATGAAATTATTAACATTTTATTAAAATCATATTTTATATTTTAATAGTTAGAAATAATATTTATATTTTAATAAATATAATAAATAATAAGTAATAATAATTATAAATAATTATTATTTATATTTATTAAATATAAATATTATTTATTAATATATAGTAATTAAGCTTTATGTGATAAAAAATAAATATCTATATATAAAATTAGTAAAAATGAAAATTCTATATTTATATGAAAATTAGTATAAAGGAAATTAAAATTATTTTTATATTTTTGGTATAAATTTAGATTTTTTTTATTAATTTTACATATATACATTTTCTTATATTAATTATTTTCGATCATAGTCAAATAATTAATCATTTTTATTAAGATTTTATTCTTTTATTAGTTTTATATATTATTATTTTTAATTATGGTATCAATTAATAAGTTTTTTTGTTAGATCATCCTTTTTTGAAAATTGCTTATTTTTATACATATATAAGTTTTTTTACAATATCATTATTCATGTGTCTCAAAATATGCCAATATATCATTAATATAAGGATGCAAAGGCTTTGATAATAGAAAATAAAAATTGAGGGCCTTATTTAGATGAAATAGTAGTATAAGGGTTTAATTAAATTATTTTGAATGAAATAGTAGTATAAAAGTTTAATTAAATTATTTTGAATACTTGAAGGGTTTTTTATATATATATTAACTAAAGTTATTAGTTGGTATTGAACCAGTCAGGTTAAAAAAAAATGCTCAATTTACTAATTTATTATGTAAATCGTTGGTTCACAAAGCGGTTTCATTGCAAAATTAATCTAATTACAGAACTAGACTGATTTCAGCATTGATTCATCGGTTCATTTTATTGGACCGATGATCCGATTCAGTTCTGATAATTATGGTACTATGTACTCTTTTATATAAGTTATAATTAGACTGGTGATTCACGTCTTCGTGTCATATAAAATATTAAAATTCATATATCAATATCGTATTATACACGAAAATTATGTGTTATAATTCATTTCGATATGAAAAAACCGAATTACATTTTTTTTATTTTATTAAACCTATTATAGTTATCATAATGTATAGATTCATATATCTATAGCTAGATTCAACAAGAAGAGTCACCGTAAATCTTTTATTAAAGTGTGATTGGCTACCTAATAAATCTATCCTTTTAAAAAGCTTTTAAACTTGACTAAGAGTCCCTAAAGAATAGGTTCTGACTTTCTAAACAGAACTAGATTTGAGAGTTTGATTATGTGTAGAGAAGATTATAACACCCTTACAAAGCACATCCTAAGATGGTACCATTTAATTTTTAATTATCCTAACAATTATCTTGGTTCTAATGGTCTTTATTTTAATGTTTAAATATTGAAAATGACTTCTAAGATTTTTTTGTCAATTTAGTAGAATTCTTAAAAATATTTTTTCACCTTAAAAGTATTTAATAATCTTATTTGTTTTCTTAAAAAGGCTCCGTCGTTGAAAAAAGAATTAATCATTTTTTATTTTTATTTTTATTTTTGTTTTATTGAATATATATCTAATTTTTTCACAATTTGGCCCAAAATTAGAAATATTTTCTCACCTAGAAATATCTTACATAATCATCAATTTGTGATTACTAAAAACTTCATCATAAGAATTTATTTTTTATTTTTATATCCATTTCTAAATTTTTCACTATTTGGGCCTAATTTAGAAAAAAAAAAAAACCTTAACCTGAAAATCTTTTAGAAATTCAAGAATTTGTGATTTTTTTTAGATTTCATCTTTGAAATTATCAAATATTTTCACACAAAATTTTTTTAATTTTTATTTTTATTTGAAAAAGAATACAATTTTTTTTATTTAAATTTAATCTAAATTAATCCCCTTTTAGGTCAAATTTAGAGAAATTCATCACCTAGAGATTTCTTAAAAAATTTTATCATTTGAAATTTTTAAGAATTTCATTATTGAATAATGCTAATTCCTTCCCAAAAATTTATTAAACTTGTTTATGTATTGTTTTATTATTTTTTATAATTTTTTTATAATTATCTTTCAATTTTTCCTTAAATATTTCTAGAAATTTAATCATGTAAGACATTTCAAAAATAAATAGATGATGAAAATAAGTAAATAAACAAATAAAATAAAATAAATGAAAACAAAACCCAAAAAAATCGATTAGGCTTGGTAGGTAACAGCTCAAAATTGAAGGCTGGAGTTGGTCGCGATTGGATCAAGTCATCTGTGGAATAATGTGCGGATCCTCGAGGATCTAGTTTCTTAATCCTTCAATACGATGCCATTTTGCTTAGTGTATAAAAGCTTATTTTCTTTGTTTTCCAATCATTTTTCATTTTGCTTCTTTTTCTAAAACTTTTGTTCTCCTTTCTCTCTCTACTATAAGCAGATGAATATCAATCGAAAGCTTCAAAAGTTTTCAAATCTAGGCAAAGTACTACCGTCTCTACCACCACCGACCACCATGCTTCGTCATTAGCCGACCACGATTAAGGTTTGATTTTCATGTAGAAACTAATTTCAATCTCCTCTTTCATGTGCTTCAACTGAACTTTTCTAAAACTTGATAAATTTATGTAGATTTGAGTACAAAGGTCATAGTTTCTAACTCCAAGATCTCCTTCCTTATTGTGTTGATCATAGCCGCTTCAAGGTATGTTTCTTCCTTTGTTAGTGGCTACCTTTTCACTGGATTTAAGGACTTAAAACCCCTTTGAAGAAGCTTGAACCAAAATCTAAAACTCTATTTTCCTTTCTTTTTTGTTTTTGATCTTTTTTGTTTTTGACTTTGCTTTATTTCTTTTCTGAACTTGCATTGACAATGTTAGGTGCAGTTGAATAGGTCTTAATAATGGCATGGAATGTGGTTAGGTGATAATGAGATTGTTGTTTGTTTTGGGGTAGTGTATAGTAGAGAGTAGTGGGCTATTTTGGGTTGATTGTGGTGGAGTTTAGGCTAATCTAGTAGTGGTGATAGGTTGACCGTTAATGGTAGTATAGTGTTGATGGTGGGGTGGTCTAAATGAGAGATGGTGGATTTGGTGGTGGTCATGCTAGCAAGGGTGGATTAATATTAGTGTGGTACACTGATGAAATTACTGAGCTATGGTTTCTGGTGACAAGTGGTTTCAATTAAGACAAAGGTGTTCTGGTAAATGAGATGGTAAGGTTATTGTTGGAATTATATAAGGTAAAGATGGTGATCAAAAACTACTAATTATTGTTTTCCCTATTGTTTTGCAATAGTTTACTATTTAATCACTATATATTGCTATCTATGTCTGTATAGTGAAGAGACTAGCTTGGAATTTGGTGGATGAAAATAAAGACAATTGTAGGCTTGCAAAAATTTTCAGATTCACAAGAATTTTCAAAATTTCAATTTCACAAGAATTTCATATTTGCAAAATTTCATATTTGCAAGGATTTCAGGTTTGCAAGAATTTGATTATCAAGGATTTCAAGTTTGTAAGACACAATGATTTGCAAAAATTTGATTCTCAAAATTTCAATTTCACAAGGATTAAAGATTCGCAAGCACTTAGATTCATAAGAACTTAGATTCACAAAATTTTAGACTAACAAGATTTTTCAACTTCGTAAGAATTTGATTTTCAAAATTTTAAGATTCATATTTGAGAGATTCACATTTAAGAGATTCACATCTAAAGTTCAATTCAAGGATTTGCATCTACATTACAAAGCTCACATCTAACATTTAAATATTCACATTCAGATTCTGGAGATCCACACCCAAAAGTTAAAGATTTTTTTAAAAAAACTTTAAGGATTCACTTCAAGATTTTAAAAATTCTTATTCAAAAATTTTAGTGTTTTACATTCGATATTCTTCATTTAAAAACTTCAGGATTTCATCCAAAATTTCAATGGTTCTCATTTAAGTTCAAAGATTCATATTCGATAAATTTTAGAGTTTAACATCGAAATTCAAAGGTTCTGATTTAAAATTTTAAAGGTTCACATCCAAAATTTCAAAGCTTATCATTAAAAAACTTTTGGTGATTCATATCTGATACTTCAAATATTCATATTCAAAAAACCTTTGAAGATTCACACAAGTTCTCAAGATTTATATTTAAAACTCAAAGACAGATTCTCATTCAAAGATTTTCATTTAAAACTTCTTAAAGATTCTAATTTAAAACTCCTTAAAGATTCTCATTTAAAAATCTTTAAAAATTCTTATTTAAAACTCTTTAAAGATTCTCATTTAAAACTCTTTAAAGATTCTCATCATTTTTAACATTAAAAATGCTCTTTGAAAGGCTCCTCAACTTTAGAATTCTTAATGCTTTCCTCATAAAACTTTTTTTCATTTGAAAATTTTCAACTTTATCTTAAGTCACTTTCTTCAAAAAGTTCAAAATTTCTTGTCATGAAAATTCTCAATCTTTCATCAAAGTTAAAATTTATATATAAAGAATGTCATGATAATGCTGCAAATGTTTTCCTAAATATGCAAATGTAATAGTCTAGATTCTCACAATAATGCAAATGTCATATTCTAAACTATGATTTAAATGTTCACTATATGAGTTAAATGCATGGCCAGCCAAGGTTCAAATATTCACCAAATTATACACATGTATTGTTCAAACAACAATGCAAATGCAATGCATGTAATGTAGATCTAACATTGATGTCATAAAATTCTAATTAATTATGGTAATATGGGTCTTAAGACTCTACCATCTCATATTTTTTTTTAGCTTCTCAGCACTAATAATTTCAGAACAAATTTCATCTATTGATCCACATTATTTTCATCATTTGACCATAACTCCCAGGTTATGTCGAACAATCCATTACCATATTCATCACTTGGTTATCCTATGTGTCTTTTCAAATCTTCTTCTCAGGCTTCTTCTATCTTTTTATTTTTTTTTACCCTTTGGATTTATTTTTAAAAAAATGCAAAAAAAATATTTTAAATATTATCATTCACTTATTATCATTTCAATTCTTTACAAATATAATACAATCATATATTTTTTTGATTTATTCTAGGAATGCAAAAATAAAAGAGTACAAGGTGAGTTAAGATAAAGGTAATCAATACAAAAATAAATCCGGTAAAAAATAAATGGGCAAAAGAACAAATTTAAAGTATATCACTATAGATGGTATTGAATGGTACCATAATGTCCAAACAATGAATATTCAGATAATTTTTAACACTAATCCAGAATTTTTTTTCAAAAAATCATTCTGTTGTCTTTTAAAATCATTTTGAATGCATCCAACTTTGCCCCAGTTTTGAAGGATCTTCAAGTGACATTGATCTTTCATATGTTAAACTGTTCATCCAACTCTAAACTCAGACATTTTTTTATCCAAATTACCTTTTTAGGTTTTCAATATTAGTATTACTTTTTTCTCATTTTTCTTCATTTTTTTCACATTTCTCATTTTTTCACATTTTATTTTTTAACATTTTTCATTTTTTATTTTTTTTACTTCATCAATTATTGATATCTCTCTCACATCAAAATCTAAAACATAAGAACACAACATGATTTCATTGCTCCATTACAAGCATGCCTTAGCTCAATATATGATCATTTAATTTGAGCATTCACATTTAATCAAATTGAACTTTTAAGGATTATAATATAGACTATGGTAAGGGGTCACAAAAGAAATAGATAAAATAGGCTTAAAACATATGTTTAAAGGATTCAAATTAAATGATCATTTCCTATCATGTGATACAACTTGATACTTTGCCCCATTCCATATCATTCCATTACTTTTTCATTTTTTCATTCATCTTATTTCTCACAAAAAGATTCTCATTACTTTGCCTCAAATTATTAGTGGCCTTTATTTTTCTTTTTCTCTTTTGCTCTTTATCTTTTAGATCTTTTATCTCTTTCTATTTTTAAGTAGGTTCTTCTTAACATTTACTCCCTAATATAAAAGGTGATAGGGTTTTTTTAAAAAAAAAATCATAACAAGCACAAAAGAGGTAGCAATGAATGATTTTATGACTGATAAAAGAAAGACGATCATTTTTCATCTCAAACATAAATGTTTTCTTTAAAGATCATCTATTGAACAAGGACAAACTCATGGATCATTATAAAAGATATACTGTTTTATATCTACTCGCAGACTGTTTCTTTTGCTCAAATAGTCTTCACAAATCAATATGAATAAGTTCTCAAAATTAAATATCAAAATTATTGTTTATCATTGTCTAAATATTCATCATTTAGAATTTGAAAATAAGAATAAAAAGACATGAGAAAAAAAAAACTAAGCATAGAATAGTGGTTGGAATGAAAAAGAAAATGTAATGAAATACTTTAACTTGTCTTTTATTAAAATGATAAAAAAATGAAATCGTATTACATAAAAAATATCCTAACATTACTCTGAAAGAAATCTCAAAATGATAAGCAACTTTTAACCAATCTTAACATCTTGTCTTTCCCAAAATTATGCTCCCATATGATTAGGCAAAGTGTTTTCATTGATATTTGGCTATTTTAATTTGTCAAAGCTCACCAAGCCTTTTGGAATCAAACTTTACACTTTATGTTTGAAAGCAAGGCAAATTTCACATTATGATAATCACATGTGGCATTAGCATCATACCATTTTGGGATAAGGTGACTTTAATGGTTCTAGAATAATTAGAATTACCCACTTATTCTTGACCAATTTTGAGAATATCTTAGTGTAAGTCATAGGAATATGATCAATATAGGCTCTTTCTTGATTATTCTAAGATCTCTTCAAATGCTTGCTTAGTTGTTAGGCCTTAAAGCTAATGTGGTGATATGACTAGACCCATATGCATGTATTTAAAAGGTTGGTTGATAGCTTAGTGGATAATCTAATTGTGGAGCAACTTGGTAATGGGCCTACACAATACCATTAATTGAGGTGTAGTAACCAGGATTAACAGATGGTAGATATAAAGCATAGTTTCTAAATTATTGCCCATTGAAATTCACAACTTGAGTTTCGATTTCTTTCATTTTAGGCAACTCTCTTTTTTTGGTATTAGTGGTATCTTATTCCTTAAGCTTACCCCTTTTGATAGCATTTTCAATAATTTCTTCTAAAATCATCATATCAACAAAGTTTTTTATTACATTCTATATCATTTTTTCAAAGTAAAGAGATTTTAAAATACTTACAAATAGCACCATAGTCTTTTTTTAATCAAAGGTGGCTGAACTTGAATAGCTATATCCTTCTACCTTTGGACATACTCCTTAAATGTTTCAGTCACCTTTTTTTCGATGCTTTGCGAAGAAAGGTGATCAAGAACTAGATTTATTAAATGTTTGTATTGATTGATGAAGTCGT